>JAOTON010000584.1:20000-222496 GCA_034440635.1 Lepas anatifera | reverse complement strand
GGCGGCCAAAGGTAGGTACAGGCGGTCCATGTTGCAGCGGGGCGCTCTAGAGCTGAAAAGTGCGGCCAATCGTGAAATATGGGCGCTTAACCACAAAGAAGAGGGCGTCAAAAAATCGATGAGGGTGGTGCACGTTGAAGAGTGACGCCAATCAGTAATCCGGGGGCATGATATATGAGGGGGTGCTTAGGTTAACAAATGAGTCCAGCGGTGATGCAGCATGGGAGTGCCAAAAGTTCAGTGTGGTACAGTGGTACACCCTGTGGGACGCCGGTGGTCTATAGCCGGGGGAAGTGTGGTGAGTTAGTCAGTTAGTTATTTGGGCTTTTGGGGCGAGGGATGGTAATGGTGATAGTGCATCGGGGGGACGCTGATACTTCACCGAGGCGATACCGAGACTGGAGTTATGGATACCGGTGCTGCAGGCAAGGGGCGCCTGCAGTACATAGGCTTGGAACCGCCAGTGGAGCGTCTGTGGGAGCAAATAATCCATCATAGGGACACTGGTAGGGTAACAACAGGGTAGAAGGGGGGTACACGAATAGGGCACTGGGTGGGCAACAGGGAGGAGAAGACGAGGCATTGGAAGAGCGCTGACGGCGCAATTTAGTCATCAAGGAGACACCGAAGCTGAAGTTTGGAGCTTCCGGTGATACAGCTTGGGGGTACTTCCATTCAGCGAAATTTGTGGGAGCTGTCAAGGGAGGCGCTGGTAAGACAACGGGCCACGTTTGGGATGCAAGAAATGCAAAGTAAAGAGAAGCTGCATGGGGTTTCTGGCAGGGATGTGTTGGTGCGTTCATGGAGCTAACGATAGGCACCCATCATTCACCATGGAGGCGGTGGAGGCACAGAGCATGCTGTCAAAAGTTGGGGCGCCCATAGTGCCGCGTGGCGTGGGTAGGAGGGGTGTGCTGGGCGCCGGTAGGGCAAAAGTAAGATACCAATGATGCATCAACGAATCATCAGAAACTTGTGGGTGCCTATAGTGAAGTTTGGGGGCACCAATGGAGCGAAAGAAAAGCACCAATGTGTACCATGGGGGCGCCAAACAGAGCGGTTTGTCGAAATTTGGGGGCACTCCCGATGAGCCCACGGCGGGAGATGAAGGCGCCGGTGGAGCAAAACACAGGCACCAATGATTCATTATGGGGGCGCCAGTGATACAGACCGATGTGTCAAAAGATGGTGGAAAGAGGCGGGGGAAGGGCACCCATAAAGCTGAAAGAAGGCAACAATAATACATCATAAGAGTGGGCTCCAGTGGTATAGGAGGGGCTGTTGAAAGATGAAGACCCCCTCAATGGGGCATAAGGGCGCCGTTTGAGATGGAAAAGAATCGCACCAATTATGCACCATGGGGTAGCCAGAGGTAAAGAGCGGGTCCAAAAAGCAGGCGACGCCCACAGTCAAGCGTGGGGGCGCCGATGGAGTGCACAGAAGACACCAATGATGCTCAATGGGGATGCCGGTGGTACAAGCGGGGTTTCAGCACATGGGGCGCCCACACTGAGGTGTGGTGGCGCCGTTGAAGTACAAACGAGACATCAATGCTGCACCATGGAGGTGCCAGTGGTATAGAGTGGATTTTCCGAAGGTGGGGGCGCACGTAGTGGGGAGTTGGGAGAGAGAGAGTGGGGGATAAAACTGGTATAAAACGGACTGGTAAGGGGTGAAGACCCCCTCAGTGAGGCGTGGAGGCATCATTTGAGCAAAAAGGCACCAATGATGTACCACGGGGGCGCCAATGGTGAAGATCGGCACTAAGAAGCAGAGGCGCTCACGGTGAAGCGTGGGACGCCGGTGAAGTACACAGAAGACACCAATGATGCCCAATGGGGGCACCAGTGGTAGACGAGGATTCCAAAAGGTGGGGCGCCCACAGTGACGCGTGGGGGCACCGTTGGAGCAAAAACGAGACATCAATGCTGCGCCATGGAGGCGCCAGTGGTATAGAGCGGATTTTCCGAAGGTGGGGGCGCACGTAGTGAGGATTGGGGCGCCAATAGTTTATGGCGGGATGCCAAGAAGTGGGAGAGCCCACGATGAGCCTTGGAGGCGCCGGTGGAGTAAAACGAAGGCACCAATGATGCCCAATGGGGGCGCCGGTGGTACATGCGGGGTTCCAAAAGATGGGGCGCCCACAGTGACGCGTGGGGGCGCCGTTGGAGCAAAAACGAGACATCGATGCTGCACCATGGAGGCGCCAGTGGTATAGAGCGGATTGTTAGAAGGTGGGGGTGCCCGTAGTGGGGAGTGGGGATCCAGTAGTACATAGCGGGGAGAGAGAGTGCGGGCTACATTGGTAAAAACGGGCTGGTAAAGAGTGAAGACCCCCTCAGTGAGGCATGGGGGCGCCATTTGAGCAAAAAGGCACCAATGATGTACAACGGGGGCGCCAATGGTAAAGAGCGGCTCTAAAAAGCAGAGGCGCCCACGGTGAAGCGTGGGGGCGCTGGTGGAGTGCACAGAAGACATCAATGCTGCACCATGGAGGCGCCAGTGATAAAGAGCGGATTTTTAGAAGATGGGGGCGCCCGTAGTGAAGAGTGGGGCGCCAGTAGTATATAGCGGGATGTCAAGAGGTGGAAAAGGCTTGGGGGCGCCAGTGGAGTGAAACAAAGGCACCAATGATGCCCAATGGGGGCACCGGTGGTACATGCGGGGTTCCAAAAGATGGGCCACCCACAGTGACGCATAGGGGCGCCGTTGGAGCAAAAACGAGACATCAATGCTGCACCATGGAGGCGCCAGTGGCATAGAGTGGATTTTTAGAAGGTAGGGGCGCCTGTAGTGGGGTGTGGGGATCCAGTAGTACATAGCGGGGAGAGAGAGTGTTGGCTCATTGGTATAAAACGGGCTGGTAAAAGGTGAAAACCCCCTCAGTGAGGCATGGGGGCGCCATTTGAGCAAAAAGGTACCAATGATGTACCACGGGGGCGTCAATGGTGAAGATCGGCTCTAAAAAGCAGAGGCGCTCATGGTGAAGCGTGGGGCGCCGGTGAAGTACACAGAAGACACCAATGATGCCCAATGGGGGCACCGGTGGTACACGAGGGTTCCAAAAGGTGGGGCGCCCACAGTGACGCGTGGGGGCGCCGTTGGAGCAAAAACGAGACATCAATGCTGCACCACGGAGGCGACAGTGATATAGAGCGAATTTTGAGAAGATGGGGGTACCCGTAGTGAAGAGTGGGGCGCCGATAGTATATAGCGGGATGTCAAGAGATGGAAGAGCCCACGATGAGGCTTGGGGGCGCCGGTGGAGTGAAACGAAGGCACCAATGATGCCCAATGGGGGCGCCGGTGGTACATGCGGGGTTCCAAAGATGGGGAGCCCACAGCGACGCGTGGGGGCGCCGTTGGAGCAAAAACGAGACATCAATGCTGCACCATGGAGGCGCCAGTGGTATAAAGCGGATTGTTAGAAGGTGGGGGCGCCCGTAGTGGGGATTGGGGCGCCAATAGCTCATAGTGGGATGCCAAGAAGTGGGAGAGCCCACGATGAGGCTTGGGGGCGCCGGTGGAGTGAAACGAAAGCACCAATGATGCCCAATGGGGGCGCCGGAGGTACATGCGGGGTTCCAAAAGATGGGGCGCCCACAGTGACGCGTGGGGGCGCCGCTGGAGCAGAAACAAGACATCAATGCTGCACCATGGAGGCGCCAGTGATATAGAGCGGATTTTTTAGAAGATGGGGACGCCCGTAGTGAAGAGTGGGGCGCCGGTAGTATATAGCGGGATGGCAAGAGGTGAAAGAGGCTTGGGGGCGTCGGTGGAGGGAGGCAAGGGCACCAATGATGCACCATGGGGGCGCCAGTGATACAGAGCGGGTTGTCAAAATGTGATATTTGCATGCAGCAGAATTACCACGGGGCGCCAGTATTTCCGTCAGGCATACAAATGTGGAGCAAATGGAGGCGGCCCCCAGGGGTGCCTTAGTACCGAGGGGGCGCCTTACCAGCGAGGGGGAGGGAGTGCGGCCCCCGCCCCCCTGGATCCGCCCCTGCCTTGATGCTCTTCTCGGCCCCATCCTCGTTTTTTGGCGAATGATTCGGAACCACTTTGAATGAGAGACTCGTCGCCTTGCACCACTTTATGGTTGTCAACCTGAAAACTTATGGCTGTAAATTGATTACAGTTCAGGTCAGCTGAACAAGCTTTAATGTGATTTTCACGCCCATGTGAGGCAATTTTGCTATTCTTAAATAAAGACGACAAAGTCAGAGAAAAACGCGATTGCTATAGCAGGCCCAGTTCGAGTTTTTTCCTCATTCAAATGTTCTTTGAAATACAAATTGCCCAGATAGTTATTTTGAGATCAATTCAATAATGGCGCCTTCAGGGATAACCAAAGTTCATATTTTCGAGCTTGTTTCTGTCTATATCTTTAGACAAGGAGCTTTCAGCGCCATTCCTATTTTTTGTATCACCTTTGACTCCTGAGTTAACATGATGATGATGATGATACTGAGTCAACAAGGGGGAGAGAGCTGGACTGGCCCCTCCCCCCACGTCGCAGTGGGTGCGAAAAGAGGCGAGGTGGTGTCTGGTTGACTTACTTGGCTTTTCCCAGTACTATCCCCCTGCACCTGACTGGATTCAGCCTGATCAAATTTAATTGGAACCGTCTTCACCCTCCCCCAGGTGGGGATGTCTCAACACCCTCCCTCAGGTTTTTCCGGCTATACATAAAAATGCCGGGGCGAAGCGCTGCCTTACTTGGCACACCCTATCCATAATTAATTCTTCGATCTTTTCTAGAATTTTAAGGTTGCGTCATCTCAGGTTAGGGCAAAAGTGCAGGTCAAGTTACCTCACCTCCAAAAATTTTAAGATGGTATAAGTAAGAAGGGGGTGGGTGAATCTGTCTAATTAAAACTCATATCACATAATACCCCACCAAATAGTGCAAAATATGTTCCACGATTTTACATATCGATGACCTAGGGTCAGGTACAGAACCTCTCCATTGCAAATGCATGGGAAAACGGAATATAAGGGAAAATGGCTTTATTTCTGTTGATGCAGCACATAATACTTTCCCATTTTCCAAATCGTAGTAGCCTAGGCCCTTCTTCAGGCTCATGTTGCAGGTTTGGAACTGTGATTTATGAGAGGTCATCTTGGATTACTTTAACAGCTAGATCTAGGTCAATAATTTCGCAGGGAATGATGATAAATATTTTTATTTTGATACCATTACGTTTGGTTTGTTATTGCAAGTTGGTTGATATGCATGTTGATTATGTTAGATCAGATGATGGCCTTGACCTGACCTTAGGTTACGTCACATTTATGTTTTGATCTAGTATAGTATATATACATACGTGGCTCGATTTTCCGTAAAAAGAGGAGGCGAATGGTGCCTTACAATCGATTTTAACCTAACTCTGTCAAACGATAGGGCCCAGCAATTCCCCTTTACCCTATCACTTTCTTTGACCCGTCATGACCTCAATATTGATCTGAGACAAAAAGTAACTGATATAGTTTCTAGATCAATGCTTATGAACTACCCACCAGGGTTCGCGTTTTCTTTAACCTGCACAGGAGCCGAGTTCGAGGGAGGTGTTCAAACCCCTTCCACACCAAGGAAGAAGGTGGCTTGGAGACCCGCCGGGGTGGGTGCTATATAACACAAATCCGGCACAGGGTGTCTTTTTAAACCCAATGAATCTCTAATCCACCCGAATAAATATTTCAAGAATGAGCCTGAGAGCCTTATGAGGCTGGAAACATTGTTTGAAGTCATTACTCAGACATATCCAGCCTCGGAACTCTCGTGCCCAGGTGCCTCGGTTACTGGCGGACCGCCTGGGGCTAGGCACCTGCGAGACAGTATTGATACCCTCGATTCAAAACACTGTGTCCCCTGCGCGCCACACACTATTTACTACGTGTGACCTTGCAGCTGTCGCTGTAAACACGTAGTAATCACGTGACCCAGGCATGCGTGCCGTCCAGCAAAGGGTCGGGGATTATCAGAGGCGGTGGTCAGCCGAAGAATACCCCGCCAGAATGCAGCAAAATCAGTAATTGTGTAATATTTTCTTACCCAGCCGTCAGATTAAGAAATAGTGGTGACCACTGGAAAGCTCTTGAAAAAATACTCACGACCAACCCGTTTGTAAAGCTAAAGGCACCATAGGTTGCGAGATATCCATCCTTAACCGGTCGAGCCTAGTTATGGCAATTTCAATTGCGTGGGACTGTTCCTATGTTGCGGTAAATCCTATTTGACTGGGACATATTAAGTTCTTGTAAAAGTTATGTAAGACACCAGTCGTATTTCGGTTGTATTTTCGGAGCTTTCGAAGGTCATTCGACTATCTTCGTCAGCGAAAGATTGCTCAGCCGGCGCCTAATTTAATACTACACAAGTTTGAGGAAACATCGCATCACACTCGTGCTAAAACTTCAAATTCTACTTGTTATTTGTTCCCCAAGAATAATGAATATACAAGTTCAAGAGCATCATACACCTACGTCAAAGACCGACGAGTAAAGTGTTGCCGAAAACGACGCGAAAACCCAATATTCGAATACGCACCAAATCAATGTTATTTCATGACAAATAATTATAATAGTTCAGTGTCAGGTGCACTTGAACTTGCAGCCTTGATATACTTTTTTATTTAATTATTTGTTATTGTTCTAATACTATTATCATCATTATCACTATTACTTTTTTCCATGAAGAGCGACGAACATGGTAAATTTCTGGCATTGGAATTCCTCAGTTTGTATTTAGTAGTTTGTCTTGTTGCGTTTTTGCGATAAAGATGCCTTCTTTTATTTTTATTTTTCTCCAATGGTTTTCATACGCTAGGATTTTGACGTCATCCCATTTAATGTTGTGTCCGGTTTCTAGAATGTGTTTAGCCAGTCCAGAGTGGTTGTGGTCCTCGTTTTCTATGTTCTTGTTGTCGCGTTTTTGTGGTCCTACACGTTTCCCCTATGTATGTTTTTCCGCATTGACATGTGTACTGGCAGACTACTTCTTTGTTTTGGTGTTTGTGTCTTGTTCTTTGGTTTTACAAGTATATTTTTGAGGTTTGTTGCCGGTTTGGTTTGTGTTTTTGCGCATCGCTTTATTAAACGCACGATATGTTCTGAAATACCTCGGACTGAAAACGACCAGCTAGAGAGAGGGGAAACAAAGCCCAGAGTAGTCATTCCTTAAGTCCGAGGTACACTCACTATTATAATCATTCGGCATGAAATACCATTGGTTTGGTGCGTATTCTAATAAGTTTTCGCGTCGTTTTCGGCAATACCTTACTCGTCGGTCTTTGACGTAGGTGTATGATGATCTAGACTATAAACTTCCCGTATGTGTACTGCATTTGCCTTTGCGACTCTTAACACGCGCATTGACGGGGGGCGGGTACCCGCCCCCCTCGGGTTTTTCGGAGATAGTAGAAAAACGGCGGCGCGTAGCGCCGCCGTAGTTGGTATACCTTTTCCCTCATCATTTTTACAACTTCTGTGAAAATTTTAAGGTTAGGTCATCTCAGGTCAGGTCACCAGTACAGGTCAAGTGACCCGACCTCAAAAAAAGTTTAAGATAGCATAAGTCGGAGCAGGGTAAACTTATCCGATTGAAACTTATATCACAAAATGGCCCCACCGAGTTCTCAAAAATATGTTCCGGTATTTTTGATATCGATGACCTAAGGTCAGGTACGAGGCATGACCTCTCAATAGGAAATACATGGGAAAAATGGTTTTTACGGAATAACTCAGTAACGGATGGTGATAGAGCATTTATTTTAGCTGCATTAGACTCGCCTGGGCTTTGCGGTTCTAATGATATGAATTTTATATAATTTGACCCTGACCTGACCTCAGGTCAGGTCAAATCCTTGATTTGACCTAGCAAGGTCAAATTATATATCATTCGATTCGGCTTGCTAAGGGGATTCATATAGTTCAAGTTGTTTTGCTCTATCTTTACTTGTTCAGATGTAATGGCCGAAAAACTGAATTTACATGTTATCCCTATGACGGGCATGTTTTGACCTCTCGTGACCTTAAATGTGACCTGACAAAAAAATGGTTCAAATGTTTTCGATGGAAAAAAGGATGGGCAGTCCAACACTGTTTACCGTTTTTCGCTACCTACCGTGGTTCTCGAGATCTTAGGGGGCGGGTACCCGCCCCCCCCGTCAATGCGAAGGTGGCTCAGACCCCGTCAATGCGCGTGTTAACTCACTTAATTAAATTGTTGAACTTGTATATTTATTATTCTTGGGCAACAAATAACAAGTAGAATTTGAAGTTTTGGCACGAGTGTGATACGATGTTTTCTCAAACTTGTGTAGTATTAAATTACACTGTAAACCAAATCGACGATGATGCAATATATGAACGGTTTTTTAAATCGTAGTCGTCAGGAGTTTACAACTTCACTATAGAGCCAGTGATTTGGAAACGGTTGTCTAAGTGGTAGCCACGCTCAGGGCCAGTTCAGTCACGGTGTGGGGAAAATACAAATTTGCCCCATTGCTCTTCGTACTTTTAAAAGGCAGAACAATGATGAGCAATTTCCATAGCAGCTCCCGATTTTACTACGGAAAAATCAGCCAGACGGAAACTGGAAGGTCTTCCATTCACTAGATGATGGCTCGTCATATTATTCAACGTACTATACAAACGGGGTAACAATATTTATAAGGTTTGAGATTATTTTATCCTTCTCAATCTATTTCCTTACGAGCCCCCGGATCGCTTACGTGCCTTCAAGGGAAATAGTATACTTGAGATGAAAACCTGTTTCGTATTGTCGCCTTTGTCACAGAGTAAAATAGTTGGTATGAGTATCTCAGTCTTCTGTTTATGCCGAAAATTTTTGTGTAGCCACCAAAGCATTTATAGTGCCGACATGCTCATTTTCCTATAAACACCCGTATTCTTATCGCGTTCTCGTTTTATTAGGGTGGTTGTCGATTCAATTACGCATCCTCGTGCACGTACCTGGCAGAAAATCGTCCGATTACGAGCTTACGAGGTTTAGAGATGCGTCATGAACGGAGCAGCCAATCATGGAGGAGTATTCGAAATTTGGCGGAACGACGCGTTCTATCGCTTGTGTGTGAACTGGGTCGGTCATCTTGCTCCGAACTGCGCTGTGGAGTGCACTTACGTGTTTCTATTGCTTTTAACTTCGGTTGGAGGAGAGACATCAAGGACGGACGGTGAGTACAATTGCATCGCCTCTTGACCTGCTCTCCTTTGACAGTCGCGAGAACTTATATCTGGTAACGATTATAAGCGCGTACATTTTCTTTGCTTTAACGGGCAGTGTCAGATATCAAATATGTTTTAATAAAATAAGAACTATAAGTGCAGCCAGGGGCAAGGCCTAGGGGAGGGTGTCTGGGGGACCGGGCCATAAGCGATCATCGTCATTATTCGGCATGCAATAGAGATGTTAAAATTTGCCCATTCACTTAAGAGGATAGAACGTGTTGCATGCGTTCACAGTTTGCAACTTTTTTCTCAGCAATGAGAGCAGGTATACTAGCAAAACGTTTGGAAAGGTGCCAACAGGTAAAAACAAAGTTTAATAGGATATCAATCACAGCATTATTCAGTAATACAGCCTTAAAAGTAAATGTGGCGATTAAGCTAATCAAAATGTACCTACGTGTGTTTCAGAGGATCAAATGGTGGACACGTTGCTTCAAATAGTGTCAAACGCAGACATCGGTCCTGGAGTTCGCAGCTGTACGAGCATGAAGGGGAGCTGCACGTCGGAACAGTGTATGTGTGTTTCCAAGACAGTAGCCCCCTGGAGCAGCTGCTGCTGTGGGCGCTGGGCTTCGTAGTCTTCCAGCTGTAGTTCCCAAATCTGAGGAACGGCATGGACGGCAAAGAAAAGGGGCAGCAGTGGACACTATAGCGACCAGTGTGCTGCGGTATATGCTGGGTGTGAATGGGGTGCCCTCGCTGCCGATGTAGGCTACCAAGTTTATGGCCAGACTGCATCGTTAAGTGAGGGCAAGCGTAGTGTAGGGAAAGCAACTCAAGTGAAGTGAAAGGCAAGGAAGTGAAGTGTATACGAATGCCGTAGGTAGTACGCCCGCTTGATTAACACCAAAACGATTTTACTTCTCCTTGCCTGCGTTCAACTCTGAGTAAGTTATACTTGAGAAAATATTGTGCTAAATGTTTGGTTGGCCTTAGACGGTCAAAATGTAATGTTACTACCCACTCTTTCCTATAGGTGTGGTAATAATGTGGCCCAAAACTTACACGAGCTTTAAAGTTGGTCTTAAACCTGACACCAGCATGTTGTACACGCCTCACTTGTATTGTTTGTACGGATGTAATTCATAAGAGCAGTGATATTGACGTTATTTTTACGGCTTCTCTGATGTGTCTCGTTTTCCTCCTCCAGCTTAAGTGATGAGGCTCAGTAATAAATAACTTCCTGAAGCGGAGAAGTAAAAAACCAGATGTATCCGTTGCTTATATTAACATGGTATAAATATAGCATGTGTTACATTATATATTATCTACATATTGCATCATTTGATATGTGTGTATATTAAAGCAATACATCATATGCTTATAGCTCAAGTACTTTGCGAAAGAACTAACAATACGCATGGCTCGTACGCCTATGAATTGGACATGAATATATGGGTATAGTGCGCGTCCTCATAGTGGTATAGCCCATCCTCGTAGCATCACGAGGCAGAGCTGTGAGTCATTGCCGTACGAGGCACTCGCAACCTAACAAGCTGCGACGTTTTAAAACCACGATAGTGCGGAAAACTCGTAGGACTTCTGGCATCATTATTCTGCAGGAATTAAAAACAGCAATTAATATTATGAGGCATTGATAAGATGATGATGATACCGGAGTTCGCGTGTCCAATTTCATTACGAGGTATTGGTAAGCGGAAGAAGCTAAAGCAAGTCATTTCACCTGGGGGAACATGGGGTTTTTCATTACCACGGTTCCGCAACGAGGACCATATTTTCTTTCACACCCTCGTAACATAACTGGGGTTTGGGCATCTCAGAAAAGTACGAGGCATTGTTAAGTGCAAGGGGTATAAACAAGATAATTCACAAGGGGAAACATCGGACTTTTTTGGTACCATGGATCCGCTACTAGGACCACGTTTTGTTTCAAAACCTCGTAATATAACCGGGGCTTAGGCATCTCAGAAAAGTACGAGGCATTCGTAAGCGCAAGGGGTATAAACAAGTTATTTCACTAGGGGAAACGTCGGACTTTTTGGTACCATGGATCCGCTACGAGGACCTCGTCAATTTGGTTTACAGTGTAGGCGCTGGCTGAGCAATCTTTCGCTGACGAAGATAGTCGAATGACCTTTGAAAGGTCCGAAAATACAACCGAAATACGACTGGTGTCTTAAATAACTTTTACAAGAACAATGTACCCATTAAATATGTTTTTCTGTCTTGCTGTTCTCTTCTTTCGGTTCTGTTTTCCTGCTACTATGTAAAAAAACGAAATAAAAAACTGATCGAAGAATATCTTCATCCTATACAGAAATGCTCAGGAGGTTGGAGAATGTCTCCCGGTGAAGGAACCTACCAATGGGACAGAGGTTCGAATGCAATTAATTTGGAACAATATTGCCATTCGTATGGGTGAAAAGCCTGTTTTTTCTATGGGCTACACATTATTTCACGATGACGATGAATTATGAAACGATAAAAATTTGACATGAACGAGATAATATATTATTTTCGGATCCGCTGAGACCTTCCCAATTATTTATTTTAAATTATAAATGCAAAACAATTTATTGTAACCCAACGCTTCAGGGATAGAAGTACGGACATTAATCACTTCGTCTCTCGCTTATTGAGATTGTTTAAAATTAGGGGTGGACGCAGACCCGAGTTTTGGGGGCCAAACCCATGTGTGCTTCTCCTCCTTGGGGTGGGTGGGACGTGCGATTCGGGTGCTCGACAGACCTAGTATAAGCTATCTCTTCAAGTACATGATCGCTATCCTGGGGAGAAGGGGATGGGGTGGGAGCGAAGATTTCATTGCTCGACAGACCTAGTGTGAACACTTTTTCAAAAATTTATCTAGTATTTGGCGGACCAAAAGATCGTTTGGCCCGCCTTCCAGCGCCTTGGGGGGGCATGGCCGGAATAGCCCCCTGCGTCCTTCAATGCTTAAAATCGAACTGTGTACGGCACATACAAAATAAAACTTGAACAGTTTAAATCCAGATAGAAACCTTTTGTTGACGAGGAATTTCGATTAGCATTTTGAATTGCACCTTGCAAACCAAAAATGTAGTCCTCTTGGTGTGATGCGCGGGGGAATGCCTGGCGCCGAGAGCCTGCCTCCCCCTGTGTGCTGGGCGGGGGCTGCCTGGCGCCAAGAGCCTACCTCCCCTGTGGGCTCACGGGGGCTGCCTGGCGCTGAGAGCCTGCCTCCCCTGTGGGCTTCTGACCTCGCGTCTGGAGCCACACTGCTGTCCGACGGAGGGGGTTGTGTCGCATTTGGAGAAATTCGACTAATGCTCCCCTTCCGTTGGACAGGAGCGCAAGGGGGAGTCCACCTGGGCGCTCAGTAATTTCCTGTGCGCCCGGACGGACGCCGGGCCCCCTGGGTCCGGAGGTGCGGGGTGGGTGTCGGAATTGATATCCCGGCGTCCCGCGTCGGGCGCTCTCTGCGCCGTGTCGCCTGGGGGATCTTTGTCAGGTGTCGAACGGGTTCTAGCTCCATAATTTTCTCGGATCCCAACGTTGACACGCTGCCAAGCGCCCCGGACTTTCACTGTTCCATTCTCCAAGAGTTTACAGTTCCCCCAGGCAAAGTTCAGGCCCTGCTATCTAGCATTGGAAAGCACAAAGCGTGCGGGCCCGACAATCTGAGCACCAGAATTTTGCATGAGTGTGCTGCCGAATTGGCAGTGCCTCTCGAAATCATTTGCAAATTGTCAGTCGCTCAAGGAGTTTTCCCACATATTTGGAAGGATGCAAATGTCATTCCCATTCACAAAAAGGAGATAAAAAGAACCCAGGCAACTACCGTGGTATTTCACTTCTTCCCCTTTGTTCTAAAATTTTAGAAACGTTGTCTGTGACTCTCTTTTGGCTCATTGCCTACCATCTATTCCCAGCAGTCAACATGCATTTCTCCCAAATCGTTCATGCGTCTCAAATCTTGCCAACTTTCTCACACACAGCTGGGATTCGATCCAGGAGAGCGTGCAGACTGACTCTGTCTACACTGATTATTCTTCGGCTTTTTACGAGTGCAAACCACACGCTTCTTCTTCACAAACTAAAGTCTTTCAAAATTACGGGTCGCGCACACTCCTGGATTGAATCCTACCTGACTGGTCGTCGCCAATGAGTAATACTAGAGGGCCAATCTTCCGAATGGTGCGCTGTAAGGTCCGGGGAGCCTGAGGGCAGCGTGTGTGACCCGCTCTTGTTTATCTGCTACACAGCAGACATCCTCCTCACCATTCGAACCAACTGTATAAGCTTCGCCCACGATCTTAAGTTGTACCACCGAATTTCGACAAAAACAGACAGTGATGCCCTTCAGGCCGACATCAACAATTTGGTAGCATGGTCTAAAATTTGGCGTTTAAATTTGAATCCAGAAAAATGTAGCGTAATATCATTTTCTCTCCGAAAATCTCCGATCCTTACCACCTATGTGCTGGATGGTACGCCGCTGGAGCGCCGTACGGAGACTAGGGATCTCGGTATAATACTCGACAGTAAGCTGACTTTCGCTCCACAAATAGACCACACCGTGGCCAAGGCCAATAAATGCTTGGCCTCCTCATACGAAGTTTTCAGACCTCGCGCCAGTGCTGCCGAGTCAGACTCAAGCACACTTCTATTCTTTGTGCTTATTATGCCCATGTAAGATCCATCCTGGAGTATGGTTGCGTTGTATGGGAGGGGTCTGCTGCATCCCACTTGAAGCGCCTAGAAAGGGTGCAGCACAAGCTTCTCATCTGGTTGGCCTCATTTTCGGACCGTCCGTCAGCCAGGCTTGACTATCCATCTCTTTTGACTCACTACAAAGTGCGTAGTATTAAGTCTCGTTTTGTTCAGCATGACCTCATGTTTTTGTTTAATCTTCATCACGGAAAGTTGGATTGTTCTGACCTGGTTTCCGAGTTCGGTTTGTCTGTATCGCGTCGAACGTCGCGTCCTCCCTCTTTGTGGGCGGTTCGGTTTGCGCGTGTTGGTACTGTGCAGCGCAGCCTCTTCATCCGAGTGGAAGTAATATGAAACAGCTTCTTGAACGCATTTCGTAATGTTGATTTCTTTACAGACTCGGGCTACACATATAAAATTAATGTTATCAAATTCACGGCAACTTGGGAACTTTTTTCAGGATAGGCATTTGTGCAAATTTTGAGCGTTATGCATGTTCGTGGAATGCTTCCATTGCTGAATTTATTTATTATCTGACTTTACTGTTTTAAATCACATGACTGCATCAGTAATTGGGCAATGCCTGTTGATGTTTTTTACCAATACAGAATACAGAACCCATCGACAAGCTGTGTGTAAGCAAAACATGCTGCGGAATATGGAATGCCTGTCTGTATTTAGTGCGGCCAGGATGGGGTGGGGTGGAAAGTGCTGATGAGAAAAACTGGGTTTGTGACTTGTCGCGTAATGTGAAGGTGACGGAAGTTAAAAAATTGAAAAATGTTACAATGCATGACTGTGTCTTGTGACCCCTAATGATACAAATATGGGGCTACGGCCCATACCTGAAAAACTCGGGGGCCCCCTATATTGGCCCAAAGGAATCTGCGGCCTCCAAGGACCTCTCTTGGCTACGCCAGTGTGTGTGTGTGGTGTGTGTGTGTGTGTGTGTGTGTGTGTGTGTGTGTGTGTGTGTGTGTGTGTGTGTGTGTGTGTGTGTGTGTGTGTGTGTGTGTGTGTGTGTGTGTGTGTGTGTGTGTGTGTGTGTGTGTGTGTGTGTGTGTGTGTGTGTGTGTGTGTGTGTGTGTGTGTGTGTGTGTGTGTGTGTGTATGTGTGTGTGAGTGTGTGGGGGTGTGGGGTGTGGGTGTGAGTGTGGGTGTGGGTGCGGGTGGGGGTGTGCGAGTGCGTGCGCGTGTGCGCGTCTCTGTGTGCGTGCGTGTGTGTGACGGCTAAGACGGTGCCAGTGGTACGTTATGTGTATGCCACTTTCGAAAATCGAAATGTATAAAAAATGAGTCATCCACCTGAACTAAGTCTTGTGCAGTTAAGACTTTGTGAACATTCAGCGGACAGGGTGCCAGAACAATTCATGCGCGGTGAAACGCACCAAAGAGAAGCGTCACCAAAGATGACAACAGCCAAAAAGAACACATTCTCAAGGTAGAGAATCTCGGTCGGTTGAAAAATAACATAGATGCTTCGGAGTCACTTGAAGTTCAGAAACATATTACTTGAAAACAAGCAACAGACATTGAAGATATTTTCTTCGGAGCAGTCCGGACAAAGAGAGCGAGAGACGGGGATTGCCAGTCAGAAGTAAGTGTGGTTGTCTGTTATCGTCGGTCAGTTTTATGTCAAGTCTCCATCCGTGCGAGCGTTGATAGTCTGAAGCAAGAGTAACTACATCAAAGAGTAACAGCGTTGGCGAGGGCGCAGGCCGATCAGTGATGCCCAAAATATTCGTTAATAATCTATTTGGGTCCACACAGAGAACTGTGTCTAGTTCGTATAAATGACAACGGAGAGAATGCTACGCATGCTATGGAAGCAAGAATTGGGCGGTGGTCCGCCTGCGCCCTGCCAGCGGAGAAGAGACGGCTGTGAGATGGGAGAGCTCTGTCCAGCCTGAGGCCAGTCTTCGGTCGTTGGTGGTCGGTCAGTGGGTTCGGCGGCGGCAGCGTTGCTGCCGGCACCCACCTCGCCGGCGTCGCCCCCACCTCGCCGGCGGCGGTGTCCCCACCCCGGCGGCAGTGGCCGCCTCAGGTGATGACCACCGCCTTGTGCAGGCACATCGAGTCCTCCAGCAGTGCCGGCCAGATGTAGCTCTGCACGGTGGCGCTGCCGAAGTGTGAGGACGGGTGGCGCACATGCAGCTCAGCGCTGAAGCTGCGCGTCTCGTACTCAATCCGGCAGGCAGGCGTCTGGGGGCGTAGCAGCCCCGCGTCAACCACGCGCCAAATAACCCACCAGGCCAGCCATACAAATGAACATCGCAAATGCAGCAGAGAGTTGCACGGGACGCTTCTGGGAGAGCTGGCATCGACGTAGCCATCATCATTGACATCTACGAGGCAGCCGACGGCCTCGTTTTCTACACACTGGACAGAGCGAGAGATCTCGCACGGATTTCAGCCTTGGGCGGATCCAGCCTCTCCAATCGGGGTAGGGGCACTTGGTCTGGGGGGCGGAGGCGTCACATTTGGGCGGAAAAACCTACCATGTCGGCACGAAATCCTATGGCGAGGAAGCCGATAAGGGGAGCGACATTTAAGGGGGAGGTGCCATCGACCTTTCAGGATGTGCCGTGATCTTTCAGAGGGCATCGAGGGTCGAACAGGGGAAAGTGCCCCACTCGCTCCCCCACCCCCCCCCCCCGAGCCGCCTATGATCTGATTGGTTTCCAATAAGTCATGACTGGCCATTAAGCCTTTCAATCCCGTTTATCAAGCACTGATTGTCAGCCCTACGGTGTTTTTTTGCGAAATCGATTCAGTGTGATGGACCAACATGCTTCTCTGAAATGGTGTCCATGTCAATAGGACAGCGTCAGCTGCCGCTGCCACTCACCTGGTTGATGAGGCCCCATGAGAGACGAACGCTCTCCTTGACGTAGCTGAGAAGTGGCTCGGTGGTGCGCAGTGCCGGGTAGTCGTAGAGGGTGGCCCAGATCTGGTCACACACCTCCTGTCGAAAGACAGTCCGCACACTTCATTCCAGTAGGCTCATGCCTGTTCAAATTGGCTGCCAGGCATTTCTTCCATCATAGACATAAAAAGCAGGGTTCTAAACTTCGAAACATAACAGGAAATTTACACAGGCTCCGCCTAATGAGCCCCAGAAATGAAAATCACATAACATACCTTTTGAGGTGCCTTCATGACTGAGCCGCTCGTAGTTTAGCGCAGAGAACCTGCCACAATGTTAGTTTAACGCAGAAAACCCGCCACAATGTTAGTTTAGCACAGAGAACCCACCACAATGTTAGTTTAGCGCAGAAAACCCGCCTCAATGTTAGTTTAGCGCAGAGAACCCGCCACAATGTTAGTTTAGCGCAGAGAACCCGCCACAATGTTAATTTAGCGCAGAGAACCCGCCACAATGTTAATTTAGCGCAGAGAACCCGCCACAATGTTAGTTTAGCGCAGAAAACCCGCCACAATGTTAATTTAGCGCAGAGAACCCGCCACAGTAGCCAATTCTATATGCAAAGTATATGGCGACCGCCAATTTGCAGGCCCAGCAGAAGAACTGTAGCAGAAAACTTCGATGGGGGCTGTTACAACCAGGGTTGCCAGTTTGGCATATTTACGGGTAAAATCCTCCAAATTGGCATATTCCAAGCACGTTTGGCATCCTATTTTAGTGCTTAACATCCTTCAGAATCTGACATATTTTGGCACATTTCCAGTCTATGGGAGATACATATTTTCTGTTCCTAGCCCACAGAAGGCTTTCCCGATCCTACGTTTTGGGGCCTTATGAGCCAGTCAAAATGCCGGAATCAAGTGAAACCAGATCGGCTTTTATCTGCTGCTGGAGGGCGATGGTGACGGTGGGCGATGCTGCTGGAGGGCGATGGTGATATGCCAAAGCCACAATCTCGAACACAGCACTTGGAAAAACATTAAGAGAACAGTTTTAGGCCACTAGGTCACTTTATTATCGCTATTGATTTTGGGGCTAAGGTCATTCAAGGTTATTGACCTATGAAAAAAATTCCCTTTAATTACAGCATGACTAGCACCATAGCAACTGTTGGACGGGAAATAAAGATTGACCTTTACCCATGACAGTTTACTTTGACCTGTGACCTTGACCTTTACATTAAATTATCTTAACTATGACGTTGTAGCATAATATACGTCAAACTGGGAAACGCCATGCGACCGGAAGCACAGGAACAATGACTTTGAGAATGCTGGTATGGCCTTGAACTGTGACCTTGACCTTTACGAGGGGTGAACTGGACATATAATCTCGTTTTATATGGCGCAATGACGTTGCCAGTAGGTATTTGATACACGCGAACTGGTGCAACCGCGCGATTGCAGCGATCTCAGAATAAAGGGCTTGACTTGGAAAGCCTATAATGACAAAATTGGGGCCGATTTTCAAGGTTCTTTGCCCAACCGACGTGCCATTGAATATTCTCAAAAGTAGCGATATAGCGTTTTTGGCCCTGAAGGGTTCTCCGGCCACCTAGAAAAAAGTAGGTGGGGGCCTCCGAGGCTCTCCTCCAGTGTGCTTTTAGCACGCGCTGGTATGAGGTCCCGGGCCATCTTTACTGGCAGGGGGTACCCATCTTCTTACGATCTCAGCAACCATGCTTGGAAGGGAACACGAAAAGCAGTGTTCCATTGCTTGCCTCGATCTCTACCGAAAATGCTTCAACAAAAATTACTCAAATTAGCTACTGAGCCCAGAAAAAGTTTCAATAAGGCAGTCGCGGGAAAAGAAACAATACAGATTCACAAGTTCGTACCGGTTAATTCAAAGACCGTTATTGTCCATGAGCTCTCGAATGATGAGGGACAGAAGATTCCGGTTTCAAATTGAATCTGTGAAGTTCAATGGCACCATGTGATGGAGTCGTTCTTCCGATCCGTGGGTCAGATCTTAAATAAAGCGGCATGTCTTCATCGTATGTGCTCGAAAAGCAGTTGTCGGCGTGGACGCTATGTGGCTTTTTGTTTGTGATGTGTGCTTTCTAATATAGATTGAACTGGGACACATGAAACCTTTTTAGGGCATGGGTAGAAAAAAACTATCTAAAACAAACCTAAGACAACAGTAATAATAGGTTTCTGACGATTATCCTCCCACTACATTTTCCAGCAAATGCACCAGAGTGTCGGAATTGTTCCGGTAATACGTTAAGTTTTTTTGTTTTTGTTTTGGAACGGCTCAAATTTTTCTGTTAGCAATAGAGGCTTTCACACCACATTTAGTTCATTGGCAATTCCACCGAAGCGAAGTCTTGCTTAGTTCTCCCTTGCCCGTTACCCCACTTCCAACCGGACGCGTGTATGCGGCGTGCCGACTGCAGGCTGAGTGGCCGGCGAAGGTGTTGGGCTTGGTCCGCGGTGCTCGTTTCTGATTTTGCTCTGTAGACTTCATTCTTTTTATTGGCGTTATATGTAGTTTAAGCAATGCTCTTTCACATGAAGTTGTTTTGAAGTCAATAAAAACATAGGAAATATGTATGCGTATCTTTGCAAAAGTTTGGAATTAGATCTTATACATATACGTGCCAATTGATAAAATTAAACTTACATATTTTTATTGTTCAGACTTTTGTACTTATTTTCATGTAACCTTTTGAAGGAATGCCTTTAATTTAAATGGCTAAAAACTCAAGCGAAAGGTTCGATGCACGCGTCCGATGCTGGATTGCCCGAGGCTATAACTCCGAAACCATTATCCGAACGAGACTAAAACTACCACAGTCGTTTTCAGCGCCACTGAAAACCCTAGGCCAAAATTTTCATGAAAATCTGAGATATGAGGGTGTTATTTCGACCCATCGATTTGTCGATTTGTCGTGAAATGCCCCTAATAGCGATCGTGTCGCTGCAGTGTTCCACCGCCGTCAACGCCGCCACCGGGAGCTCTTCATCTAGTGGAATGTCGTCCTCTGAAGGTCCTGTTCGTTCCACTGGATAGCGGGACAAGGCATCCGCCATTTTTGTTCAGCCTCCCGGGGCTGAACCGGACCGTGGAATGGTAACCGGATCGTGAACCGGACCGTGGAATGGTAACCGGATCGTGAACCGGACCGTGAAATGGTAACCGGATCGTGAACCGGACCGTGAAATGGTAACCGGATCGTGAACCGGATCGTGAAATGGTAACCGGATCGTGAACCGGACCGTGGAATGGTAACCGGACCGTGGAATGGTAACCGGATCGTGAACCGGACCGTGAAATGGTAACCGGATCGTGAACCGGACCGTGAAATGGTAACCGGATCATGAACCGGACCGTGAAATGGTAACTGGATCGTGAACCGGACGTGAAATGGTAACCGGATCGTGAACCGGACCGTGGAATGGTAACCGGATCGTGAACCGGACCGTGAAATGGTAACCGGATCGTAAAACGGACCGTGAAATGGTAACCGGATCGTGAACCGGACCGTGAAATGGTAACCGGATCGTGAACCGGACCGTGGAATGGTAACCGGATCGTGAACCGGACCGTGAAATGGTAACCGGATCGTGAACCGGACCGTGAAATGGTAACCGGATCGTGAACCGGACCGTGAAATGGTAACTGGATCGTGAACCGGACCGTGAAATGGTAACCGGATCGTGAACCGGACCGTGGAATGGTAACCGGATCGTGAACCGGACCGTGAAATGGTAACCGGATCGTGAACCGGACCGTGAAATGGTAACCGGATCGTGAACCGGACCGTGGAATGGTAACCGGATCGTGAACCGGACCGTGAAATGGTAACCGGATCGTGAACCGGACCGTCAAATGGTAACCGGA
Organism: Lepas anatifera; assembly: GCA_034440635.1. Taxonomy (NCBI): domain Eukaryota; kingdom Metazoa; phylum Arthropoda; class Thecostraca; family Lepadidae; genus Lepas; species Lepas anatifera. The sequence goes on along the minus strand of JAOTON010000584.1, from coordinate 201,813 downwards.
TCGTGAACCGGACCGTGGAATGGTAACCGGATCGTGAACCGGACCGTGAAATGGTAACCAGATCGTGAACCGGACCGTGAAATGGTAACCGGATCGTGAACCGGACCGTGGAATGGTAACCGGATCGTGAACCGGACCATGAAATGGTAACCGGATCGTGAACCGGACCGTGAAATGGTAACCGGATCGTGAACCGGACCATGAAATGGTAACCGGATCGTGAACCGGACCGTGGAATGGTAACCGGATCGTGAACCGGGCCGTGGAATGGTAACCGGATCGTGAACCGGACCGTGGAATGGTAACCGGATCGTGAACCGGACCGTGAAATGGTAACCGGATCGTGAACCGGACCGTAAAATGGTAACCGGATCGTGAACCGGACCGTGAAATGGTAACCGGATCGTGAACCGGACCGTGGAATGGTAACCGGATCGTGAACCGGACCGTGAAATGGTAACCGGATCGTGAACCGGACCGTCAAATGGTAACCGGATCGTGAACCGGACCGTCAAATGGTACAGCAGCGTCTTCTCCTTCAGACAAAACAAGCTTGAATTGGAAATACCATTGAGTTCTCTGTCTGAAAACAGTTTTACCTGGGGTTCTGATCGGTGACTATTTCCAGGTTGTGACAACCGAACAGAAAAGTCGCGCTTTGTGAAGCGCCCATAGTATTGCAAGCGCCTCATCCTCAACTGCTCCATGCCTCGTATCAGCCGGCGTCAGGTATCTGCCGCCACATGGAGTCGATTTCCATCCATCCGGGCAGCAGAAGGGTCGCTCCAAGCTCGAACAAGAGCAATGCTGCTGCAGAACGACGAGCCTAGGATTCGCTAGGATTGGCCACGCCGGCGGTGGCGCTCTCAAGGTGCTTGGAATGAAGAAATGTACGCTGCAGCTGGCCGGCAGAAGCAGAGTACAGCGCATTCACTTCATTGGCGGCTTTGGGCGTTTGTTCTTGTCTATTGGCGCGTGCAGGTCCCTTGATTTGGTTGGCAAGAACTTTCCATACCACACACAGCGTGGGCTGTTGACAGCTGGGGCAATCTCTAACGCCGGATAAGCTGCCCAGCGTAATGTGCCAACACGACCAATGAGGCTGCCGTGTCCCGCAACGGAGGAGAACGTGACTCAGCTGGAAAATTTCCTGAAACAGCAGTTCGCTGGGACAACGTTTAACAAGGAGGATTCCCCACTACCCATCATGGAAGGTACACATCATACCATACATATTCAACCTGACGCTGTGCCCCACGCCCGACACTTACCAGTACCATTCACTGCACAGTATAATAATAATATTTGTTGGGGTTTAACGACGCACCAACTGCCAGGGTCATACGGCGTCGCCAACTCTCACCCTGTTGGGAGGGATTTTGGGGATCAGATCGACTTATTCAGAGGCTCCGCCGGGACTTGAACCCGGACCGGTGGCTTAGAAGACAAGGGTGCTATCCACTAATCCACCTCATCCCCTTCACTGCACAGTGGGCCGGTGGGCGCTCAAAGGCGCTTAAAATTAATTACCGTCAAACTATTGATGCTACATCCACAATATTTTATATTTAGAGTTTTCAGATGCCCTCCAGCGGTTTTCGAGATTGTTTTTGCTGTATCTGCAGCCCATGCCCAGCTAATGGCGTAATATTACCAAGCTCCACACGGGAGAGGGCATGTTTAAAACTCGCTCCATTCCGGGCATATGCGTAGTGTTATGTGCATGACACATGTGAAGTATATATTTCAGATACACCAGCCCCCTCCAAAGTTTTCTACTATAATTCTACTACTGGGCGTACAAATTGATCGCCGTCATTGACTTTGCATGTAAAATTGACTATTTTTGGCGGGCTCTTAGCGCTAAAACAACAGGGGCTCCCTCACAAAAATGGTATCATCGGAACAATCGTTCTGTCCAATTTCCATTTCTGGGGTCCGATAAGCGGAGCCCATGGAAAATTTTTAGGAATGATGCAAAAACTGGAGTTATGTTTGCCGGTCCCCGACAAAGCTTGGATTCGAATCCAGGTCCAAGCCAAAGTTTTTCGCCGAGCATGATGAGCATGCGTGAGCTGCTGGTGTGACGACATATGCTGACGTCACGATGAGCATCAGCCAATCGAAGCCCTTGAAGCGTTTCAAGTATGGTAGTAGTTGCCAGATCGTGACATCATCCACAGGCTGATATTTATTTATTTTTCTAGAGGAGTATTTTTAAAAAACAAAATATTAGGCTTATAGTACATTTTTCAGAGAAATCATGAGTGGTTTCATTATTTTTGGCTAAAAGTGCGCCTAATTTCACTAAATTCCAGGATTCGACCAAGGTGCCACATTCCCTTTAAGGAACTCGTGGTGTAGTACCGAAGTATACCACCCCCTTAAACCAAATGGATGCTGCTAAGGGTTATTATGCTGTAATGATCCAGCTGGTTGCTCATGCTGGGATTTCGGTCCATAATTAAGGCAGCCTCGAAAATTTGCAGTCTTTTTCTCTTGTTTTCTCTTGTTGTTATTTTTGGCTAAAAGTGCGCCTAATTTCACTAAATTCCAGGATTCGACCAGGGTGCCACATTCCCTTTAAGGAACTCGTGGTGTAGTACCGAAGTATACCAACCCCTTAAACCAAATGGATGCTGCTAAGGGTTATTATGCTGTAATGATCCAGCTGGTTGCTCATGCTGGGATTTTGGTCCATAATTAAGGCAGCCTCGAGAATTTGCAGTCTTTTTCTCTTGTTTTCCTTTGCTAAGCTTGTGGTGTTGCTGTTGAGGTCCTGTGTGGTGAGTTGGCGTTGGTGTTTCTGTTTGGTATGTAGCAGTGGACCACCGGCTTGTAGGTGGCAGGTGAGTCTCCGAGAGAGCGTAGTTGTTGTGTGTCCTATACATATAGCTATACGTGGACTGGAGCTTGCAGTCTCCATACGGCCATTTATACCGATATACCACGTTGGTAGCTTTTAGGAGCTTTTCTTTGTTGTTTTTTGGGTTGTTGCACATTACAAGCTGGGCGGTCTTAGCAGACTTGTAGTATATGATTGTTTTGATGTCGTGTCCCTCTTTCGGCTTGATGTTCCTTTTTAGAATATTCTTCAGGGCTGTTTCGTCTTCTTTGTATGCCGCGGTCATTTGGTTTTTATAAAACAGTTTGTGAGTCGTATTTTCTGGTATGTCGGTCTTTTTGTTTTGGACGTCATGTGCATGGTTGGGATGGAACTTCTCCAATGCAGTTTTGATTTCCGCATCGATTTCATGACACGTATAGCTGTTGCTCACGAGCATTTGCTTTACGTGACTGAGCTTTTGTGAATAAGTTCCCAGCTGCTGCGGGTGTTTACAGCTCTTCTTTCATAGGTGCGGATCACGCCCCGTCGATACCTGTCGGGGCACGCACTTAGGGCGTTCATGCATTGTCCCGTGTTTGTCTTCTTCCTGTGCACACTTGTGATAAATTGTCCTGTGCGGGCACCCACATTTACGTCGAGGAAATGCAGCTTTCTTTGATTTTCCAGTTCATAGGTGAACTTGAGAACTGATTCTTCCTCTAAGATGTCCTTCAGCTGCTTCAAATTCTCTTCACCTTCAACTTCCAAGTAGATGTCATCCACATATCGCATGAAAATATGTGGTTTTTGCTCGAGTTTCTCTATTGCTTTCTCCTCTACATGGCACATATATGAGTTAGCGAATAGGACTCCCAGCGGGGAGCCCATGGCTACTTCATCAATCTGTTTGAATAGTTTTCCACTTGGGCATGGGAATGGCGCCTCCGTTGTGCATACTTGAAGCATTTCCCTGAGGATTTTTCGAGGGAGTTTGCTTGGTGATGGAAGATGGCCATGGTTATAAACATAGTCCAATATAATTTCTATAGTTTCGTTTACCGGAACGTTTGTGAACAAACTTTCAACATCCAGCGAGGCGATGATGCCTTGTGGCTTGTGAGATCTCAAATTTTCAAGAAATTCATCCGTGGGCTTGATCGTGTATTTCTCAGGGATGAATGGGGTCAGAAGGGTGTTCAGTCGTTTTGCAAGTTGTTAGGTGGGTGATGGTATTTGTGAAATTATGGGCCTTAATGGATTTTTGAGCTTATGTGTTTTGACCGTACCGTAGAGGTCGCCTGGCTGGAATTGTCCGAGCCAGGTAGGCTACACCTGAATTTTTTGAGATCTCACAATATATATATATATATATATATATATATATATTTATTTTTATATGTTCTTGACATTATATATGATATATGGAAGAGACTTGAGACTTTTTTATTAATTTACTTTATATTTATCTTTTCTGAGACGTTTCGGTGGCAAAGCACCTTCGTCAGTATGAACTGTAAAATCACATCAAAAAGACATTAAAACGATACACACATGAGGCACCATAAAACGAATAAACAAGACAGTTTGGCAAGAATGCTAAACTGTCTTGTTTATTCGTTTTATGGTGCCTCATGTGTGTGTCATTTAATGTCTTTTGATGTGATTTTACAGTTCATACTGACGAAGGTGCTTTGCCACCGAAACGTCTCAGAAAAGATAAATATAAAGTAAATTAATAAAAACAAAAAGTCTCAAGTCTCTTCCATATATATATATATATAGATATAGATATATATATATATAGATATATATATATATATATATATATATATATATATATATATATACAGAATACAATAATAAATAATTCATTGAAGAAGTTTATGAGAAAACACAAAACGGACTTCATCCTTTAAAGCTCTCTAAAGATATATATATACATATCTTCATACGTATTGTGTTGAATATTACAGCAGCATTGAGGCTAATCACTTGTGCTAAACATTTGTTTCTAAAAGCCTAATCTTATTTTTCTGTTCTTCATTGGCTTTTTCGAAAAGCACGTTCATTATACAGTAAGTAAAGAAAATATGGAGCAGCATACTTTTAGGACCGGTTTCGCAAACTATCTTCAGCAAAATTCCACCTATGTTCCAAACAGCCCTTTAACTGCTTCTGGACGAGGTATTAAAATTTTACCAAAAACGTGTTTTTCATGTTTCAGCATGGAGAACTCTTGGAGTCAAATAAGGAAACCTAATTTCACTTTGATATTGAGGCCGATACTTGCACAGGAAGCAATTTAATTTTTGGTTCGCACACGACCCATTCGTCCCGAAACGACGTTACGCGCTCCTGTATATAGTTTGCGCGCACTGTGCTGTCGATCAGTGTGTGCTTCTGACCCGTTTTTCTCGATTTCTGGCCGAACCACATTCTAGTAAGGTACGAAATGAAACATTATAAAGACGGAAAAATGGCATTATATTGTTCTGCTCTGGGCACACCAATGGCTTGGCGTTTCGATTACAAACAATTGGTGATAGACACGGGCAGGATAGACATCAATGAAGAACAACACAGACGAAGCTCGATTCATTTTCGTAGCAATAATGGCCAGGAATGTCTTGACATATGACAAGCCACAGAACACGTATTGGCTCATAAGTTTGGTCTCTGTATGCGGAGAATCGTGACGGAGTGTGCCGATGAAAACTCTACTAGGCATACGCCGGTGGGCTGATGAAAAGCTCACTGGGTAGACGAGGGCAGGCTGATGAAACACGCACGGGGCAGATCCCATCATGTCTCGGTGCTTGGCGTTGGCACAGTTTGGATCCTGAGTGAGGCAGAGGAACTGGTTGCAGGTGATGCACTTGACGGATGCCTTCCTATCCAACTTTTCCGTCCTATACCACCAGTGGCATCTTCCGCGGGACCCACCATGATCACTTCGTGGAAAGGAACACTATTGGCGTTCCTGTTCTTGGGAGTGAGAGGGGCGTAGGAGCGGGATGAGAATGTCACGATGAGGGCAAGGGCGAGCTGGCGCTTGAAGTCGATTAGTGTATTTGGGCGTTGAGGTCCAGCATCTACTCGAGGGTCATCTCTCTTGGCTGTTTTTTCGCTGGCTAAAGCCTCCTGTACAATGAACACCTTGACAACGGCCACGTCAAGGTAGCCGCACACCGGCTTGACGTAGTATTTTAGAGTATTTATTACTAGTAGTTTAGTGTTTAGTACATTCTTTCGATTAAAGCCGTTTTTTTATCCGTTGGATCAGTACCCTTCATGCCCTTGTTGTAGGTAATAACCAATTTGGGGTAAAGCACAGTGAACTTTTTTGGTGCCACTTTTGACGTTGCTTGGTTGTCGACATCCCCTTCCCGTCGATTGAGGATAGGAGATGGACGGGGCGGTTGCCACACTACTTTACAGCATACACGATGTCGCTGTGGCGGAAGTTGGCATCTCCCCGCTTCATCTGCCTATCTGGCTGGAAGTTCTTAGGCATGCCCTGACGATTCGGTCGCACTGTACCACAGGCGTAGATCCCTCGCAGCTTGAGCTTTCGCAGAATAGCAGGGGACGCGTTGAAACTGCCCGTGTACAGCCTGATATTCTGACCACAGATCTGCTCAGTGAGCTGAAGGACAATCCCCATCGGTCAGGCCAACCTCCACCTGGTTCTTCTTTCCCGTGGAGATGTCAAACTCAAAGACGTACCCTGTCTCACTGCTATTTCTACAAAGTGTTTGAATCCACGAGTGATGGGCTTGTCCTTCATATATTGCTTCACTGGGCTTTCACCCTGGAACTTGACCATGGGCTCGTCTACGGCCTGGTGGGAAGTGGGCGAAATTGTGGCTTGAAAAGCCTGATTGAAGTGGACGATGATGGGTCGGATTTGCCATGCCCGATGATGGTTGGGATCAGAGCGGTCAAGTGCCTGCTGGTTGTTGTGCAAAATAAAGGGCTATTTAAAGCTGGAAGAACCTATCCCTGGGCATGACGTTGGAAACCAGAGGAACACTTACATCAGGATTTGCATTCCAGTACATTTTTATACTTGGCAGGATGTGGAAGGACATGACAAAAATTACGCCAAAGAATGCTCGCATCTCTTCCGTGCTTGTGTTTAAGGGTTTCCCACGTTCCATATAAAGCCTCGACTGTGGGATGATGATCACTTCAAGCAGGGGGTCGAACTGATAGACCTGATTGAAAATATGTAGCAGTTCTGGAGAACTGTCTCCAAAATCAACCATGACTTTCCCAAGTCAAGAAACGGGATCCGGAATGACGACAACAGGGCATCTCTTGGACCACTTCGGTGACCCTTAGGTCTTCTCCATCTCCCTAGTTTCGACCTCGCTGACAGGGGCATCTGGATCGCCGATAACCACTTCAACAAGACCACCATTCTCTCCAGCAGCATCAAGGAACATCATGTCCTCGTCATCGACGCCCAGAAGAGCCTCCTCCTCGGATTCGTCAGCGTCCAACATCTGCAGTCTTTCTGCTGAGACGCTGGGAAACGCCGGCTTCGTTTCCCCGGCATCTTACAGGCAAAAATTTTACGAATGTAACCTTTGAAAAGTGTTGGCAGCCGTCCGTACGCCGCTGCATCCCTCTTCAAAATTTTCCGCTCTCCCGCCAAATTTTCTACTAGTTGCCACACTGCCGGCCAAATATGCCCTCATAAAGGTATTCTCATGGCACCTCAGCCACTATTGGCTGCCCGCCCTCTGTGGCGCACGTGCACTGTCAGCTTACAGACTACCGTCGTAATGCTCAATGCATACAAGAACATGCGCAGATCTCGTAGCTTGAGGACGAATGGGTTGCTGGTGACCCACTAATTCAACTCACGCTGAGGAGCAGTACTCTAATCCGAGATGCTGCCACTGTTGTGTGGTATAAAGTAAAGGTCATGATACTACTATCATTAAAATTTCAAGACATTCCTGCAAAAAAACAAGCTGTGAGAGAGGACTTTGAATTGTCAGCTATCCCTGTCTAGTCGATAGGAATGCTCCGTTTTCATAATGGGGTCCCTGTTGTCACGTATACCATTTCAACTGACCGAAAACGGAACTGAAGTGAAGTTCATTCTCACTCCCACTTAGCGATGGGAAGAGGCGTTTGTAACTGGCAACAGCAAATGTCGTCAGAACGAGCATGGGTCATATATGACCCATTCGTCCCGAAGCACTACCTAACAATCAAATACTCAAGTCACCATGTTGTTTTCATTTCTAACAAATAAATGATCCATCTTGCTCTTTCTTCTACAGTTGAAACGAAAGGCACTTCTGAATCAAAATTGGTGTCCAAAATAAATCACGATGTTGTTCTCGGGGAGAGCCAACTGGTATACCCTACTCCAGAGAAAATCCCACGATCTTATCTCCATTAAGTGAGGCGTGGGCCTTTAAAAAGGCTGATGTAAATTTTTGCATTTGGTTGTGCGTTGAGTCTTGGGTTTTTCTCTCATGTGCTGAGCACCCCCAATACATTTGCCGCCCCTGGTTTATCACCGCTACACTGAAGAGTGTCACCCCATCTCATCACTGCCACCCTGATTCGTGCCGCCCCGCACAAGTTTTTCCCGTCCCGGATTCATTACTTCCACTCTGATTGGTTCCACTTCTAGCTAATCAATGCCACCTGACTTATCATTTCCCCCTGATTTATGACGCCACATCACTGCCGCCCCGCCCGATTACTGTCGCCAGCAATTAATCACTGCCACCCCCTCCGGATGGTTACTGCCGCCTTTTGTTCATCACTGATCAGCTGGCTGATCACCGACACCCTGGCCTATCACTGCCGCCCTTGGCTAAACACCCCGGTTTATTTTAACACATATATACTTGCCCCTCCTGGTAAGTCACTGTCGCCCACCAAATCATCTTTGCCGGCCCCGGCTGATCACTGCCGCCCCTCGTTCACCACTGCCGCCCCTGGCTGATCACTGCCGCCACTGGCTGATCGTAACTCCCGCCTCCGAGTCTTCACTGCCGCCCTCTCCTTATCACTTCCACTCTGGTTCGCGCCGCTCCTAGTTCATAGCTATTGGCCCTGGCTCATCACTGCTGCCCTCGACTTATGATTTTGTCCTGTTTCTTGCCGCCCCGGCCAATCACTGTCGCCCCCAGTTTATCACTTCCATCCTAATTTGCGCCGTTCTTAGTCCATAACTGCCGCCCTGGGCTCATCACTGCAGCACTGATGCTTACCTCCCCTGTGCGTTAGAGTAAAATAAAAGGCGTTAGGGCAAAAATAAAGGGCATGCACGGCTACAGAGAAGGTGCCATATTTCTTACTATTTACAGAACAATACACGCATTGTTTGGAGCACTATCGGTGTCTTTGCTGTCTTTTCTCGTAGTGATTAAAGGGGAATGTGGCACCTTTATAACGTGATTTTAACTGAGATAGCCAAGTTGTAAAGCATGCCGGAAAACCCGGTAGTCTATATATCATTTGTCTTGAAACTCAAACTTTCCGAAGAAAAAAAGCTAAAAACTACCTGAAATGTATCCCTCATGTACCCTTAGCAGTAGGCCACAGTTAACAGCCATGTTGGTGTAACGACATATGCTGACGTCACGGTGAGTATCAGCCAACCGACGCCCTTGAAGCCTATTGGATATGGTAGTGGCTGCCAGATCATGACATCATCCACAGGCAGATTTTTATTTATTCCCCTAGAGGAGCATTTAAAAATGAAAATCTTGAGTTTATTGTACATTTGTCAGAGGAATAATGGACGCTTCGATGATTGTCAGCTGAAAGTACCTCTAATTATAATGAATTCCAGGATTCGACCAAGGTGTCACATTCCCTTTAAAGGGAATGTGGCACCTTGTTATGAGGTACCTACATTTGTGGCGCGTCAAAATCTTTTCATTCCTCTAGGAGGTAGCAGAATGATGATCTCCACTTCCATTCTACAGCAGATATTCTTATCTACTGTCAATCAAAACAAAAAAAGTTGGTGGTAGCTGCTACTTATATTTTGAAGGCATATAAATACAGTCTTAAATCAAAGTGTTATCCTGAAAAAATATTGGTTTGGTAAGAAGCAATAAGCATGTCCAAGAAAAGGCTGTGATGGGACTTGTAAGCCTGGAAATACTAAACGACAAAAATGAGGCATGTTAAGAAAGCGGGGGATTTTGGCCTCTTTTTGGGATTTTGGCCTCACTCTCCACCTTGCGTGAAAGCAATTTCAGGACCCTGACTGGGGGAATGAGGGGCAGCTGCTCTGGAGGACTCTGATCCACACTAGGGGCCCCTGAGCTGGTCTTGAATAGATGGGGAATAAGGACACAGTGAAAACTCCACATGTAAAATGAAGCTAACGAGGAATGAGCCTTCATCGCTAAAAAGGCTTGTGATGCCTAGGCACCCCGGGTTAAATAAATTCCTTATTATGCTGGTGGATTCTGGGCAGGGGTGATAAAAAGGCATGTGCCACTGAGCTCAGAGCATAGTCCCCTGAACCAGGATTTGTACTAATTAATTTAAATGAATGAAGAACTAGTTTTTCACAATTTTCAGCCCTGTCACATCAACCTCATCCAAACAACCAGCCTGTTTACTTTTTCTTTACTCTAACTGGGACCGATCCTTAAAATATGAAACTTTTAAACGCGTTAAAAAGGTATCTCCCAAATTATTCCGGCAACAAAAATTGTATTCGTCCAATGTCACTATGCTACACCTCCTCCCACGGCCATTGTGGGAGCCGGGAACGTAATCCGCGTTCAACCAGGGCTCACTCGTGACGACAAAACCAGTGGGCATAAAAATGAATTTTCGACTCCAATATGTCTTATCTTGCACACAGTGACAGATATCACAGGCTCCACTGATTTCTCTGATGTCAAGTACTTGCATGAGTTCGCTGATTTGTCCTTAAATCTATCCCAAAAAGCCGTGTTCTGGCTATTTTCATGAGATTTCGGTGACACTTTTCTTTCTTTCTGGTTTTAGTTCAGTTTTCCTTCTCCGTCAATGCTTGATTTGCATTTTTCTTGGACCAGAGGTACCCAAAAGTTGATATTAACTAAGATATAGTAAGTTTTTAGGTCACGTTAAAAGTGCCCTTTCTCTCCCGGGGTGCCCCTCAAAGGTGGTGTGCTCTCCCATGCCAAGCTGCGCCCCTGATCGTGGAAATATTTAAAGCTCAGATTGGATTATTTTCAGACGTGTATGTAGCTTTGGAATGTCGCCTAAAAAGCAAACATATATATATATATATATATATATATATATATATATATATATATATATATATATATATATATATATATATATATATATATATATATTCCATTGAAGATTGTTGCGTTCTTTGCTTTCACCAGTTTCTTTTGAAGTCTTAGTATTTTGTTGATCGTTAATTTAATATTGGACGGAATTGAGTTGATGAGCTCACCAAAGTTGTTGATGATGTCAAATTGACTCCTAAACTTGTATCTGTTTCATTTAGTTAGGGAACTGTATTGAATGATGTGTGCAAAATGATTGCTAACTGGTATATGTAATAATGATGATAGTGTTAAACGTAACAATAGCAAAATGAATCTTCGTACTGTAAGTGCTAATTCTGCCAGTCACACGCCTCGCAATGTGCTCAATGTTTTCCAAATGCGATTTATTTATATTGGAACTCAATCGACCGGCGACAGTTTTTTTACATGTTATCTTGAATAATGAATCAACTAATAGATTCGAAACGTCGATTTATTGTGAATTTATGAACTTTGGTGAGCTCATCAACTCAATTCCGTCCAATATTAAATTAACGATCAACAAAATACTAAGACTTCAAAAGAAACTGGTGAAAGCAAAGAACGCAACAATCTTCAATGGAATATGCTTAAATGAAAATATTTTGCCCAGATATACAGATATATATATATATATATATATATATATACCTATATAATGTATATATATATATATATATATATATATATATATAAATAATGTAAATATATATAAACATATATTATACCTGCCCAGCAATAAAATAGAATGTTCTCTGTGCTATAAAAGGTGCAAAAAAGCGATAAACAACATATTTGGTGCAATGAAGGGCTGCCGGCCCCCTCCCCAACGCTGCCGCCCCTATGAGGTGCCGCCCCCCACCGGCTGAGCACCCCCAAAGATTTTGGGAAAATTACACCCCTGATCATCGGGCATAATCAATACATATTACTTATCATCATACACTCACTATACCTTAATAATTATTGGGGCTTATCGACGCACCAACTGCCAGGGTCATATGGCGTCGCCAACTCTTTCCCTGTTGGAAGGGTTTCTCGGGAGCCAGCTTGCTCCTTGTTCAGGGAAGCCGCTGGGCCTTGAACCCAGGTCGGCTGCGTGGCAGCCAGCCTCGCTGACCACTCCACTACCGCGCCCCCACTCACTATACCTTAAATAAACGACATTAACAATCCTAGGACTTCGCTTCGGGTCGGTTCATTGGTAAAACTGAGCTGAGGAATTTTATGGATTAGTTTTACTTCACTAAAAGTTAAATTTAAAACTGCAAGGAAATGCTTACTTTACAAGGGCACTCCAGATCGCGAAAAAGTCATACCCTGGAAATTCCTTTCGATGATTACTCAATACACTTACAAAAATTACGCAGGTGGGACAAATCACATCACTATAAACAAAAATCATCGTAAACACAGGGGGCACTATCATATAGTGCCAGGTGGGAAACTAGATTCATCTGAATATTAATCTTGGGGTTAATATCTCGGATGAACACGGCTTCTAGCGCTTAAATGTTTCGCCTACTGTGCGCTTGGGCCACTTTAGATGTTTGTTGGACGGCCTCGTCCCTGGTGAGCTCAAGGTTACTGGTGCGCACAGTAGGATTGTTGATGTCGCTTATTGAAGGTATAGTGAGTGTATGATGATAAGTAATATGTATAGATTATGCCCGATGATGCTATCTGGAATAGTGAAACGTTGCGAAACAATGAGGTTTTTGGAGAAGTTTTAAAGGATCTACAACGCAGTGAAAGGAAAACTATAAGAACTATCGAATTCTTACATAAAAAGATTACTAAAGCTCGATTTACAGTCATATTTAATGATATATATATATACATATATATATATATATATATATATATATATATATATATATATATATATATATATATATACATATATATATATGTATATATATATATATATATATATATATATATATATATATACAAACGTTGTATATTTTTATGCTCCTTGCTGCAGTGCTACATAATCTACACCTATTTAATTTATTCTATGTAGTCTGGATGATAACGTCGAGCATCTTTGACAGAGAAACTGCCAATGTCAAAACTTAAATTGCTTTGGATTTTGGCTCCTTGTTAACCTTCCACCCTTATTTTTATAAAACGTTTTGTGTGCCATGCTGACCAAAATTCAGGTACTTTTGCGTGAAAAAAATGACTTAAACATCCCTGATCCCACCATTTGCAAAAAACCTTGCCCCTCGCATCCCTCGACGTGATAATAGTTCCTCCGCCTTTGGATCTATGGGGCATTCCACGACAAATCGACAAGTCGATAACACCCTCATGTCGCAGATTTCGGTGTATTTTTTGTCAGGGGGCTATTGATGGAGCTGATCACGATTTTTGTATTCATTTTCCTCCCTGACTTACGGTTTGAAAATTATAGCCTCAGGCATTTTGACCATACCCACTTGCATGCCTTTTTTAAAGACGGCATTTTACCTGTATGCTTCAACAAATATCATAAAAACTTAATCTGGGTATCTTAAGGACGAATTACGGATTCTAGCTCATTAAAAATATAATTCAAAAATTTAATCTTAAATATATTACACATTCTTCAATTTTTCAAAATATATAAAAACTATTTTCCTATGAAATATTTTAAACTTTTTTGGGCTTAAATTACTCTTTATACTTTTCTCTATAAGATTCAGTAATAAAAAGAATGGAGACTTTAAGAGAAAGCGAGATCTGAGCTACCAAACGTCCCAATCCCCACTTTTGTGAGGTTCGTGCGCCAGCGCGGCCCGGCGTCGCTGCACCTATCAAACGTCTCTGGTAACGAAAAAGGTGTCAATGGTGGAATTGGTCGGCAATGAGGATAAGGATGTATTTAAAACAATAAATTGTAATCAATGTCACATTCCTTAACACCCGCACAGGAGAGGTGCCCGACACTTACGGGCACTGGAGGGGGGTGGACTGGTAGCCCCCCTGAGCTCTCTGAAACTAGGAGGCTTAGAAAAACTCCGGTTGGGGACTGGGTTGGAACTATTGAAATCTATATTATGACCGATCTTAATTGACCTAGGTCAGTAAGTTCAGACGAGGTCATAAAGGTCAAATATTTATTAGCCGTGCTGGGTATTCATCCGGAAATGCCATGGTTAAGCTCAAAGTAGTCCAGAATGCACTAAAAACAGAGCAAGTCATAGTGAGAACGTCCCAAGAATTGTAAACTTAATTTTTGGGGTTAAGGTCATTCAAGGTCATTGACCTAAGACGTCACAATATGACATATTCCCCTTATTTACACCATGACTTGCACCATAGCAACCGTTGGACGGGAAATTAACATTGACCTTTACCCATGACATTTTGATTTGACCTGTGACCCTGACCTTTACATTGAGTTATCTTAACTATGACGTCGTAGCATAATATACGTCATACTGGGTAACGCCATGCGACCGGAAGCACCGCACCAATGACTTTGAGAATGCTGGTATGGCCTTGAAGTGTGACCTTGACCTTCATGAAATCTATATTATGGTTTTTTATATTATCTATATTATATTATATATTATCTATTTAGCCTGCACTGTGGTATTTCCCAAAAATCATGTCCATATCAAAAGTTACTCTCACCTCATCATCATCTGAAAGGATTTCATTTCTCCTGGAGATCATCGTAAGTAAGTGTGGACGCGAATCTTCTCTTGTATTCTCTCTTTCTTGTCGACATGACATCTGGCCGATTACGTTAATGAGGAAATATGTATCTTTGGTAAAGCATGAGCTTCCTTTATTTGCCTTTGACGGCCGGTGAGCAACAGGGTTTTCCTCGCTTACTGGCCTGAGGGGGTTATAGAGTGGGGCTCTTACATGCGTAATCATGCTTTCATATGTAACCCTCTCCTCAGCATCTAGAACAGGTTCTAAAGACGTTACTTGTAACGTATATTAAACATGTCTGTGGTTCAGCACCCTAGGTCAGATGACTTTGTGGTGTTTCCACGCTTGACACACATAATATCATGCTCTCATCTTAAGTCACCCTCACCTCATCATCATAAAAAGTGTTTCAGCACGCGGTGGTAGTCCGCACTGTGGTCTTCCCACGTGGGACTCGCAAAAATCATGCGCACATCTTAAGTCACTATCACCTCATCATCATCTAAAAAAATCCCCCTCAGTCAGCCCTTGTTTTCTGGTAGATGTTAGTAGTTCGTCTACTTGTCTGCTAGATTCCAGGGAATTACTAACTTAGATCCGCATGGGGTAGTCTGCATGGAAATGAGCACTAACACTATACGATTATGTGTGACCAGTCTCTCTCTTTTGTTAACAGTGGGTTAATGGTCGAGGCTTCTGTAACATTTTACAGAAGCTTTCTTTAAGCAACCTTTTTATAACAATTCCTTAAATAGTAACACAGTTGTTTTTGCTATCTTATGTTTTTGCTTCATTTCCTAGCAAGGCGTGCCACGACTCGTTTAATTTTATGTTTCTGGTGTTAACGTAAGGGTGCTGTTGTCGCTGGGATCACGGTGGGGCACGCCTGGCTGCCTATTAAAATGGGGTGGCGGATCTTTTAGAAAAAAATGACGGGTGAAATTGACATACACTCTCGTTTTATTTGGCGCTATAACGTTGCCAGTTGGTCTTTGATGCACGCGAACTGTTGCAACCGCGCAATTGCAGCGATCTCAAAATAAAGGGTTTAACTTTGAAAGCCTATAATAACAAAATTGGGGCCGGTTTTCAAGGTTATTTGACCAATCGACGTGCCATTGAATATTCTCAAACGTAGTGAAATAACGTTTTTTGGCCACGAAGGGTTCTCCAGCCACCTAGAAAAAAGTAGGTGGGGGCCTCCGAGGCTCCTCTCCGGTGTGCTTTTTAACACGCGCTGATATGAGGCCCCGGACCACCTTTACTGGCAGGGGGTACCCATCCCCTTACGATCTCAGCAAACATGCTTGGAAGGGGACACGGAAATCAGTGTTCCATTGCCTGCCTCGATCTCTACCCAAAATGCTTCAACAAAAAGTACTTGAATTAGCTACTGAGTGCAGAAAAGGTTTCAATAAAGCAGTCGCGAGAAAAGGAACATTAAAGATTCACAAGTTCGTACCGGCTAATTCGAAGACCGTTATTGTCCATAAGCTCTCGAATGATGAGGGACAGAAGGTTCTAGTCTTAAATTGAATCTGTGAAGTTCAATGGCACCATGTGATGGAGTCGTTCATCTGATCCGTGGGTCAGATCTTAAATAAAGCATCATGTCTTAATCTCATATGTTCGAAAAGCAGTTGTCGGCGTGGACGCTATATGACTTTTTGTTTATGATGTGTGCTCTCTAATATAAATTGAACTGGGATACATGCAACTTTTTTGGGCATGGGAAGAAAAAACTATCTAAAAAAACCTAAGACAACAGTAATAATCGGCTTCTGACGCATAATCCTCCCACTACATTTTCCATCAAATGCACCAGAGTGTCGGAATTGTTCCGAATGTTCTGGTAATACGTTCATTTTTTCGGAACGGCTCAAATTTTTATGTTCGCAATAGTAGCCTCCACACCACATCTAGTTCATTCGCAATGTCACCGAGCGCAGCCTTGCTCAGTTCTCCCCTCCCCGTTACCCCACTTCCAACCGGACGCGTCTAGGCGGCGTGCCGACTGCAGGCTGAGTGGCCGGCGACGGTGTTGGGCTTGGTCTGCGGTGCTCGTTACTGATTTTGCTCTGTAGTCTCCATTCTTTTTATTGGCATTATATGTAGTTTAAACAATGCTCTTTCACATGAAGTTGTTTTGAAGTCAATAAAAACATAGGAAATATGTATGCTTATCTTTGCAAAAGTTTGGAATTATATTTTATACATATTCGTGCCAATTAATATAATTAAACTTTCATATTTGTATTGTTCAGACTTTTGTTATTATTTTCATGTAACCTCTTGAAGGAGTACGTTTAATTTAAATGGCTAAAAACTCAAGCGAAAAGTCCGATGCACGCGTCCGATGCTGGATTGCCCGAGGCTATAACTCTGAAACCATTATCCGGACGAGACTAAAAATAACACAGTCGTTTTCAGCGCCACTGAGAACCCTAGTCCCAAATTTTCATGAAAATCTGAGATATGAGGGTGTTATTTTAACCCATCGATTTGTCGATTTGTCATGGAACGCCCCCTATGTGGTAAAACGAATACAGTGGCTTGGTATTCTACTGATGTTGACTAGGCCTGTAGAAAATAATGAAACTATTCGGTTTTCGTGAGCAGCAAATGTGTGTTGACCCAAACTCATAGACTCAATAATAAATTCTGTCTATCATTATTTAATGACGGGGGGGCACAGATTTCTTGGTTCTCTAGTCCACAAAATATCGTTAACGTAAGACGTTTTACAGTGTGATAAATCTCAGATCTTTTCAGCTACACTGCATTTGGAAAATGATGGGTTCATACCTCAACGTTGTTGGAGAGGTCGTAGGTGTCGATAGTCTGCTGCAGGAAACTGGTGATGGTGCGCTCCAGCTGTGCGCTCCTTTGGCCGGCCGCCAGGTCGGCTCTGGAGGGTGGCAGCGGCACAGAGGCGGGCGCAGGCGGAGGGATCTGCAGCTGACGCCGCACCGACTCTCGCACCGCCTGCTGTCCGCCGGTTACCGAACGGAACGCCAGCTGAAACAGAGAGCTGAGACAGATCCGGCACAGAGCTGAAACAGAACCGGCACAGAGCTGAAACAGAACCGGCACAGAGCTGAAAGAGACGAAACAGAGCCAGCACAGAGCTGAGACGGAGCCGGCCCAGAGACGAAACATAGACGGCACAGAGCTGAAACAGAGCGGGCACAGAGCTGAAACAGAGTCGGCACAGAGATTGAACACAACCGATACAGAGCTGAGACAAAGCCGGCACAGAGCTGAAACAGAGCCGGCGCAGAGCTGAAATAGAGCCGGCACAAAGATGAAACATAGCCGGCACAGAGCTGAAAAAGAGGCGGTACAGAGATTGAACACAGCCGATACAGAGCTAAGACAAAGGCAGCACAGAACTGAAACAGAGCCGGCACAGATCTGAAGCAGAACCGGCACAGAGCTGAAACAGAGCCGGCGCAGAGCTGAAACAGAGCTGAGACAGAGCCAGCACAGAGCTTAAAAAGAGCCGGCACATAGCCGAAACAGAGCCGACACAGAGCTGAAACAGAACCGGCACAGAGCTGAAAAAGAGCCGAACAGAGTCAGTACAGAGCTGAGACAAAGCCGGCACAGAGCCGAAACAGAGCCGGTACAGAGACGACACAGAGCTGAAACAGAGCCGGCACAGATATTGAACACAGCCAATACAGAGCTGAGACAAAGCCGGCACAGAGCTGAAACAGAGTCAGCACAGAGCTGAAACAAAGCCGGCACAGAGATGAAACATAGCCGGAACAGAACTGAAACAGAGCTGAGACAGAGCCAGCACAGAGCTTAAAAATAGCCGGCGCATAGCTGAAACAGAGCCTGAACAGAGCAGAAAAAGAACCTGCACAGAGCTGAAAAACAGAGCCGAGACAAAATCAGCACAGAGCTGATACAGAGTCGGCACAGAGCGGAAACAGAGCCCGCACAGAGCTGAAGGAGAGTCGGCATAGATATGAAACACAACCGATACAGAGCTGATACAAAGCCGGCACAGAGCTGAAACAGAGCCGGCAAAGAGATGAAAGAACCGGAACAGAGTTGAAACAGAGCTGAGACAGAGCCAGCACAGAGCTTAAAAGAGCCGGCACATAGCTGAAACACAGCCGGTACAGAGCTGAAACAGAACAGGAACAGACTTAACCCGGGCCCCGGTGGGCCTCTGACCCAACTTCGCCCTGGTGGGGGGTGTCTGAACCCCCAAACACAGCTCCCATGCGGGATAGCGAAAAACGCGAAGGCTGATGGATAGGTTATAAAAATTCATGAATAAACTATAGCGGTCATATTGTTTGACTCAGGTCAATATTGAGGTCATGACAGGTCAAAGAAGGTTGCATGTTAGGGCTGTGGTTTTGGGCTCTAGCGTCTGACAGAGTTGAGTCAGAATGTTTTTTTAGGCCTCATTCGCTTGCTCTTGTCACGGCGAATCGAATTATGTATAATATGACTATGCTAGGTCAAAACACAAAAATGACCTGGCCCCAGGTCAGGTCAAGGTCACTTTCCGACCTAGCACAGTCAATATGTATACCAATCGACTTGCAATAGCAATCGAAACTTAATGGTATCAAAATAAAAAGCTGTATCATAATTTCCTGCAAAGTTATTGACCCAAGTCTGAAAATTACTTGAAGTAGCCCTACATGACTTCTCACAGGTCACAGGTCAAAAATTGCAGCATGAACCTAGAAAGGGGCCCAGGATACTATGGTTTGGAAAATACGAAGGTATTTTCAGCTGTATCTACACAAATATAGCCGAATTCTTGTTTTCCGTATGAATTTCCAACGGAGAGGTCATGATCCGTACCTGACCTCGGGTCATCGATATGAAAAATCCCGGAATGTATTTTGTAGCACCCGGTGAACCCATTATACGGTATAGTTTTAATACGATAGATTCACCCATTTCTTACTTATGCCACCTTAACTCTCCCCCGGTGGGAGGAGGGGTGTTTGAACACCCCCTCGAGTTTTTCCGGTGGCACGAAAAAAACGCCGCCGCGAAGCGCCACCGTACTTGGCACACCTTATCCTTGATCAATTCCGCAACTTCCCACAAAATTTTTAAGGTTCGGTCATCTCAGGTCAGGTCACCAGTGCAGGTCAAGTGACCTCACCTCCAAAAATGTTTGAGGTGGCATATATGCACCTTACTTATAAGAAAGAAATGGGCGAATCTATCAAATTGAAACTTATCTTACACCAAATAATGGGCTTCCCGAGTGCTACAACATATATTCCGGGATTTTTCATTTAGATGACGTAGGGTCAAGTCAAGTACGGATCATGCATGACCTCTCCATTGGAAATACATAGGGAAAACAGGAAATGAGCTGATACAGCTGACAATACCTTTTTCAAATTGTTCAGCAATTGGAAGAATACAGACAGACTACACAGCACACAAGATCATACCAACATCCATGTCACCAGGCCCCGCACCAGCAACGGCCGGTCCGCCCGCGCCCAGCCGCACCGGCGGCCGCGGCCGATTGGTCACACGCGTCTCTTCACGCGGTCCCCCCGGCGCTCGGCACCAGCTCACCGGGACATGTCATTCACAACCGCCGCATGGGCGAGCCGAGGCCGCAGCGGGAAGGGCACAGGCACAGGTGCCGTCCATATCAGTTACCGCCGAGCATGCGTGCAATGGAGTGTTTCATGGGTTCGGTAGTCATTGGCGTCTCTCTGTGTTTTGTTCTGCGTGTAATTATGTAGATGACGGAGTTGGATTTGCGTGTGTGAAGGGGGGAGCGAGGCTGCTTTCCAGAACCGGACGCATGAAAATTGGCTTACAAATGCTGATGTAGGCGCTCCCATAACTCTCCCCATAGATCTCTGAATTTATGTTCCCTGCCTGTGATCCTTGAGATATACTTTTCGACCTCGAGGTATCCACGTATATGATTTTTAAGCCAACAGAATTAATACCTCCGGACTGCCCTCTGTGTATCCAAATGTATTGCTTCGTTAATATGATGATCCAACTAGCTACGTGCGCATTTGGTGTATTTTGCACTTGTGTTCCCACCAGAACGTTGGCACTAGTGATTTCCCTCTCTAGGTTTAATAAGTTTCCCAACTCCCGCCATAATGTTCTAACGGTGGGGCATTGCCAGAATTTGTGGAATATTGTTTCAGAATAAATTGGACATTGTATACATTTATCACTTTCTGTTATTCCATATAAGTATAACAGCCTATTTGTGGGCAGCGTGCGCTTGATGCATTGGTAGTGAATCCACTTCGAATTGCCGTCTGCTGTACATTTATTTAAGTTTTCGTATATTTTAGACCACTGAATCGGATCTGCTGGGTTCAGTTCTGCTTGCCATTTCCGATGGCATGAGTCTAATTCTAGATTCGCAGGGCTCTTCATCATTTTTTCGTACGCCCACTTAGCGACTTTTTACTTCGCCGCAGAAACTCAAAATTTTCTTTGGGTAGATTTAATCTTGGTCTGTCCTACCGATTCTCTGAGTCCAATGTTCTGGGATTGCTCGGATAACCACGCAGGCTTTCATTGGATGTACGTTATATTTTTGGTTCATTTCATTAGCAGTAATCATCCTTTTTCACTTAAGTTGTAAAGGTCAAAGATGCGCAGTAGGCCTTTGTTAATGAAGTATTTTCTATCGATAGTGTTGTTTCGTTCTAGGCTAATGTATCGATTTTCCCAGACCATTTCTTCAAGCAGTTGTTCTCCACTGTCTGGTAGTGTTTCTTTTACTGACATGCATGACATACAGGTTTCAATCCAGAATTCACTTTTAAGAAACTTCCTTATAAGGCTTATGCTGCCATTACAATGGCAAATCGTGAGTTGGTCATTAAAGGACAACTTGTTCCTCATTATAAATTTCCATTGCTCTCGGTATTCACTGTCGAAATATTTTTTTATCCATGCAATCTTCAAGCTTTTGGCCTGCGTTATTATGTCTGGCACGCGGAGTTCATTACCTTTGTATTTTGCTTTCATTGTAGCCCGCTTTATTCGGTCTTTCTTGCCTCTCCAAACAAATTTGAATATTGCCCCCTCCAATTGTTTTACAAATTCCTTTCTTGGAGCTGGAAATACTGTCATCAGATATACGAGCTGGGATAACATTTCTGATTTTATGAGATGTATTCGGCCAAATGGGGTAAGACCCGCCCCGTACCACGGAACGAGTCTGGCTCTTATACTGTTCAGCTTGTCTTCATAGTCAGGGCCGCATGACGAAGTCCATGGAGCGAAGCGGATTGAGATTTCTCAAGAGGCTCTCTTCTGGCCGCTTGGTGGTTCTGACAGTTGATGCAAGGTCTCTGCAATTGTGTAGGGTGATAGCACTTTAACGCTAGACGCCCAAACTACGGCCCCCGAATGTAAATTCAAAATATTTTTTTAGAAATTTTGGAACAAATCTTTTCAATTTTGTATTTTTCTCATTTTTATCAGAGCCGCATGACGAAATCCATGGAGCGAAGCGCATTGAGATTTCTCAAGCGGCTCTATTCTGGCCGCTCAGACGGGTCTCGTCGTGGTCTGTCAGAGCCGCATGACGAAATCCATGGAGCGAAGCGCATTGAGATTTCTCAAGCGGCTCTATTCTGGCCGCTCAGACGGGTCTCGTCGTGGTCTGTTGTTATTGTTGTTGTTGTTGTTGGCGTCTGTCAGTCCTGAGAATTGATGTCAGAGCTCTGGAATTTTGTAGGGTGATAGCCCTTCTGCTCCAGACACCCAAACTGAAGCCCCGAGTTGAAATCCACAATAGTTTTTGAGAAATTTTGGCTCAGACTTTTTCTGTTTTATATTTTTCTAATTTTTACTTCTTAACCTACGAACTTGAAACTTATGTCCTTTTCGAAAGATAACAAGGGCCAGCTAGGGAAAACGAATTGAGCTGATCCGACAATATTTATTGCGCGAAAACGCGGCATTTCTCACGCGAGCAAAAAACCTGCTAAAAGTTGATGGCCAACTTGTGCGCTCGAAATGTCAGAAGACAGGCCTCAGTTAGCTAAAAGGCAGTTACTTAGGGGTAGCTAGGCAAATTTTGTAGTGCTTAGGCATAGTTTTGAGTGCAAAACGCAAAATTTTGACCTACTTTTTACAGTTCTTCCGGAAGATTGAATTTTGGTTCATTTCATTTCAACGTTAATATCTCACAATCTAATTGACCGATTTGAGTTTTCATTTCAAATAATGAAAGAACATTGCTTCCGCCTGATAATATTTCGAGATGGAAATTGTGAATGTGAAATTCTTTGTTTTATAGGCATAAATAGAAATTGAGTAAAAAAACTATTTATTTGCATCTTCCTGCTTCCAGGCTCATGTCACTCACAAACTCAGAACTGACATGGCTGAATGGGAAAGTTACTTGCGGTCATTTCGCTCACTTATACTACCCACCTATCTCTAATGGCTTTCGAGTAATTAGTCCAAAATGTATTACAAGATGCTAAATTTCTCGGACCACCATTGCTTCTCACCATGGTTTCAAGTCCTTAAAATGGATGGAAGTGGAAGAAATTTGGCATGAAGCTAGCTGAGGATCCTAGCTCGACGATACAAGTAATTTCAACCCAAAAGAATGCTTGGTTCGTCTTCTAGAAGCACATTTGTATCGTGCCTTTTCGGGACAAGCACAGCACCCGGCGCCAGCGGCCCGGCATATTCGGCGGAGTTGTACCAGCCAGTGACCTCCTGACGGGTCACAGCTGTTCAGCTAGTGGGAGGGTGAGTGGTATGGCGGGGTGGTCTAGTGGTTAGAGGCCCTGTCTCTTGATCAGGTAGGTCCGGTTCGAATCCGGGGGTGACCACGTAATCTTTATTGGTTATTTCAAAGAAAAGAATGATAAAACTGACTTGCAGGCTTATGAAGAGATACATTAAGAACGAAATATGGTTTGCTTTCAGCACATTGTCATGCGGCTCTCCTGCGCCGGTGGGGCGTTAGCCCAGGCCGCAGGCCGAGGTTGTTGTTGGCGTCTGTCCGTCCTGAGAATTGATGTCAGAGCTCTGGAATTTTGTAGGGTGATAGCCCTTCTGCTCCAGACACCCAAACTGAAGCCCCGAGTCGAAATCCAAAACAGTTTTTGAGAAATTTTGGCTCAAACTTTTTCTGTTTTATATTTTTCTAATTTTTACTTCTTAACCTACGAACTTGAAACTTATGTCCTTTTCGAAAGATAAAAAGGGCCAGCTAGGGAAAACGAATTGAGCTGATCCGACAATATTTATTGCGCGAAAACGCGGGATTTCTCACGCGAGCAAAAAACCTGCTAAAAGTTGATGGCCGACTTGTGCGCTCGAAATGTCAGAAGACAGGCCTCAGTTAGCTGAAAGGCAGTTACCTAGGGGTAGCTAGGAAAATTTTGTAGTGCTTAGGCATAGTTTTGAGTGCAAAACGCAGAATTTTGACCTACTTTTTACAGTTCTTCCGGAAGACTGAATTTTGGTTCATTTCATTTCAACGTTAATATCTCACAATCTAATTGACCGATTTGAGTTTTCATTTCAAATAATGAAAGAACATTGCTTCCGCCTGATAATATTTGGAGATGGAAGTTGTGAATGTGAAATTCTTTGTTTTATAGGCATAAATAGAAATTGAGTCAAAAAACTTTTTATTTGCATCTTCCTGGTTCCAAGCTCATGTCACTCACAAACTCAGAACTGACATGGCTGAAGAGGAAAGTTACTTGCGGTCATTTCGCTCACTTATAATACCCACCTATCTCTAATGGCTTTCGAGTAATTAGTCCAAAATGTATTACAAGATGCTAAATTTCTCGGACCACCTTTGCTTCTCACCATGGTTTGAAGTCCTTAAAATGGATGGAAGTGGAAGTAATTTGGCATGAAGCTAGCTTACGATCCTAGCTCGACGATACAACTAATTTCAGCCCAAAAGAATGTTTGGTTCGTCTTCTAGAAGTGCCTTTATATCGTGCCTTTTCGGGACAAGCACAGCACCCGGCGCCAGCGGCCCGGCATATTCGGCGGAGTTGTACTAGCCAGTGACCTCCTGACGGGTCACAGCTGTTCAGCTAGTGGGAGGATGAGCAGTGTGGCACGGTGGTCTAGTGGTTAGAGGACCTGTCTCTTGATCAGGTAGGTCCGGTTCGAATCCGGTGGTGACCACGTACTCTTTATTGGTTATTTCAAAGAAAAAAATGATAAAACTGACTTGCAGGCTTATGAAGAGATACATTAAGAACGAAATATGGTTTGCTTTCGGCACATTGTCATGCGGCTCTCCTGCGCCGGTAGGGCGTTAGCCCAGGCCGCAGGCCGAGTTTCTTAAGCGACGAACTTGAAATTTGCCTCCTTTTAAATAAGCAACAGGTTCCACATAAGAAAAATTTTCGAGCTGGTCCGACCATATTTATTACGCCAAAACGCAGTATTTCTGTTACAAGCAAAAAGGCTATTGAAATTTGACGGCCGACTTGTAAGCTCGAAATGTCAGAAGGCACACTTCTGTTAGTTTAAAGACAGCCACCTGGACGCAGCTAGGTCAATTTGACTGTGCTTAGGCATAGTTTCCAGTGGCAAACGTAAAATCCTTACCTAGTTTTTGCCATTTTGCCGGAGGACTGCATTTTTGCACATTTCATTCAAATCTTGATATCTCGCGATCTAATGCGCCGATTTGACTTCTCATTACAGATAATGAAAGAACATTGCTTACGCATGATAATATTTGGAGATGGATATCGTGATATTGAAATTCATTGTTTTATATATTTAGATATAATTCTAGAAGAAAACCTTTTATTTGTAGCTTCCCGGTTCCGAGCACATGCCACTCACAAGCTCAGAATTAACATGGCTGAATAGGAAAATCGATTGCGGTAATTTAATTCATTTACACTACCCACTTATCCCCAACGGCTTTCGAGTAATTCATCCGAAAGGGTGTTTCAAGGAGCTGAATTTCTCGGAATATGTTTGCTTCTCACCATGGTTTCAAGTTCTTAAAATGAATGGAAGTGGATGAATTTGGCATGAAGCTAGCTTAGGGTCCTGGGTTGCCGATACCAGTAATTCTAGGCCAATATAATGTTTAGCTCGTCTTCTAGAAACAACTTTATACTATGCCTTTTCTGTACTAACACAGCACCCGGCGCCATGATCACGGCTTCGTTTTGGTTGAGCGATATCGGCCGGTGACCTCCTGACGGGTCACAGGAGTTCGGCTAGTGGGAGGGCGCCTATTGTAGCACGGTGGTCTAGTGGATAGAGGCCCTGTCTCTTGCTCAGGAAGGCCCGGTTCGAATCCGGGGGTGACTGCTTGCTTTTTACCAGTTATTTCAAAGAAAATAGTTATAAAAATGACTGACAGGCTTATGAAGAGATACAATAAGAAATAAATATGGTTTGCTTTCAGTGCATTGTCATGCGGCTATCCTGCGCCGGTGGGGCGTTAGCCCAGGTCGCAGACCGGGGTTGTAGTTGTCGTCTGTCAGTCCTGAGAATTGATGTCAGAGCTCTGGAATTTTGTAGGTGATAGCCCTCCTGCTCCAGACAACCAAACTGAAGCCCTGAGTCGAAATCCAAAATAGTTTTTGACAAATTTTGGCTCAAACTTTTTCTGTTGTATATTTTTCTAATCTTTACTTCTTAAGCTCCGAACTTGAAATTTATGTCCTTTCCAATAGACAACAAGGGCCAGCTAGGGAAAAACTGAGCTGATCCAACAATATTTATTGAGCGAAAACGCGGTATTACGCGAGCAAAAATCCTACTTAAAATTGATGGCCGACTTGTGCGCTCGAAATGTCAGAAGGCACGCTTCAGTCAGCTTAAAGACAGTTACCTAGGGGTAGCTAGGTGAATTTTCTTGTGCTTAGACATAGTTTTGAGTGCAAAACGTAAAATTTTGACCTACTTTTTACTGTTTTTCCGGAAGACTGAACTTTCATTCATTTCGTTTCAACGTTAATATCGCACAATCTAATTGACCCATTTGAGCTTTTATTTCAAATAATGAAAGAACATTGCTTCCGCCTGATAATATTTGGAGATAGAAATTGTGAAAGTGGAATTCTTTGTTTTATAGGCATAAATAGAAATTAAGTTAAAAAACTTTTTTATTTGCATCTTCCTGGTTCCAAGCTCATGCCACTCACAAACTCATAACTGACATGGCTGAAAGGGAAAGTTACTTGCGGGCATTTCGCTCACTTATACTACCCACTTATCTTTAATGGCTTTCGAGAAATTAGTCAAAAATGTATTACAAGATGCTAAATTTCTCGGACCACCTTTGCTTCTCACCATGGTTGCAAGTCCTTAAAATGGATGGAAGTGGATGAAATTTGGCATGAAGCTAGCTTAGGATCCTAGCTCGACGATGCAAGTAATTTCAGCCCAAAAGAATGTTTGGTTCGTCTTCTAGAAGCACCTTTATATCGTGCCTTTTCGGGACAAAGACAGCACCAGGCGCCAGCGTCTCGGCATATTCGGCTGAGTGTTACCGGCCAATGACCTGACGGGTCACAGGTGTTCAGCTAGTGGGGGGGGAGTAGTGTGGCACGGTGGTCTAGTGATTAGAGGCCCTGTCTCTTGATTAGTGAGGCCCGGATCGTATCCGGTAGTTACCACATACTCTTTATTAGTTATTTCAAAGAAAAGAATGATAAAACTGACTTACAGGCTTATGAAGAGATACATTAAGAACGAAACATGGTTTGCTTTCAGCACATTGTCATCCGGCTCTTCTGCGCCGGTGGGGCGTTAGCTTAGGTCGCAGACCGGGGTTTACTTTAGATATGTCTACGTTTGGATCATTCGTTACTGTTATGCCCAGTATTTGAATAGAATGTCTCGGCCATTGTAAATTATACTCGGGACACACTGGCTGCGCAGTGGTCGCATTTTTACCGATCCATAGCGCTTGCGTTTTTTGATTATTAAGTTCCAATCCAGATACTTCTCTATACTCTTCAAATAGGTCAAGACTTTTTTGGAGTGACTCAGAACTGCCATCCATTACTAATGTCACATCATCTGCGTACGCTGAAGTTTTGATTTCCACTCCACTTATCGTTAGGCCTGTAACCTTATCACACCTTCTGATTCTCTGAAGCAAAGGTTCGAAACGCATCAGAAAGAGATAACAACTAAGGGAGCATCCTTGTCTAAGGCCCGTTCAATCTTGTATGGTTGGGATATCATTCCGTTAATTTGGACGGATGCCGTGACTGAAAAGTTCGGGTCTTGGTTATACAAGATACTGATCCACTTCAAGAAGTTGTTTCCAAAGCCAAAAGCCATGATAACGTTTTTCATGTAGTCCCAATCCACTGAATCATAAGCGTTTCTTAAGTCACAGACCAGAAGTGCGGACTGATTATGTGTATTGCAATGTTCCATTAAATCCAAGATAAGTCGGACATTTTCACCTATGTACCGGCCTTTTAAAAATCCAGTTTGGTGTTCGTGGATGATATCGTTCATGATACCTGACAGTCGGTTTGCTACGAATTTTGTGATAATTTTGTACATTGTGTTTAACAAGCTAATTGGCCGCATATTTTACAACTTTCTAGAATCCTTCCCCTTTTTGGGAATAATCACGGTAACGCTGCATTTTAGAAGAATGGACATTTCCCCGCATCTGTAAATGTCGTTGCAAGTTTGGAGCACAATTTCCTTCAGTTCTGGCCAAAAGCACTTATAAAGTTCGCCAGTGTACCCTGATGGTCCTGGAGAGGTATTGTTTCGCAGCGAGAATACGACTTTGCTTGATTCTTCAATTGACAACTCTTCTTCACAATCTTCTTTATTTTGGTGAGAAATATTGGGCAGACTATCGGTGAACGGCTCTGCATTTTCTAAGATAGGTCGCTTTCTGTAAAGGCTGTCAAAGAAGTTTTTACCTTCTTCCAGCATATCCCGGGTGTTACTGGATAGAATCTGTTGCCTTTCCTGGTTCTTATCGTTAAAAAAGGGAAGTGCAAATATTTCTCGTCCTGTTGCGCCTCTGCAAGTCATGGAAGTACTTACTTCCCGTTTCTGCCAGATGTCTCCAACGAACTTTAGCCAGGAACATACCCCTTACTTGTCAAATTCTGCACTAGATCGTATCTTTGGCTTAAAAGAGTTTGCATTTGTTCATTTTCCATGTCAACACTGTCTCACAAATCTCGAATTTTCTCTTCTAGTTCAATAAAAGTTTTCTGTGCTTGGCGTTTCCTTTGTGCCGAATATTTTATGATATCACCTCTTAGTACACAGAGCATGGTTTCAAAAACTAATGCTGATGAAACGTCGTAAGATTGGTTTTCATGGAATATTTGAGGGATCTTTGACCTCACCATATTTACAAATTCTTCATTTTTCAACAGTAAGTTGTTGAACTTCCAGTATGACCTACCCGTTTCAATCGCAGGAACGCTCAATGAGACTGTTATGAGTTTATGATCAGCAAGATATCCATCTCTAATGTCTGCTTCTGGCCTAATACTGGAATGTATGACACTCTGGCTGATAACAAATAAATCGATTAATCTAAGTGTCTTTTACATCCGGATTTGAGAAGACAGGCCAGTCAACACCTTATCTAGATATAGTTTCTCCATGAATTCGTACGAGCTCTCCACCACCGCCTGCTCAATCCCTTTACAATGCGTGCGCCAAAATTTAAAACTTTCTGGACGCGATGTTTTTGAGTGGCATTGCATCCTCCTCACACAGTCAAACAATACTGTATATGTGGGAACACAAGGGCCTGAACAAGAAGTTTTCTGGTCTCTGGTGGGATTTTGCGGCTTAAGCGATATAATCCAATGAGGATGCCGTAACAGCGACGAGTTACTTGCGATACTTGTTTTTTCCCAGGTCAGGGCTGAGTCGACGTACACACCGAGGATCTTAGCATATGATGTGGGTTTGATGAGGGTGTTACCGAACTGAATAGTGAGGTTCGGGTCACACCTGTTCCGGTTCGACTTAAAAACAAGAAGCTCAGTTTTGCTGGGGCTTACTTTGAGCCGATTCTGGAGTAAACCAGTCGTGGGCTAGTCTAAGCGTACTTTCCACACGCAGTTTTAGGTGGCAGGTGTTTGCCACAGTGTCTGAGTCTAGGAACTGTGCATCATCCGCGTACATGATGAGCTTGCCCGAAGACAAGTGAGATGCCAGGTCATTTGTGAAAATCAAAAACAACTTTGGTCCCAGGAGTGAGCCTTGGACCACGCCGTGCGTCACTGGTACTACTGTCTAATGTTTGCTGATGATAAGGTATTTCGAAAAATTTCCTGCAAAAGTGATGCGGCTATCTTGCAAGATGACCTAAATCAGCTGTGTAGATGGTCCCATTCCTGGAAGCTAAATTTGAACCCCTGTGTACTGAAGACTTGCTGACACCCACGAGACTTGCAAAACAACGAACAGAGGTCTTTGGCTGCTTTTGAATGGTCCCTACGATTTTAGCGACGGTTTCGTTACTGTTCATGGACAGCTTTATTCCCGATTTTCCCCTACGTTTGTGCTACACTGTTCCAAATGCTAGAAAATGTTCGGTCAATCTCAAAACTGTCTTTCTAGTGGGAGTTAGGCGGTGGGGGAAAAGACGCTACAGTTTTCGCTGTGTTAAGACCGCAGACTTTGTCTGGAGGTAGGACTGGACAATTTTAGTTTTTACTTCCGTTTTCAATGGTGTCATTTCTTAGAATGAAATGAAGGGGACAAAACAAAAATTTCAGAATTTCTACAGCACGGGAAACAAAAAAAAATCCTGGTTTTATTAATGATGGCGCTACAATTAAAGGAGAAAATGTGGTACATTATTTTGGGACACCCGTTATGTACATTTTCTCAAACGCAGCCAAGTGATGTTCACTTGCAGATCCAAGGGGGGCACAACGGGCAATTGCCCCCTGTTATCATCTATCGGCTCCGGCGGGGGTTCACCGCCTGTCTTAAGCCTGTCACGTGTATGGTAAGACTGATCTTTTTTACAGTGGCCTTCAAATCACAACAAAGATGCTGCAAGTGCTTGGGTGACCTTTTATGGACTTTTTTTTCAAGGATTTCAAGGTTGAAAGCTTTAGCTATATGAGCCTTAGCTATATCCTCCCACACCCTTCTCTTTCGTTTTACTTGTTTTACGTCAAATTGCTTGTCATCATCGATGTCATTTTAGTCATTCATAAAATCGATGCCTTTTGATTTGCCGAAATGCAGGAAAATTTGACCATACGCGGATCCAGGAAGGGGGTGCAAAGGGGAGCAGGTGCCCTCCCCCAATCGACCCTCGGCGCCCCCTGAAATGGTCACGCCACCCGTCCCCCCCGGAAGGTTGATGGCGTCCCCTGAAATGTTGCTTCCCACCCCTCCCCTCCAGGTTATGAAAATCGGCGCCCACCGTAAGGATTTTGCGCGCACCTGATATGTTTTGCCGATCAAAATTGGCGTCCCCCTGGTCCGGATGGCGCCCCCTCCCCGGGAAGTTGCCCCCCCCGATCAGCAATCCTGGATCCGCCTATGAATTTGACCCCATTTTCCTTTTCTTTCTGCCTTCGAAACAGCACCAGATATTAAAGAATCCTCACGCTCACAGTTCTCAGGGTGAACTGGGTTATCGCTGGCGTTCCATGCCAGCCTCGACGAGACCGCTCGGGGACGGGGAACGGTACGAAACGTGAGATACGTGCTGGGCCGAACAAGAATACGAACTGGGACAGATAGCATTACGGCTGGTGGTCCACTGGCACAGCTGCAGTGATGTATGCTTCTTGCGGCCTGTGTCTCTTCTGAGGATTTCCAAGTGAGATGCTGGGAGTTTGTGAGCCTCGATTATTATTATAAATACATGTTTGGTCGAACACAGGTCATATAACTTGGATTCACTGAGATTTCTTATCACGCGCCCCGCTGGGGTCCCTTGCATGACGCGCCCCGCTGGGGGGGCGTTTTTCGCCCCCTCCGTATCTCGTTCCCCACGAAAGCTAAAGGAAAATTACGGGCGGCGTTCGAGAGCTCTCGTTAAGACGAAGAGAATTTATAAAAATTATTTTTATGTCAGGTCAATATTGAGGTCAGCATAGGTCAAAGAATGCTCCATAGGCTTACTACAGAGCAGTGTACGTTTCCCTCTCTAGATCTGCCCTCAGGAGAGCTAGAGCAAATATTTAATGCATCATTGGATTCCTCTCACCGCGGTGAATCGAATGATGTACGATATGACCTTGCTAGGTCAAATAGTCAAAATGACCTGACCACGACCTAGGTCAGGGTCACAGAGTGACCTGGTATGGTCATGCTGCATATCAATCGACTTCCCGTGACAATAGAAACACAATGCAAGCAAAATAAGAGCTTTATCTTAATTCAGTGAGAAGTTATTGGCAAAAAATCACTCTCTGCTCCCGTGACCTGTGATGACCTTTGAGAGGTCAGATGCTCAAAAGCTCAACTTTATGGTCAAGATCGTGGTAAGAATAGATAGTTTGAGGATTTTCAGCCATATCAGTCCAGTATTTCCTGAAAACGAATCCATTCTATTTTTCACCATAGACTTATAATGGGGTGACCAAAAAATTGACCCCACCTTAGGTCATTAATATCAAAATTCCGAGATAGCAGATTTGTAGACCCTAATGACCTTATCATGTTGTGGAAGTTTCAAACTGATCGGTTCGCTAATGTTCCCTGGGCGCTGCTTCAAACTCGTAATTTTAGGTTTTGTGGTCGGGTCACTTGACCCTGAATAGCTCCTTGACCTGACATGACCTTAACTCAAACATTTGGTCAGATGTGTAAAATTGATCAGGAATAAGGTACCGTAAGTTTCATTGTTCTGCGTTTCTTCGTTTTTGAGCTATCTGGGAAAAACCAGGAGGGGGGCGAATTTCGCCCCCAGCGGGGCGCGTGTTATACCTTTTTGTTACTTTAAAGGATCATACAGGCTTCCGCGCTGTTGAGAAGACGCGGTAAGTTAGCGCGTAAGACGGCGAGCTGCGATACGACTTCCGTGACAACTTAGCTGCGCGCCGATTGATTTTTTAAAATAAATTTTGTCCAAGTTGTTCTCAGTTCGACTGTTGGAGTCGGAGTCTCACTAAAGTCATCAAGTGACTTGCCACGGAAACCCCGACCCCACCACCCGAACGAGCAACTCCCACAATGAAGGGTTGATTTAGTAGCCAAAGTTTAACGTCCCACAAAGCACAGGGGCGGCCGCCCCGCTCAGGTCACCCTCTCACCAGTCAGTTGCCAGCCGACCTGTACGTCGGGTAAACTTTTGAGCGCCGGAGCGTCTCAGAGGAACCGATCCCAAGCCTGGGGAAGGGCATGCACTGCCACTACATGCTTCTGAGCAGCGGGCCGGAGCCCAACGCTCTACCAACTGAGCTACCGGAGCATGATCCCTCAAAAAGCCACTCCGCGCCGACTTACGCCCCCGCGCTGCAGCGCGCTGTCTACCGAGCGTCTGGATCCCCCAGCATGGTTTAGGAACAGCCATGCTGGGGGGATCCGGACGCGCAGCGCGCAGCCGCGCGGGGGTGTAAGTCAACGCGCAGCGCCTTTTGGAGGGATCCATCGGCGCGCAGCTATGTTGTGGCGGAAGTAGTGTCGTAACTCGCCGTCTTACACGCTAACTTTCCGCGTCTTCTCAACAGAGCGGAAGACAGCGCGGAAGCCTGCATGTCCCTTTTAAAGTAAAAAAGGAAATGTCAGAGAATCCAAGTAATATGACTTGCGTTCGACAAAACATGTATTTATAATAATAATCGAGGCCCACAAACTCCCAGAATCTCACGGGGAAATCCTCAGAAGAGACACAGGCGAAGAGAAACGTAGATCACTGCAGCTGTGCCAGTGGACCACCAGCCGTAATGCTATCTGCCCTCCAATGAACCTTGTTGTTCGCCCCAGGCTGTATCTCACGTTTCGTACCACTCACCGTCCCCAAGGGTCTCGTCGAGGCTGACATGGAACGCCAGCGATAACCCAGTTCACCCTGAGAACTGTGAGGGTGAGGATTCTTTGATATCTAGTGCTGTTTCAAAGGCAGAAGGATAAAGAAAATAGGGTCAAATTCATAGGCGGATCCAGGATTGCTGATCACGGGGGGCAACTTCCGGGGAGGCGCCACCCGGACCAGGGGGACGCCACTTTTGACCGGCATAACATATCAGGTAGGCGCAAAATCCTCACGGTGGGCGCCGATTTTCACAACCTGGAGGGGGAGGGGTGGGAAGCAACATTTCAGGGGACGCCATCGACCTTTCGGGGGGGGCGCCATGACCATTTCAGGGGGCGCCGAGGGTAGATGGGGGGGCACCTGCTCCCCTTCCCCTCCCTGGATCCGCGTATGCTCAAATTTCCTTGAATTACGAAAAATCTAGGGTTACTGATTTTATGAATGACTTTAAGGACATCGAAGACAACAAGCGACTTGCTGTAAAACAAGTAAAGCAAAAGACAAAGACACGTGGGAAAATATAGCTAAGGCCTTCAACCCTGACATCCGTGTCCATAACAGGTCACCAAAGCACTTGCAGCATCTTTGGCGTGACTTGAAGACCACTGTAAACAAGATCAGCCTCAGCATACGCATGACGGGCTAAAGTCAGGCGGTGGACCCCGCCGGAGCCGATAGATGATAACGGGGCAATTTTCTGTTGTGCCCACCCCTCCTCCCCTGAATCGGCCAGTGAGCAGGACTTGGCCACGTTTGAGAAAAATGTAGCTAATAGTGTTTCGATGCGGGAATAAATGTTAAATTGTTTATTGCGCTGCACTCGCCGAGCCAGGCTTCTTGGGGCCTGCCCGGCACATCTCTCCCCAGTCAGGGGCGTAGCCAGGATTTCGCTCAGGGGGGAACGGCGCCCCGAAAAGGGCCCCTGCGACAGCGTCAAAAGGGCCCTGATGGGTAAAAAGGGCCCTGCTTGTTACAGAATAGAGTGCTGAAGAGGGCTTAACCCGCGCCCCACCGGGGGTCCGGCGCCACCTTCGCCCCACCGGGGGCCATCGATGGCCCCTCTAACTCCGAAAATATTGGCGTTAGCGCAAATCTGCAAAGTGCAATAGAAGGCTCGCGTGAATTCAGTAAGGAAATACTTCACATGTTTTAGCTCTCCGGTCAATGGTTTGACCTACAGAGGTCAAATTAGGTCAAGATCGGCTATTTTCGTCCAAATATGCAATGCTTAAGCAAACTGGGCATAACTCTTATGCCATTAGAGCTATTGAGACGTGGTAAAGTACATTGGATAGGAAAATGCCCGACCTTTTTCCGCTATGTGAAACCTAATGAGCTCCCGCCAGTTGTTTGACCTCCAGAGGTCACCTCGTGACCTAATATGAAGTGAGGTCACGAAAGGTCAGAAAGTGACCTTGCCGTATATCAAACGAAAGCCAGTGAGGAGACATACACGACGGTGTTTGATTCAGCGCTCTAGCTTATATAGGTCAAAGGTTATTGTCAAAATACTATTTCTGACCCCTGGTGACCATGGATGACCTCGGAAATTTCAAAGGGCAAATACAGCCCCTGGAATCCATAAAAGGGTGTCCAAGAACGCTTTTCTGACCAAGCTGAGCATTTTCAATCGTTTTTGTGACTTTTAGGTCATAAGACAGCTTTTCCCATGTTTTTTCAATGGGAGAGGCTACCTCATGACCTGACCTCAGGTCACGAAATAAAAACCCCGGCTATACACCTTGTAGACCCTGGAGGGGTCATGAAGAGTAGGAAGTCTCATATCGACCGACTTCGAAATGTAGCTCTTACAGAGCTCTAAAGTTGAAGTGAGGTGACCTTGGTTGACCTCGCCTGGTGACCTGACCTTTGGTGACCCGGGGTAAAAAACTTTCAGGGATGGTAAGGAATGATGCAGTGAGAGGAAGAGCCATCAACCGCGGTGCTGCGCTTCGTCGTTTTTCTGCTATCCCAGAGAAACCTTAGGGGGTCATCGAAGGCCCCCCAAAAGTGTGTTGCGTGAAGCCCGTGTCCTGCCCACATAAATTGACTTGAGGTAGGCTTAACATAAAAACATATTCGGAGTAAGCCAAATCATATCGTTTTCACATGTATGCCTCCTTTATGTGGAAATCCCACTTATAAATTGTTGTTTACGGTTAAAGGGAATGTGGCACCTTGGTCGAATCCTGGAATTTAGTGAAATTAGGCTTACATTTAGCCAAAAATAATGAAACCACCATGATTTCTCTTAAAAATGTTCAATAAGCTCAATATTTTGTTTTTAAAAATACTCCTCTAGGAAAATATATAAATATCTGCCTGTGGATGATGTCATGATCTGGCAACCACTACCATACTTGATACGCATCAAGGGCTTCGATTGGCTGATGCTCATCGTGACGTCAGCATATGTCGTCACACCAGCAGCTCATTACAATGGCCGCCCGGCGAGGGGCAGATGAGGGGGCTGGTGTCAGGAAGGTTTTCGTTTTTTCTACCGAAATATCGAGTTCCAAGACAAATGATATATGGAGTACCAGATTTTCCGACTTGGTTTACAACTTGGCTATCTCAGTTAAAATCACGTTATGAAGGTGCTACATTCCCTTTAAGGCTTTTCCCTTTATCCGATCCGAGCACTTTTATCATCACCTAACCTCCCAGCGCGGGGCTGTGTCTTTCTCTCATCCCCTCCTCCCAGGGCCACAGTCAGAGCTTTGGTATGGGGGGCACACCAACTTTGAGGGGCACCCCGGTAAAAGGGCACTTTTAACGTAACCTAAAAAACTTACTATATCTTTGTTTCATCATTTTTTGGGCATCTTTGGTTTAATAAAAATGTAAATAAATCATTGACGGAGAAGGAAAACTCGATTAAAACCGAAAAAGAAAATATCGCCAAAGTGTCATGGAAGTAACCAAAACACGACTGTTTTGGATAGATTTAAGGACAGCCAACTCATGCAAGTACTTAACATCAGCGGAGCATGTGATATCTGTTACAATGTGCAGGTTAAGGCATATTGGAGTCGAAATTTTTTTATGCCCACTGGTTTTGTCGTGACGAATGAACCCTGGCTGAATGCGGATTAAGTTCCTTGCCTCCCACAATCGCCGTGGGACGAGGAGTAGCATAGTGTCTTTGAAAGAACACATTTTTGCTGCCGGAAAAATTTGGGAGATACCTTTTGAACGCGTTTATTAAGTTCCATATTCGCAAGGCTCGGTCCCAGTTAAGAGTAAATAAAAGATGAACTGGCTGGTGGTTTGGATGGGGATGGTGTGACAGGGCTGAAAATTGTGAAAACTATTTCTTCATTTAAATTAATTAGTAAAAATCCTGGTTTAGGGGACTGTGCTCTGAGCTCAGGGGCACATGCCTTTTTATCATCCCTTCCCAGAATCCACAAGTATAAAAAGCAATTTATATAACCAGGGGTGCCTAGGCATCACAAGCCGTTTTAGAGATTCCTCATTCCTCGTTAGCTTCGTTTCACAAGGACATTTTCCATTGTGTTCTTACTCCTCCACCTATTCAAGACCAGCTCTGGGGCCCCCAAGTGTGAATCAGAGGCCTCCAGAGCAGCTTCCCCCATCCCCCAGTTGTGCCTTCAGGGACTAGACTATCTCAGTGACCCCGCCCTGAGATGATGGGAGTTGGCCTTATGCGCTTATTATCTGTCTATTCAAGACCACCTCAGGGGCCCCTGATGTAGATCAGGGCCACAGAGCAGCTCATGCTTCACCCAGGGACTAGACTAGCTCATTGGCCCCAGAGAACAGGTCATCAGACTAGCTCAATGGACCACAGATAGGCTCATAGGGCCTTAAACCAGTCCAAGAAGCCCCAGAACAGTTTAAGGCGCCAGATCACTTCAGGGGGCCTCAAGCCAACTTAAGGGGCTCTCACAAGCTCAGCGCCCAGACCAGCTCAGGGTACCTTCACAACCCAGATCCGCTCTTGGGCCTCAGATCAGCTCTTGGGGCCCCAGATTAGTTCAGGGGCCTCAAGTCAGGTCAGGGGGCAAGATCAAGTCAGGGGCACTAAATCAGCTCAGGAATCCCTCACCAGCTGGGGGCCCAATCAGTTCAAAAGCCCCAGAGATGCTCAGGGGACACCAGATCGGCCCATAGAGCACCAGATCAGCTTCGGGGACAAACAATCAAAAAAGCGGGGGGACGGGTGATGCGCCCCCCGTTGGCCAACCAGGGGAGACGTCCCCCCAAAAAAAAAAATTTTGGGTCAATCGTCATAAATGCTGTCAGGTAACGAATATGCTCAAAAATTCGCCTCCCTGGTCAGCACTAGCCCGGGTCCGTCCCCCTGCGAAGATTTTGTGGCGGCGCCCCTGCCTTAGACTACTAATTTGCATATCATGGAAAAATGAGGGCAGCTGTGAATATGATAATACCAAAAATGCAAGAGGAGAACTTATGGAACGGAATGAGATATATAGTGAGTTTTTGATCGGTGTGTGTAAAGCTGGGTTGACGCCGATATTTTGAGCGACCAATTTTGAACCGCCGGGCCACAGCGTCAAGTGCAAGTCGAGTTCGTTGCCGCGGAAACGCTGCGCGTGGCGGCATTGTTGTGGCATTGTTGTGCCGTAAACCTTGGCTATGAACAGCGGCTGTCGTGGATTCAGACCAGTAGCAGGGCGGCCAAATCACGTGACATCAAAACAATTTCAGGCCAGCTGATGACAAATCTGAAGATTCAGGAGATACCCGAAATAGCGTGTGTTATAAAAACGACAGAGGCAACGGAGCCCAAAATCACACAAACATGGTTTTTGAAGAAAAAAATCGAGGGGCAAAGCGGTGGCAATGGAGGGCTGGGGGAGGAGGGAATTGCCCAGTTCCCCGCCCCGGGCCACCTTAGGACAGGGGCAGATGCAGGCCGACGGTTGGGGGGGCAACGGGAAAAAATCGTGAAACATGGTTTTTTAAGGAAATCGGTAAAAATATAAAAATCAAGGGCTTTGGGGGCGACTGCCCCGTTGCCCCCTCTCCCCCCCCACATGTATCCGCCAGTGCCTTAGGGCAACAGAGGGCTAGAGGGGGCGTGGGGGAGGCAGCAGAGGGTGGGGGAAATGCGTTTTTCGTCCCCCTGGACAACGGGTCCAAGCAGTGGCGATACAAGGAAGTTGGGGAGGCTCAAGGCCCCTAGTTCCACGGGCGGATCCAGAACCGCCGATCGTGAATAGGGGGGCACCAGAGTGGGATCAAGCCCGAAGCTTGGGGGCAATGGAGCCCAAAATCGTGACAAAATATGATTTTTTAAGAAAATCTAGAGGAAAAGCGGTGGCAACGGAGGGTGGGGTGCCCCGTTTGTCTCCCGGGGAAGCCACTTGGCCCTGGGGGCGCCAAATCCTGTCGCGGGCGCCGATTTTCGAATCCTGAGGGGGAAGCGAAAGTTTGGTCTTTGGTTCCGAAAAAATCCTGGCATTTCCCGGGGCGTCTCCAACACGGTCAATATCTGATATCTGTGACCTCGTTTAACCTTGAAGATATTGACCAAGGTCAATGAAACTTGGTAAAAATGTAAAACAGCTCGGCCACCACTAACCCTCAAACGCACGTTTTTTAACTTTCTTGGTTTCCGAGACCTTAGGGGGGCCTACCAGCCCCCCTCCAGTGCGCGTAAATTTCAGACTCCCTCCAGTGCGCATGTTCAACGTTTCGCATATATCTGTCACTGTTTCTGCGGACGAATGGAATAT
The DNA here is from genome assembly GCA_034440635.1 of Lepas anatifera. Classification (NCBI taxonomy): domain Eukaryota; kingdom Metazoa; phylum Arthropoda; class Thecostraca; family Lepadidae; genus Lepas; species Lepas anatifera. The sequence continues at coordinate 162,357 of JAOTON010000584.1, read as the reverse complement.
CACGTGCCTTAAACGCCTTGAAATGTGCGAACTTTGCCGTTCGGTACAAGCGCGTTGAAATTCAATGAAATAATACTTTTCAAAAACATTGTATTTACTGAGTGGAGGCTACGAGGAGCTCTCATTCAGCACGCAGCACAACATACAGCAAATCGCATACTCTACTTCATTCGTCAACGGCTTCTGATGCAAAACTAGCGATCCCTTGAATTGCACCTACATGCCATCAAAGCTAACTATCCAAACTATCCAAACTGCTTGACGAGCTGAAAGGACGTGGTCTGGGCGCCAGTGGGACTGTTCGTGAGAACAGGCTGGACAAGTGCCCTGTCACGCCTCTGAAGGATATGACAAGGGGCAAACGCGGAGCCTACGAGCAGCACTTCGACACGACTTCAGAAGTCCTTCTGGTGCGCTAGAAAGACAATAAAGTGGTGAACGTGATGACCAACTTCGACACGGCTGTACCCGTGACCACGACGAAGCGCTATGACTGAGGCGTGAAGGGACGGGTGGATGTGCCACTGCCCAACCTGCTAAAGACGTACAACGCTGGCATGGGAGGTGTAGACCTCCATGACTGGTTGCCGGGCAAGTACGAGATCTCGATTAGAGGAAAGAAGTGGTACTGGTGTCTGATCACGAGAGCTCTCGACATGGCGGTAGTCAACAGCTGGTTGCTTCGCCGCTCTGCAGTGGCCCGACAACAGCAACTGACGCTGCTTCAGTTTCGCCGGGACATCGTCACTCATGGCGGCTGCCGGTGCCAACAACGGAGCTGTGGAGAAGCCGATTATCTTCAAGCGCACGCACGCCACTTGGATTCCTAGAAGCCTCCGGTACCACGTCGTGGGCAGGGGCGCAGCCAGAGCTTTGGTATGGGGGGGGGGCACACCAACTTTGAGGGGCACCCCGGGGAAAAAAGGGCACTTTTTAACGTAACCTAAAAAAACTTACTATATCTTTGTTTATCCCATTTTTTGGGCATCTTTGCTTCAATAAAAATGCAAATAAATCCTTGAAGGAGAAGGAAAACGCGATTAAAACCGAAAAAGAAAATATCGCCAAAGTGTCATGGAAGTAACCAAAACAAGGCTGTTTTGGATAGATTTAAAGGCAAATCAGCCAACTCATGCAAGTACTTAATATCAGAGAAATCAGCGGAGCATGTGATATCTGTTACCATGTGCAAGTTAAGGCATGTTGGAGTCGAAAATTCATTTTTAAAACATAAAAAAGAAGAAACCAAAGTCGAAATCAAACAGACACCCACTGGTTTTTTCGTGACGAGTGAGCGCTGGCTGAACGCGGATTAAGCTCCCTGCATCCCATAATCGCCGTGGGACGAGGAGTGGCATAGTGTCTTTGGAAGAACACAATTTTTGCTGCCGGAATTATTTGGGAGATACCTTTTGAACGCGTTTATTAAGTTCCATATTCTCAAGGATCGGTCCCAGCTAAGAGTAAAGAAAAGGTGAACAGGCAGGTGGTTTAGATGAGGATGGTGTGACAGGGCTGAAAATTGTGAAAACTAGTTCTTTATTTAAATTAATTAGTAAAAATCCTGGTTTAGGGGACTACGCTCTGAGCTCAGGGACCCATGCCTTTTTATCATCCCTTCCCAGAATCCACAAGTATAAAAAGCAATTTATATAACCAGGGGTGCCTAGGCATCACAAGCCGTTTTAGAGATTCCTCATTCCTCGTTAGCTTCGTTTCACAAGGACATTTTCCATTGTGTTCTTACTCCTCCACCTATTCAAGACCAGCTCTGGGGCCCCCAAGTGTGAATCAGAGGCCTCCAGAGCAGCTTCCCCCATCCCCCAGTTGTGCCTTCAGGGACTAGACTATCTCAGTGACCCCGCCCTGAGATGATGGGAGTTGGCCTTATGCGCTTATTATCTGTCTATTCAAGACCACCTCAGGGGCCCCTGATGTAGACCAGGGCCCCGGAGCAGCTCATGCTTCACCCAGGGACTAGACTAGCTCATTGGCCCCAGAGAACAGGTCATCAGACTAGCTCAATGGACCACAGATAGGCTCATAGGGCCTTAAACCAGTCCAAGAAGCCCCAGAACAGTTTAAGGCGCCAGATCACTTCAGGGGGCCTCAAGCCAACTTAAGGGGCTCTCACAAGCTCAGCGCCCAGACCAGCTCAGGGTACCTTCACAACCCAGATCCGCTCTTGGGCCTCAGATCAGCTCTTGGGGCCCCAGATTAGTTCAGGGGCCTCAAGTCAGGTCAGGGGGCAAGATCAAGTCAGGGGCACTAAATCAGCTCAGGAATCCCTCACCAGCTGGGGGCCCAATCAGTTCAAAAGCCCCAGAGATGCTCAGGGGACACCAGATCGGCCCATAGAGCACCAGATCAGCTTCGGGGACAAACAATCAGATCAGTGGTACCCGACCAGCTCGGGGCCCACATCAGCTCGGGAATACCAGATCAAGTCATGAGGTACATAATCTGCTCAGGAGTCCCATACCATCTCAGGGGCCCTCATCAACCCCTGTGGGCCCAGCTCAGTTCAGGGCCCGGGAAAGGGCCTCAGGAAATCACGTAATCAACCCAGGAGGCCCGGGTCAGCTTAAAGGACACCATATTAGCCTTGGGGCACCAGACTAGCTCAGAGGAAATCAGATGGGCTCAGGAGACACACTGATGACTCAGCAGGCACCAGATCGACTCAGGGGGCCTTAGTTAAGTTCAGGGGGCAGTATATCTGCTCAGGGTGCACCAGATCGATCAGCTCAGGAGGCAAGTTCAAGTCAGGGGCACTAAATCTGCTCAGGGATCCCTCACCAGCTCCCGGCCCAATCAGTTCAAAAAGCCCCAGAGCTGCTCAGGGGACACCAGATGACCATAGGGCACCAGATCAGCTCCGGGGACAAACAATCAGATCAGTGGTCCCCGATCAGCTCGGGAATACCAGATAAAGTCAGGAGGCACTTAATCAGCTCAGGAGCCCCATACCATCTCAGGGGCCCTCATCAGCCTCTGTGGGCCCAGCTCAGCTCAGGGCTTTAGATCTGCTCATGAAATCACGTAAGGAGGCCCAGATCAGCTGAAAGGGCATCAGATTACTCAGGGGGGCATCTTATGGGCTCAGGAGGCACCAGATCGACTAAGGGGCATTAGTGCAGATCAGGTGGCACTAGATCGATCCGCTCGGGGGCCCAGATCAGCTCCCAGCCCCTCAGACTATGGCAGGGCCTAAATCAGCTCATGGGGCAACATAACAGCTCAAGGGACACAAGATGGGCTCGGGGCCCACCAAACCAGCTCAGGGGGCATCAGACCATCTAAGGGACATCAATAATCAGCTGAGGGGGCACCTAACTAGCTGAAGAGGCACCATATTGACTTAGGAGACAGATCAACTTGGGGAGGCATGCGATCAGCTCAGGGGTCCGAATCAGCTCAAGGGTCACTAAATCAGCTATTAGGACACAAAGCAAGCTCGTAGGCATTAGACTAACTCAGAGGGCATTATATAGGTTCAGGAGGCACAATTATTTGCTCAATGGGGCACTCGATTGACTCAGGGGCCCCAGATCAGCTTAGAGGGCAAGTAATCAGCTCAAGGGGCCAAGACCAGCTGAGAGGCCACGGGATGAGCTCAAGGGGCACCAGATTAGCTTCACCCGTACGATTACTGGCGACGATGAGGCATTAGGTGGACACATACTAGGTTCCCATACTCTTCCCGGGAGCTTGAAAAGGCGACAAAATGCCTAGCTGACCGAAAAAGGTATTAAATTGTCCAACAATAGTTTCAATCGCTACATGCCGTCCAGTTACATCTAGGTTCAACGGCGTAGGGCACTAAATTTCCAGCAGCACGGCCCAAATTGGGTACACCACCTGTCAATCAAAAGGACACCCCGGCAGTGATGGGGGGCACGTGCCCCCTGTGCCCCCCTGGCTGCATCCCTGCACAGCAGATCAACTACGGGAGGAATTAAATAAGCTCAGGGAGCCCGGATCAGCTCAAAATGCACTAAAACAGCTAATAGGGCACCAGGCAAGCTCGGAGGCATGAGACTAACCCAGAGAGCAATAAATAGGTTCAGAAAGCACAATTATTTTCTCAGGGCGGGGGCACCAGATTGACTACGAGGGCACCAGATCAGCTCAGAGGGCAAATGGTCAGCTCCAGGGCCCAAGACCAGTGCTCAGGGGGCAACAGATGAGCTCCGTCCGTGGGATTATTGGCGACAATGAGGCATTATCTGAAAACGAATTACGTGCTTATACTCTTCCCGGGTGCTTGGCAAGGCGACAGAATACCCTAACTGACCAAAAAAGGCACTTCACTGTCAAACAATAGTTGGAATCGCTAAATGCAGTCTAGCTCCATCTAGGCTCAACGGCGTTGGGCCCTAAATTTCGAGCGGCACGGCCCAAAGAGGGTACACTACATGGCAATCAAAAAGGGCACCCGGGCACCGATGGGGGCACGTGCCCCCTGTGCCCCCCCTGGCTGCACCGCTGCCTCCTCCCCACAGTCGGCCAGGAAACCTGACACCGTTCAGCAGTCAGCAGGCTGTAACCCATGACGTGAGTTTACTACGGCCACAAAAGCACCGTATTTCTATGGGAATTTCAGCCTTAGCGACCATCTACTATGGTCGCCAGCGGCATTCACCGCCGCCTCGGGTTGCCCCCGATGCTCCGCGCTAAGTTACGCCGGAGCGGAGCTCCGCGCGATCGCTCTCTCTCCTGAACATCCCTCCAAATCGCTTACGCGAAAACTTCCGCCCAAATCAGCGTGTGCGTATTGAGAGCGCGGGCGGAAGCTACGCGCAACTGGATCCCCCAGCCCCAGTCTTCCTGCACTAGCGCGCACCTTATTTGATCTCATGAAATGATAATGGTACTTGTTTGATTACTTGGCCTGATACACTCTTCTTTGATTTTATGTCAGCGTAGAAACAGAGATCCCAGTCTAAAAAACATTGCTTATGGCGCAGAATAAAACGTTTTTTAAGATGTGTGAAGATGAACAAAATAAAAAATCGTACGTTGATCGAAAATCGACGTTTTTTGACTCAATTTAACACATAACATACATTGTTTACAACAAAAATTTTCAAAAGTACAGGAAACACGGATTTATACCTTCATTTTAAGGAACATCTTGCGGAAGGCAAACATTTGAAACCGTTTTGAAGTTATAGCTTTATAAAGAAAGGAATCCAAGGATATTTCACGAATGATGATGTCATCATATGATAAGAACTGTAAGCAGAAGAATTTTCCCGAATCGAGCTTCTGGCCAAAGATAACCCTAATATAAAAAAATTCGAGCAGATCTGAGGGAATGCCGTGTACTCAGTGTGTCGAGTTGGTATGACCCGTACAACAAAACACATACCGTACCGTACAACCGTGCCGAACCGTATCGTTCAACCGTGCCGAACCGTACCGTGCAGCCGTGCCGAACCGTATTGTACAACCGTGCCGAACCGTATTGTACAACCGTGCCGAACCGTATTGTACAAACCGTGCCGAACCGTACCGTGCAGCCGTGCCGAACCGTATTGTACAACCGTGCCGAACCGTACCGTGCAGCCGTGCCGAACCGTATTGTACAACCGTGCCGAACCGTACCGTGCAGCCGTGCCGAACCGTATTGTACAACCGTGCCGAACCGTATTGTACAACCGTGCCGAACCGTATCGTTCAACCGTGCCGAACCGTATTGTACAGCCGTGCCGAACCGTATTGTACAACCGTGCCGAACTACCAGGGGCCGCACTCAGCATGTTTCAATTACGTCCGCAAATACATTTGTACATGCAAAGCGGCTATGCGGTGAAAGACAAACAGCCACACCCAATATGGTTCAGCGGGCCACACCACTCACCACTACAACGCTGAAGAGCAGCTTGGACTTAAGCTCCTCCGAGTTCTTCAGCTGCGGCAGCGCGTCCAGCGCCGCCATGGCCTCAGCACGACTGTGAGAGTAGAGGCTTTGGTAGCGTCGGACGAGGCCGCCGCAGCCGTGGTCGATGTCGATGCTGGTGACGTGGTCAGTGCGTATTGTCTCCGAGCGCGAGTGGTCGACTGACCGGCTGAGGGTGTTTAAGACAGGCTCCTCGCCGCTCCCCACTCGCTGTCCACGCTGCTGATGATGCTCAGCCAGCCTGAAGTTAGGCATGCTGTTAGCCTGTGTAAAAACCAGCTATAGCTGCCTTTAAGTAAGGCAGCCCACGAAAAGGAGTTCAACAGAATGCCCAAACACTGGTTATGAAACACAATATTAAATACTGACTTCTGATATGTTTTTGAAGGTGATTCAGGACATCATTACAGGAGGATACAAAACATTGTTGAAATATTATTGAGCGGACAGGAAATGTTTCGACTCTAACAGTTCATTATATTCTCAAATAACCGTAAAATTAATATGCCTTACGGCTAAAAGTTGACTGCCTGGTTCCAAGCCTCCACACCGAGCCCTGATTGTGCGTACGTGCGTGCGTGCGTCCGTGCGTGCGTGCGTGCGTGCGTGCGTGCGTGTGTGTGTGTGTGTGTGTGTGTGTGTATGTGTATGTGTGCGTGTGTGTGTGTGCGTGCGTGCGTGCGTGTGTGTGCGTGTGTATGTGTGTGTGTGTGTGTGTGTGTGTGTGTGTGTGTGTGTGTGTGTGTGTGTGTGTTTGTGTGCGTGTTTGTGTGCGTGTGTGTGTGTGTGTGTGTGTGTGTGTGTGTGTGTGTGTGTGTGTGTGTGTGTGTGTGTGTGTGTGTGTGTGTGTGTGTGTGTGTGTGTGTGTGTGTGTGTGTGTGTGTGTGTGTGTGTGTGTGTGTGTGTGTGTGTGTGTGTGTGTGTGTGTGTGTGTGTGTGTGTGTGTGTGTGTGTGTGTGTGTGTGCAATGTAAGCAATACAATGCAATCAGTACCCAACACCAGGCTTAGAGCCGGGTATGGTCTACTGATGTTACCATTGATGACATATATATTGCTCTGTGATGCACGCCGCTAGTACGTACTTGAGCGTGGCGCGGCGGTCGCGGCCGGCGGGCAGGCAAGTCGGCCCACTCTCCACCGCCGGCTTCTCCTGCTGCTGACAGGCACGAGCCAACTGTTTGCGACGCTGGACGACCGCGTGCTCGCTGATGGGCAGGCGATGACCACTGCTGCATACCGTCTCCGGGTCTGAGGAGAGCGAGTCGGCTGCCGCAGCCGCACCGCCGCCCGTCAGAAACGACGCTAGGCAAGCGCTGCCTGTGGCCGGCTCTGTCAGCAGCAAACAAGGCTGGGCCTCAATTTCGATTCAGCACAAAAGGATAAAGCTGTCGATTCAAATTCAGATTCAAATCTATTCCAACAAGGTCCACTGAGGAGGGCTTTTCGCTTCTTCACGTCGACATAATAAAACAATAAAAGGTGACGTAAAATACACAAAATCAACACCTGTGCAATCCCACATCACTCAACACCAAAACACACATCACATCAGCCAAACCATACTGGAGATTTTATAAAAAAATTCCTAAGACTGGTCTTGAAATACGGACCACCTGGCTGAAGCCCACTCCGGTTTAGTGCCGCCATCCCACGATAAGACAGACGCCAGCGGCCGGACTCCTTGTATATTGAAGGGAATGTGGCACCTAGGTCGAATCCCGGAATTTAGTGTAGTTAAGGTTATTATTAGCCAAAAATCATGGAAATTTCCATGACTTTCCTGAAAAATTTACAATAAGCTCAATATTTTGATATGTAAAATGCTCTTCTATGGTAAGAAATAAACCTCTGCCTGGGCATGACGTCATGATCTGGCAACAACTACTACCATATTCAAAGAGCTTCAATAGCCCGACTACTCACCGTGGCGTCAGCATGTCGTCACGCCAAGGGCTGACAACTGCGGAAGGCTCCTTGGGTACATTTTGGGTACATTTCTGGTAGGTTTTTTAGCTTTTCTCTACGGAAATCTCGAGTTCCAAGACAAATGACAAGTTGATAACCGGGTTTTCCGCGCACGCTTCACAACTTCGCTATCTCAGTTAAAATCAAGTTAGAAAGGTACCAAATTCCGTCTAAAGGGCGGCCAATCGTGAATAGGGGGCATCCACCTTCAAAGTAGAGGACACCGGTAGGTGGCTGAGGGCGGCACACGGAACAGTCAGGCATGACAAAGCTGCAGAGCAGACAATTTTGAAATAATAATAATTATACCGGTTTAACGACGCAACAACAACTAGGCCTACACAGAGTGGCGCAGAAAAATTTCCCGCTGGTCTTTTCAACATAACTCAGATACTTATGGATAAATCTGCCTGAAAATGTGTCTGCATTTCTTCTGATGTTGTAACCGTCTGCTGTAAAAGAAAATTTCTTTATTGCAGCTTTTCCTCTACATATGACGGCTTTTGAAAAGGGACAGCAAATTGCGGCCCTAAAACACGCCGGTCACAGCAACAAGGCGATTGTGAAACAGGTCGGCGTTGAACCAAAAAACATATTTAACGTTGTTCAATGTTTTAATGAGACATGTGGCGTTTCTAGAAAGCCAGGATCGGGTAGAAAACGCAATGTCTGCAACAAAAATTTTTGACATCATCTGCAAGCAAGTGACTCGAAATCCTCGAAGAAGCATGCGGAAGACTAACAGTTGGTATGGTGGTAAGAAATGGCCTAGGACACAAATCACTCAACATCCGACGTCATCACTGAAATGCTTCCGGGGTCCCTGTGGTTCACTAGGGACCTTTGTGTCCGCAATCGGGCCCCGCACGACAGTCACATATTGTGGCCGAAGCCAGTCCCCTACTTCTAGCATTCATACCACCCCTCTGTGGTCTACCTGGGCCCCCTGTTGCTACCGTCGGCCCCCTGCCTTGCTTGCGGGACTCCTTTGGTCTCGGCTCTCTGTTGCTACAACATCCGTCCCTGCTTGGGATTAGTAGGTATAATATCTTAAACTCTTAATTCAAGCAGGCCACAGAATATTGTATTCGATCTGAGATGGTCCCGATCAGTGACCCTAGCCGATATTTGTCCAGTCCCTGGATTTGTGGAGATCCAATAAAATTTTGGACGGACCTCAGGGATTCAAAGGCCAGTTCATATTTTTGTGTGCTTTGGGGTTCGCGGAATTTTGCCCCGTCAAAAGAGTGTTTAACTTGTTTTTGCTCGCCAGTTGACATATTTCCATGTGTATTTACGTTTGTTATGAAAATTCATATTTTCACGGCCCGGACCCCCAAAGCTATTCCGGGCCCTCTTGAGGAGGCCACCCCCCTGTCAGGGTTCACCCCCCCTTGAGCGATTTCTGGATCCGCCCTTGCTAAAGTGTCCATTTTTTCCTGTGTCCCATTTCATAACAGGTGTAACTAACGCTAATAGCGTAGAAGAAGCATAATGCAGTGTAGAAAGCGAATAATACACAACAATCTCGTTTCATAAAAGTGCAGCGTAAAATACAACTACTAGCAAAGTTACACTGCTCTAGACTACGCTTTACTGGAATGCAGCGCAGAATGTGCACAATCCTGTTTCATGTAGCTGATAACATGTAACACGTTGAATATGTAGAACACTCCTGAAAAGCTACGCTAGAAGTAGCAGCGTAACTTTTATCAACCAATGGTGCAAAACATGAAAAATATATAATTTGGTCTGAAATTTTGAATGTCAGGTCTTTCTGTTGTTGTGAAGGACAAAAAAGTCAGGAATGGAAGATAAACTTGCAGGTGTGTCGGTCCTTCCTTGCATAAGTTGGAAGTGATAGTTACTCATGTCAATCTGGGCTTATATATAGTTCTATGGCGATTTGGTATGGCAACAAATGATAATAGCTATTGATGCAGATACACAGGACAGCTGACATTGATTTTTGACATTGATTTTCTGCTGTGATTTTATTTTACAGTCTAGGGAGTACAAAACCGTAGATAGGCAGACACTTACACGGTTATATGGAGTCTATCGAGAGGAAGACTTCAATTCAGGGTGGCTTCAACCCGGAAAATCCAAGTAATCCCCACCAAGGCCTCTGGACAAAATGATTAAATGATTAAATCAAGCAAAATGGTATAGGTATACCCGGTTCCATACTGATTGGTAGGTTCTACTGGTCCGGCTGTTTTTGCCAAATAACTACACAGCAATGCTACTCAGCGTCCTGGTTTTAAGCTCAAAAGAAGCTATTCGTTGAGATCTTTCGATTGGCATGCACTGCATTTTCACCAAATGACAAATTTAGAAATTATTCATTAAAGCCACTTTTGAGGCCGTGAAGACGGGGCAAGCGCTAAAATACCTGGCACCGCCTATCGCAGGCGCACCCCTCTGACCCAGACCCGTTAATCCAGTCTGTACCACGTGACACTGCTCCGTGCGTAAGCAGTAGTGGCGGGAACCGATCAATGGAACACCTGGTGTGGTGCACACGGTACAACTTCGGTGAAGAGCGGATAACAGAGTAGCCGTAGGCAGTTGGTCACGTGACTGGGCTGGGTCTGCACTGCTGCGCGGACAGCGAGCTCGCCGAGTTGTGCTGGGGCTACGAGTAGATCGGACGGAGACATGAAGTATAGAAACTCGGAAAGTTACTGTTGTTCTTATGAAAATTAATGCTCATATTTGTGTGTTACGTAGCTAATTCATTCAAATGTCATTTCTGGACATTTCAGATCCCCGTTTGTAATTCTAACGTTAGGCACGTTTAGAGGCAAGGAAATCACCATGGATTTTCGGATGGTAGATTATTTGACTTAGCGATGCAAATCGATGTCCGCTTCTCCCTACGTTCAGTTCATAGGCGGATCCAGGGGCAAGGAGCGGATGCTTTACCTCCCAGATTCAACTTTGGCCCCTGGTGCAAACATGCCTCTTCCCCCCCACTCTGAAAGATTCGACACATCTCTGAAAGATTGCACCGTCCAGAAGTGGCGGCCCTCTTGGCAAATAGGGGCTCACTACCCGAGTATCCCTTTCCCGCAGCCCTTGCGAAGTTTTAGGTAAGACCGGTCCTGTCAGTGGGTAAGATGCCGGAACGAATCCCTGCAGGTGAGCGGATTCGATTGGACTAACGGAAGTTTCTGGATAAATTTTGATCCGAAGGTGGTTATGATTTTTGGCTAGATGGCCCCGTTTCTATTGATAGGAGTATTTAAACTTATTGTCTTGGCGTTCAAGTGTATCGGCTTGGATTTGGAGAAAGAATAGAAGACACCCCTAAGGCACATACTTCACGTTTAACATGCTCACTGGCGGATCCAGATCCTCTTCTACCTTAAAAGCCGCGGGTACCACACATAATATAGTAGCTGATGTGCCCTTAAACCCCAAAAAACTACGATCCCAAAAGCCGAACCTGCAAAAGCCTAAACAAAGTTTATAATACCAAATTCAACACTTAAATCCTTCTCGAAGCCACCAATCAACAAATAGCTGATATATCATATCCGCAATTCCGAGTTCATGAAACCCCTCATTTGGGATTTCATGAACTTCGGGAAACCAATGCGGCAATCCGGGGACCCAAAGGTCGCCGCATTGCCGCAAAGCGTGAACGGATTGGATCAGCAAAAAGAAACCAGAAACTAAGCAGCCCATGTGCACAGAATGAAACGTCTTGCGACGTGCAATGCCATTGCTCCGGGCTGGTATAAACAAAACAAAACTTTATCGCCAGAAGTTTTCTTTCCAGTTCCGTATTTAATCAAAGAAATTAATTTAGAGGTTCCAAGGAATTTGAAATGAATAAGTGTATCTTACGGCATGAAAAGTGGGAGACACGTAGAATGAACCTTTCATGTTGTTTTAAGCTCAAAGTGAACATAAAGCGATAGGTGACATTACTTTTTACACACTGAGCCAGAAAAATATGGAACGGCTGGTACCGACTCCGACCGAATCTCAGGTGCTCTGCACTCCTTGCCAAAGGCAGCAGGATGGTGTGATTCGTGAAGACAGGCTTAAACGATTTTTACATACAATGCAACCTAACCAGAATATTTTCAATAGCTTTCGAATGATGCTTAGAAACTTGTCGAGCTGTTCTAGGAGCTGTGTTACATCCAAGTTCTGTATGCCTCGTTTTTGAATAACAAAATCGCGTTAAACGGTCTTGGAAATGACGTAAAAGTAGTTGACCTCATCTGAGGTCAGTTTTTGGCCATAGTTTTTTCTTCAAAGTCATCACGTGAGAGCGATGCATCTATGCGAAGCGACGCATCTTTCATTTAAATCGATTCGGAATTATTTGCAAAAACTGAAAGGGGATCCAATCGGACCAGGCCTATATTCCGCTTGTGTTGGAGCTTTTGGTGATGCAAAACTTCCAATGATAGTCCGCTGCTGTGTCCCTTTCAACATGGAAGGGTGGAAACAATGCAACAGTAATAATTTCTGAATTCGTCTGATACACGATTTTCGGGACTTTTTTAGCCGCGACCGGACCCCAGCAAAGACGCCGTTAAGCTGGGTGCATCTCTCTTCAAATCGGCGTCCATGAAATTGGCCAAGAATTTTTTCAGATAAAATGGTAACGTCATCATGTCACTTTCAAATTTTTTGGTGTGGAAAATTCAAGCGGTTGGCCAGTTCCGGGTTTAAATTTTTAAACTGAAACCTTCTTTCCAAATGGCGTGAATCATAACGTAAACAAGTCACTGATGAAATGACAGTCGTTAGACGTTTCTGTGATGTGACGTCCCAGGTAAGGCCCGCGTATTGATCTCGCAATCCATGTGCGGATCACTCCCTATCTATGTGCGGTTATAGCCCTATTCGGAAAAAGAGTTCTGCTGCGGCTGCATGATCAATGGCAGATTTTTCGACGCACTTGATTCTAAGATGACGAAAATACATGAGATCGGCCCAGTAAATTTGGGTTCAGAAAAGCATGCTTAAAAGTTCAGCGGCGTTTTCAAATATTGTTACCCGCAGAGAGGAGCCAGTGGCTCTCAAATTGTCTTTAAAAAAACGATTTTGATAACACTGACCATGTATAACAGTTGAGCTGGCATTTAATGGCAGTAGGTTTTAGATAACAGTAAATGTGGTCCCAAATCCAGTTATAATGTTATCTATGCATTGACAAAATAATTTCAAAATTTTGCAGGCAGCCCTAACAAAAACTAAAACTGGGCATAAATATGTTGAGTCGTCACTGCTGGGATGAGTCGTCACTGCTGGGATGAGTAGTTGCTCCTCATTCAGAGTGAATCGAGATTTATCTTAAATTAAATTAAAGATTTACTAATTAAATATTTACTGGCCGATGTCACTTATCGAGGCATCACTTATTGCCGGTGCTGATTCCGTCGCTTTTCCTACAGGTATCAAAATATCATTGCGTGGAGCATATTTCGTCAATTTACCTAATCGGAAACCTCCCAAACAAATTGACAAAAATGAAACTCAGCGTCTCATTTTGATAGTTTTTTTCAACTGAGATACAATTTTGAACAGCGTGTCAAGAAACCACTATAAGCATATTTCATTTATCCCCAAAGCTCTATGTATAAAATTTACGCACGCTTTTAAGTTAAGAATAAAAGGGTCTATTTTAAGATTTCAGACCACGAAGGAATCCGTTTCCATCTGGCATTGCGTGCTGCGAAATAAATGGGGCCCAGCTGCAGCCAAAGGGGGCCTAGGAGAAATACCGTGGACCTACAACTGCTGAGAATAGGGGGCCCGGCAAACGGTCAGCAGTAGGTCCCCAGACGATTGTTAGGGGCCCGGTCGTGGGGCTCGTGGGACCTCCGAGGCAGGGGCCCGAGAACAACTCTGGGGGCAAATGGAGCCAAATTCTTGTAGACTCCTAGGACAGCTATTTGGGGGCCCGAGACCAACTCTGGGGCCTCCGAGATTAATTCAGGGGCCCCGGGTGCATTATAAGAGCCACTAGACCTACCTTCGGGTGGTATTTGGAAGGCAACTTGCGGGGCAGGGTACAGCCGCAGCCGCCGGGCCCTCCTTGGGGGCCCGGCGGCTGAGGCAGGAGGTGGTTCTTTCCAGTCCCTGAGGTCGGCCCAAGGGGGAAGGCGATCGCCCCATCGCCCGACCCTCCTTGGATTAGCCCCTGGACTTCAGTGGTCTTGCCGAGCCATGGAGGCTGTTCGTAAACATGCCTTCAAACAATAAATCCGCCCCAAGGCGCTGAGCTACTCACCGCTAGCATTGGAGACCCGCTTTTCGATCTCCTTGCGCTTCCTCTGACGCGTGCCCTTCGTCTCCAGCTGTGGCGACGTGTCTTCGGTGGAGGACTTGTCGCCTACGGAGGCCGTGTCGGAGGGGAAGCTGCCCCCACAGAGGGCGTCGACACGCTGTCCGCCGCTGAGTCGCAGGCTGAGAAGGCGGGGATACCGCCCCTGAACTGCGCCGGAGTAGCGCGCACTGCCAGAGCAGGGGTGCAGTTTATCAGTGAGGCACATAATACCGAGGGAGGAGCACGATATTCAGAGGTGTGCCCACTGCCGAAGGAGGGTGTAGTTTGTCAGAGGGGTGCCCGCTACCGAGGGAGGAGCACGATATTCAGAGGTGTGCCCACTGTCGAGAGAGGGGGCAGTTTGTCAGAGGGTGCCCACTACCGAGGGAGGAGCACGATATTCAGAGGGGTGCCCACTGCCGAGAGAGGGGCAGTTCGTGAGAGGGCTGCACACTACCGAGGGAGGAGCACGAGATTCAGGGGTGTGCCCACTGCCGAGAGAAGAGCACGATGTTCAGAGGAGTGCCCACTGCCGAGAGAGGGGGCAGTTTGTCAGAGGGTGCCCACTACCGAGGGAGGAGCACGATATTCAGAGGGGTGCCCACTGCCGAGAGAGGGGCAGTTTGTGAGAGGGCTGCACACTACCGAGGGAGGAGCACGAGATTCAGGGGTGTGCCCACTGCCGAGAGAGGAGCACGATATTCGGAGGGGTGCCCACTGCCGAGGGAGGAGCACGATATTCAGAGGGGTGCCCACTGCCGAGAGAGGGGGCAGTTTGTCAGAGGGGTGCCCACTGCCGAGGGAGGAGCACGATATTCAGAGGGGTGCCCACTGCCGAGAGAGGGGGCAGTTTGTCAGAGGGGTGCCCACTACCGAGGGAGGAGCACGATATTCAGAGGGGTGCCCACTGCCGAGAGAGGGGGCTGTTTGTGAGAGGGCTGCACACTACCGAGGGAGGAACACGAGATTCAGGGGTGTGCCCACTGCCGAGGGAGGAGCACGATATTCAGAGGGTGCCCACTGCCGAGAGAGGGGCAGTTTGTCAGAGGGGTGCCCACTGCCGAGGGAGGAGCACGAGATTCAGAGGTGTGTCCACTGCCGAGGGAGGAGCACGATATTCAGAGGGGTGCCCACTGTCGAGAGAGGAGCACGATATTCAGAGGGGTGCCCACTGCCGAGGGAGGGTGCAGTTTATCAGAAAGGTGCCCGCTACCGAGGGAGGAGCACGAAATTCAGAGGGGTGCCCACTGCCGAGGGAGGGTGTAGTTTGTCAGAGGGGTGCCCACTACCGAGGGAGGGGCACGATATTCAGAGGGGTGCCCACTGCCGAGAGAGGGGAGCAGTTTGTCAGAGAGGCACATAATACCGAGGGAGGAGCAAGATATTCAGAGGAGTGCCCACTAGGGTGTCCCAAAAATACCACTTTTTCGTCTGTGCAAGCTTGCCGGTTGACACCGCATTCTCCTTTGAGATAATAATGAGCATGCAAAATTTGGATTCGATCCTTTGAGGTTTGGTCCCCCCCCGCCCCCCCCAAAACTAGTGAAAATCGAAAATCGTTGAATTGGCTCGAAAATGGGTTCATTCGAAAGCTTATGACAGAGGAAAACATATTTCCCTCATACAAATTGATGTCAAACCACTTCTTCATCGTTTTAGAGAGCTAAGAAGTTCCGAATTGTGGTATCACTGGCCAGAGGCGGATCTAATAAACTTTTTTTGGGGGTAATATGAACAAAATAGGAAAACAGTGTCTTTTTTCAAGAAAATAGACCACAATTGGCCAAAGCGAGTAGAGTTTTATCACTTTTAAGGGGTGGCTGGATTGGTTTTCCTTGCATCCGCTACTGGTATGGACATGACAAATTATAAATTGTACTTCGCTTGATTTCGGGAAACAAAGCCATTTGCGGCATCACTACGGATATAAGTGCATGGTACCATTGTGACCGTTGGAATGAATATTCCATGTGTTCGTTCCTTTACAGAGTTGTCGTGTCATGAGTAATTTGCATTTAATGTTGAAGCGGTCTTCCTGAAGCAAATTGTACGATGCTTCAGCATACTCGAAGAAAAGATCCAATGATGAAGAAGAGACAAGTCAGCAACGGGAAAAACATGCAGGCCGACCTCTGAAGTACTCCTTTACACCGTTGTGACCGTTAGAAGAAATATCATATTTCTTCATATACATGGTAGTACCATGTTTTTGTTCCTTTACAGAATTGTCGTGTCAGGAGTAATTAAGGTGTCCCAAAATATCACTTTTTCGTCTGTGCAAGCTTGCCAGTTGACACGGCATTCTCCTTTGTGTTAATAATGAGCATGCAGAATTTTGAATCGATGCTTTGAGGTTTGGTCTCCCCGCCCCCCTTAAACTGATGAAAATGGAAAACCGTTGTATTGGCTTGAAAATTGGTTTATATGAAAGCTTATGACAGAAAAACCTATTTCCCTCATTCAAATTGATGTAAAACCACTTCTTGATGCTTTTATGGAGCTAAGAAGTTTCGAATTGCGAGATCACTGACCAGAGGCGGATCTTATAAACTTTTTTGGGGGTATCGCGGGAAATGTGGGGAAAATTATTTTTTTCAAGAAAATGGACCAGAATCATCACAGTCTGTACAATTTAACCGCTTTCAAGGGCATAGCTGGATTGCTTTTCCCTGGGACTGTGAATGGCATGGAAAGTGGGCGTTCATTGCACAAATATGATTGTTTAATTTTTTTCGCAACCGATTGGTGCAGTCAAAACGACACACCATATCATCAAGCCAATGGCTTTAATGTGTTTATTCGGAAGCCCATGAATGGGAAAGGAAACTTGTTCTCAGACAAAATGTTGTTAGACTGCTCCTTCTATTTCTACATTAATATTTTTACACGTGCACGCCATCCAGCTTTTTTCGAGATTCGGCGCTTGGAGACGGTGTGCGCAGGCTACTGTCAGTTCCGAGCCCTCAGGTCACCTTCACGGGCAACGTCGGTGTGGTCCATGATGTATTTTCACCGATCGTTTCGTTTGTGACTGCTAGATTTTCCATGAAAGCGTTCATACAGATGATGTCTGTATCACTCGCCGATTCCTGGGTGGTAAGCACTGGTTGCTGACGTTCATCCACCTGAATGCCAGCCAGGAGTGCGGTCGGACGAAGTCACAGAGCCTCAGCTTATCTGCTCCTGACAACATCGGCTTTCCCTGTGCCAATGTTCCTGGCTATGTGACTGTCAGGGAGTGCAGCTGCTACCTCTGCATTTTCATCTGTTGACACACCCTCACCAAACAACCAGAGGACGGCGTTTTCCCCCGTGAGATGCCAGGGTTGACGCATGATAGAGCACTGTGTGGCTTTCGCAGCACTTGGTAGCTGCCCTGAATAGGTCTTCATGTCCTGGAACAGCCTGAGGTCAAGCCGTGGAGTTCCCGCAGTCAGTAGGGCCTGCAAGAAGTATGGGTCATGAAAGAGGGCGATTAGCTCTGCAATCTGCTTGACTTGAAGGTGCTCGGCGGGGACCGTGGAGAGCTTGTCGAAGAGTATCGCCAGAAAAACAACAATAAAGAACAGCGTGAGCAGAAAATATTTTATCTAATTCTAGGATTAGGCACCTGGTGTTGATTTATGAAGAAACTGAAGTCCTCTTGCGAAGAAGGATTGTTGTTAGACCTCATGATCATTTGCAGGTTCCTTAAGAAATGGAAGTGTTTCTCGATTCAGATTTCAGTATTACTTTAACCACACGCCTAGCGTATGCATGACACATTTTTACAGCTGCTGTAAACAGTATTGCAGGGCACTCGAACGGTGACTTATATCGCCTGGACCTCTAAAGCGATCTATCCAGCTAGTTAGTGCTTCGTTGCACTAGGCTCTTGTATGCAGAGGGCTCGGTACCTTTGGAGGATTTTACGCTTGGTCGGTAGCTGATTGGCAGGCAGCTGAAGGGATTTACCAACAAGGTCATCTCATCGTTTCAATTGATGCCTGGACTACTTCAGAGGTCAGTCCGCATGTTTTTTTCCGTCGCTGACTTCTCCCTTCTTCATCATTGGATCTTTTCTTCGAGTATGCTGAAGGCATCGTACAACTTGCTTCAGGTAGACTGCTTCAACATTAAATGCAAATTAGTCATGACACGACAACTCTGTAAAGGAACGAAAACATGGAATATTCATTCTAACGGTCGCAATGGTACCACGCACTTATATCCGTAGTGATGCAGCAAATGGCTTTGTTTCCCGAAATCAGGCGAAGTACAATATATAATTTGTCATGTCCATACCAGTGGCGGATGCAAGGCAAACCAATCCAGCCATCCCCTTAAAAGTGATAAACTCTACTCGCTTTGGCCAATTGTGGTCTATTTTCTTGAAAACAAGACACTGTTTTCCCATTTTGCTCATGTTACCCCAAAAAAATTTATTAGATCCGCCTCTGGCCAGTGATACCACAATTCGGAACTTCTTAGCTCTCTAAAACGATGAAGAAGTGGTTTTACATCAATTTGTATGAGGGAAATATGTTTTCCTTTGTCATAAGCTTTCGAATGAACCCATTTTTGAGCCGATTCAACGATTTTCGATTTTCACCAGTTTTGTGGGGGAGGGACCAAACCTCAAAGGATCGAATCCAAATTTTGCATGCTCATTATTAACTCAAAGGAGAATGCGGTGTCAACCGGCAAGCTTGCACAGACGAAAAAGTGGTATTTTCGGACACCCTAGTGCCCACTGCCAAGAGATAGAGAGAGAGGCAGTTTGTCAGAGGGGTGCCCACTGATGAGGGAGGAATGAGGTATGTCGGAGGGACGCCCACTGATCAGGGAGGGATGAGGTATGTTGGAGGGACGCCCACTGATGGGGGGGTGATGAGGTATGTCGGAGGGACGCCCACTGATGAGAGAGAGATGGGGTATGTCGGAGAGACGCCCACTGATGAGGGAGGGATGAGGTATGTCGGAGGGACGCCCACTGATGAGGAAGGGATGTGGTATGTCGGAGGGGTGCCAAATGATTAGGGAGGGATGTGGTATGTCGGAAGGGTGCCCACTAATAAGGGAGGGATGTGGTACGTCGGAGGGACGCCCACTAATAAGGGAGAGGTGTGGTATGTCGGAGAGACGCCCACTAATAAGGGAGGGATGTGGTACGCCGGAGAGTTGCCCACTGATGAGGGAGGGATGTGGTATGTCGGAGGGACGCCCACAGAGTGAGGGATGTGGTATGTCGGAGGGACGCCCACAGATGAGGGAGGATGTGGTACGCCGGAGAGTTGCCCACTGATGAGGGAGGGATGTGGTATGTCGGAGGGACGCTCACTAATAAGGGAGAGGTGTTGTATGTCGGAGGGACGCCCACTAATAAGGGAGGGATGTGGTACGCCGGAGAGTTGCCCACTGATGAGGGAGGGATGTGGTATGTCGGAGGGACGCCCACAGAGTGAGGGATGTGGTATGTCGGAGGGACGCCCACAGATGAGGGAGGATGTGGTATGTCGGAGGGACGCCCACTGATGAGGGAGGGATGAGGTATGTCGGAGGGACGCCCACAGATGAGGGAGGGATGTGGTATGTCGGGGGGACGCCCACTGATGAGGGAGGGATCTGGTATGCCGGAGGGGTGCCCACTAATGAGGGAGGGATGAGGTATGTCGGAGGGACGCCCACTGATGAGGGAGGAATGAGGTATGTCGGAGGGACGCCCACTGATGAGGGGGTGATGAGGTATGTCGGAGGGACGCCCACAGATGAGGGAGGGATGTGGTATGTCGGAGGGACACCCACTAATAGGGGAGAGGTGTGGTATGTCGGAGGGACGCCCACTAATAAGGGAGAGGTGTGGTACACCGGAGGGATGCCCACTAATAAAGAAGAGGTGTGGTACGCCGGAGGGATGCCCACTAATAAAGAAGAGGTGTGGTACGCCGGAGGGATGCCCACTAATAAAGAAGAGGTGTGGTACGCCGGAGAGGTGGCCATTGATGAGGGAGGGATGTGGTACGTGGGAAGGACGCCCACTAATAAGGGAGGGATGTGGTACGTCGGAGGGACGCCCACTAATAAGGGAGAGGGGTGGTATGTCGGAGCGGCAACCACTTTACCCAAGTCGATATCAAAAGTATACAGTAAATGAGCTTCAAGCAGCTTTTAGAACTGAAAGCTGAGGGCAGTCCATGTTGGAGTGGGGTGTCCTAGGGCTGAGAAATGTGGTCAATGGTGAACTAGGGGCGCCGAATCACAAAGTAAAGGGCGGCCAGAATCGAATGCAGTCTTTTGCGCTCACCGTAGGTTCTTATCGCTCCCCTCCAGTCACGTGAAAATTTGTTCTCTTCTTCAACAGGTGCCTCCTGCTAATTGTTCTAGGCCGCCTTTTCCGTTCTTGGCCCTGTCACTTATGCCGCGTGGAAATTGACCTCTTCGTATTTAAATGAATCTTCTTGTTAAATTTTCCTGCCCCACTTATTCGTTTGCTGGCTCCGAAACGATGCTGCCCCGCCTTTCGGTTCTGCCGGTAGAATGCCCTGGGCAAGCCTTTCCACCGATAGCTTTTCCTGTGGGGTGATTGGGGCAAGTGCCAGGTTGCTGCATGGTAATCTATTTGTTCTGCGTCGAATGGGGGATTCAGTATCGAGGCACTGGTAGTCTTTTTTTCAGTCTTGGTGCTAATTGTACTCTTAGCCTTTGCCGACGGCACTGCCCGGCGTCATTTGTCTCTCTTCACTGCGAAAACTGAGACGCAGCTTGTCAAAGGGTCTGTCATGTCGGGCGACGTCGTAAACTACGCCAGGTCCTGATCGCAAATCAAGCAGCCGGCCGGCGTCGTGGTGCCGCCCTGCAGCCTATGGCTTCTTATGGCGCATGGACGCAATGTCGGATTAATATTTTTGAGGTGGGATTTAGGCAGTCCCCCTCGAACAACCAGACGCCAATTAAAAGAACGTAACCAGCTACAAAGCCTTCGTCAAAATGAGTGTCACGGCTACGAGTATAATGAAGACTGCAGCACAAGAATCATGTGTTGTGGCCCTCTCGAAGCGTTGGGGAGCAACGAACGTGTTCTCCGTACCTTACTATGCTAATCAAAGGAACATGAGGAAGCAGAAGTTCAAACACTGAATCAATCTTGCTGAATCGTGACGCAGAACCCGAGTTGATCCTAAATGGACCCAAGTTATGCACGATTCACGAATTGAATCGATTCTAGACCTTGGTCGAGCCAGAGCGGATT
Source organism: Lepas anatifera (assembly GCA_034440635.1). NCBI lineage: Eukaryota > Metazoa > Arthropoda > Thecostraca > Lepadidae > Lepas > Lepas anatifera. The sequence goes on along the minus strand of JAOTON010000584.1, from coordinate 140,962 downwards.
CAGTTGCTCCACTAGTGAAGTTGAGTCAAAATCTGAGGAAGTCTCTATGCGGTGAGTTAGAGCTGAATTGACTCGATGCCTTAATTGTTTGATAATTTTAGCTTAAAGGGAAGGGTAGCTAGTTATTATCGAGGATTTTATCGTTATTTTGTGACAATAGTAAATTCACTATTTTCTTATCCACACGAAGCCCGTGAGGAAGGAGGGTATGCAGTCGCGCAGTGTTCAGGTGCTGGGCTCTAGCGCCGCTGAAAGGACAGCCGAGAACACTGAATAGGGACGGGCGAGAACACGAATAGGGACGAACGGGAACACTGAATAAGGACCAAAGGAAACACTGAATGGGCACGAGAGGGAAAACTGAATAAGGACGGACGGGAACACTGAATAGGGAAGGCAGGAAATACTGAATAAGGACAGTAGAAAACAAGGAATAAGGACGGGAGGGAATACTGAATAAGGACCGACAGAAACACTAAATAGGGACGGTAGGAAACACTGAATAAGGACGGGCGGGAACAATGAATAAGGACCGACGGAAACACTGAATAAAGACCGACGGAAACACTGAATAGGGAAGGCAGGAAACACTGAAACGGTGCTTCGCCATCGGGCACGTAGGCGGGGCAGCCAGTGGCCGTGGCGGTGGCTAGTTATGTTTAGTTTATGTTTTGCTAAGGTTTTTTTCTTAAAATAATAGTAATGACTTGGAGAGCCGTTTTGAATTAAGCTTTGAGCTTTTGCGCCAATCCATTATGTTGTATGCTGTTTTGTGTACATGCCTTAACATAATACAAATTTATACTACCACTACTACTGAATAAGGACCTATCAAAAGGGCGGCACCACTGAATGAGGATCTCTCAAATGAGCGAGAACTCTGGAAAAGGTCATTCCAAACGGGCAGAAACAATGAATAAAGTTCTCCCAGTTGAGCGGGAACACTGAATGCCGACTTCTCGGTCACCAATATAGCCGATCTAATAATTCCTTATAGCCTGGGTCACTGTACTCTCCCCCTCGGGCGGGCCCAGGACTCCTGGTCTCCTGGACTCCTGGTCTCCTGGACTCCTGGTCTCCTGGACTCCTGGTCTCCTGGACTCCTGGTCAGTCCACGCACCGACTGCATCGAGCCCTTTGCTATTACCATATTGCTCTTGCGATGCTTGTTTTCTCCAAATATGCCGGTCACAGAAGAAACACCTTAAATATTCGTGTTACAGCAAGTGATGAGAGAATCAGGACTAATCCACACGTGCCAGTCTGCCCTGTGGTTCATGTACCAAGGACCGAGCCTATCGTCTTGATCGCTATCAGAGTCTACTTTACATTGATGCTGGCTTGTGGTGATGATGGCTTGTGTATTAGAATCTTTAAAATGTCTTTTCCCTGCGTTGGACACGTTCTGCTTCATATCGTAAACGAATGCCTCATTACCTGTGACATACCGTCATCATGGAAGCATGCTTTAGTCCAACCGATTTTTAAGTCTGGTGATCCAGCCGACCCGTCAAGCTTTCGGCCCATCTCAATTCTTCCCGTGATCTCAAAACTAATCGAAAAAATTGTCCAAAGACAGCTCCACCACTACCTCGCATCAAATCATCTCCTGGCTTCCACCCAACATGGTTTTCGCCCTCAACACTCTACCGAAACGGCGCTGCTGACTATGTCTGACAAAATTCTCTCGGCCATGGACCAATCTGAAATCTCCCTGCTTTGTTTGATAGATCTCAGTAAATGTTTTGACGTCATCAATCATTCTAAATTGCTCACAAAATTGCAGCTCCATGGCATTGACATCAAATGGTTCCAAAACTATCTGTCCGGTCACACCCAAAGTGTTCGTCTTCCCAGTAGCTCAGCAGTGAGTCAAAATTCAAGTTCACGAATTTCGGCCGCGCGACCTATCAACCAAGGAATTTTCCAAGGCAGCAGTTTAGGCCCCTTGCTCTACACCATCTTCTGTAACGATCTCGGTCTGTACGGAAACGGCTCTTTCATTGTCCAATACGCCGACGACACCCAAGTTCTAGTTTCAGGCAAAAAATCAGTTCTTTCGGACCTGGTGTCGGAGCTCGAAACCACGCTTTCTTCGCTTGATGCTTATTTTCACTTCAACGGTCTAAAAGTCAACGAGTCAAAATTCGAAATTCTTGCCATTGGATCTCAACAAAATCTGCGCGGACTTCCAAAATTTTCCGTTAAGTTCCGCCAAACCACTATCACACCTTGCACTGAAGCTAGGAATCTCGGTGTAACTTTTGACCGCCACCTGACATGGGATACTCACGTCAACGCAGTGGCGCGCAAGTGCACCGGGATTCTCGTCGGCTTGTCCCATTTGCGGCACTACCTCCCGCCTAATATCCTACCCTCCCTTGTTTCGGCCCTAGTATTTTCACATGTCAGATACTGTCTCACAGTTTATGGGAATGGATCTAACAAAAATCTGGCCATTCTACAGAAAATTCTAAATTTTGCTGCTAGAGTTATTTCTGGCAGAAGAAAATTTGACCACATTTCGGCAGAACGGCGACGACTGGGTTGGCTGGATACACCGGATTTGCTTACCTACCAGACTGCTTTGCTATTTCATAGGGTACGTTGCAGTGGTGTTCCCGAGTCGTTGTCCTGTCAGGTTTACCGCAATCGCGAGCGCCCGGGCCGCTCCCACAGTACCAGACAGGACGAACTCCTGAGTTTGCCGGCTGGCCGTGGCACAGCTGCTGGCAAGCGTCGATTCTTGTACCGAGGTGTGACCATCTACAATGCTCTGCCGCCTGAGTTTCTTGAACTGACTGTGTCCCGCTTTAAGCTTGCCGTGAAGCAACACCTGGTGCGTGCTGGGCTTTATTAGGCTTGTTAGTCATATTATACTAGTCATGTTTTATGAATGCTGGTGCGAGTGCGAATGTTTAATGGTTTTTACCTGCCTTACTCTCTGCTTTCAAATGACTCGGGTCCAAGAATAGCCACGTTAACCCCGGTTTCCTATCGTGGATGGACCTACGCTGTACAATACAATATACAATACAATACATTGTCTTACAGCACTACGACTGAAGGTTAAAGTCTGAGCGAGGCTCATCACCATTGAATGTTCATCCAGCCGTGACCACCATCCATACAAATTCCACCTCCGTCTGTGGGTCATCCCGCCACGAACTGGAGCCATAGGTGGACCCAGGAGGAGGGGGTTGGGGGCAAGTGGACGCTTGCCCCCTCCATCTGAAATATTGGATCCGCTCATGACTGGAGTGGTACTATTTCTGATCTGCCAGGCATGCTGACAAGCAGACGAAGTATCATCTCAAAGAGCACGGGCATTGTAACTTCAGCCTTGAATGTGCAAAGGTGGACTTAATGTTCGATGGCATATTACCCGGCACCGCCTGGAGTCTTTTCGCATCCACCACGCCCGGGGGGACCGGGGGAGTCCCACGCCCGGGGGGATCGGACCGGGGGAGTCCCACGCCCGGGGGAGGGGGGGGTCGGACCCCGCGGATCTGACCGGGGGAGTCTCACGCCCGGGGGGATCGGGGGATCGGACCGGGGGAGTCCCACGCCCGGGGGGATCGGACCCCCAACGATCTCGGGGACCAGGAGTGATAAGGACAAAATCAAATGGCGCTGGAAGAACCTCACCATTTTCTACTCTCGAGCCGAGTCGGAACCATATCCGTTGACCTGTGACCTCACAGAGAGCCAGAATGGGTCAAATTTTGACCAATTTAGGGAAGTATTTCATAACTCGGGGGCAGTTAGAGCTAGAACAAAGCCAAAGGTCATCAATGTGTTTGTCTTGACCCAAGAACTCAAATGATATGCAACATGACCTTGAAAGTCATATAGGGATCTTGACCTAGGGTCAAGGTCAAATACTTACCTTTCAGTATCATGTTGCACATAATTAGAATTCTTGGGTCAAGCTTTGCCATCATAGTTAAGTTATATAGTTATAAAGTTATCTTATCTAGTTCAAAAATTTTAGAAACAAACAATTTCGGAAACCGTGACTTTTGCTGACCTGGTCAAGGGCGCAGGTTTATATCTCTTTGGGGATGCTCCGACACCCCAATGATTTGGGCACCCCCAACTAAAACTTCAAGTAAATGCAAAAAGAAGTGCATGAAGAGGATAAAAATATGAACAAATATATTTTTGACGAATTATAGGTAGTTATATTCTCTGTCCGACCGAAAAATGTATCCATAGCTTGCAAGGGAAGTACCTAGACATCATAGAAAATTCGCAATGTACCTGTAAGAAAACTTTCTAAACATTCCGAATTCAAGCAGAAATCCGTAGGAAGTGCATAGGAGACAAAAAATCAAACGATATACACAGGAGCTTAACAAAACGCTTTTTCACGAAAAAATCAATGCCAGGACACATATTTGAAACCAGGGCCGCAGCCAGGGGGCATAGGGGCACGTGCCCCCCCCACCCATCGGTGCCGGGTTGCCCTTTTGATTGTCAGGTGGTGTACCCTCTTTGGGCCGTGCCGCTCGAAATTTAGTGCCCTACGCCATTGAGCCTAGATGGAGCTAGACTGCATTTAGCGATTCAAACTATTGTTTGACAGTTAAGTGCCTTTTTTGTCAGTTAGGGCATTCTGTCGCCTTGCCAAGCACCCGGGAAGAGTATAAGCACGTAATCCGTTTTCAGATAATGCCTCATCGTCGCCAATAATCGCACGGACGGAGCTCATCTGGTGCCCTCTGAGCGCTGGTCTTGGCCCCTGGAGCTGATCATGTTCCCTCTGAGCTGATCTGATGCCCTCTTAATCAATCTGGTGCCCCCCCTGAGAAAATAATTGTGCCTTCTGAACCTATATAATGCTCTCTGAGTTAGTCTGATGCCTCCGAGCTTGCCTGGTGCCCTATTAGCTGTCCTAAAGCCCATTGAGCTGATCCGGGCCCGCTGAACTTATTTAACTTATTTAATGCCTCCCAGAGTTTATCTTCTGTCTAGGGGCGCAGCCACGGGGCACAGGGGCACGTGCCCCCCATTGGTGCCGGGTGCTCTTTTGATTGCCAGGTCATATACCCCCTTTGGGCCGTGCCGCTCCAAATTTAGAGCCCTTCGACGTTGAACCTAGATGAAACTAGACTGCATTTAGCGATTTTAACAATTTTTTTGACAATTAAGCGCCTTTTTTGGTCAGCTAGGGCATTCTGTCGCCTTTCCAAGCACCCTGGAAGAGTATAGGCACGTAATCCGTTTTCAGATAATGCCTCATCGTCGCCAATAATAGTAAGGACGGAGCTAATCTGGTGCCCCTTGAGCTCATCTAGCGCCCCATGAGCGCTGGTCTTGGCCCCTGGAGCGGATCATGTGCCCTCTGAGCTAATCTGGTGCCCTCGTAGTCCATCTGGTGCCCATCTGAGAAAATAATTGTGCCTTCTGAACCTATTTAATGCTCTCTGAGTTAGTCTCATGCCTCCGAGCTTGCGTGGTGCCCTATTAGCTGTTTTAGTGCATTTTGAGCTGATCCAGGCCCCCTGAGCTTATTTAATGCCTCCCGGAGTTGATCTACTGTCCAGGGATGCAGCCAGGGGGGCACAGAGGGCACGTGCCCCCCATCACCGCCGGGGGGTCCTTTTGATTGACAGGTGGTGTACCCAATTTGGGCCGTGCCGCTGAAAATTTAGTGCCCTACGCCGTTGAACCTAGACGTAACTGGACCGCATGTAGCGATTGAAACTATTGTTGGACAATTTAATACCTTTTTCGGTCAGCTAGGGCATTCTGTCGCCTTCTTAAGCACCCGGGAAGAGTATGAGAACCTAGTATGTGTCCACCTAATGCCTCATCGTCGCCAGTAATCGTACGGGTGAAGCTAATCTGGTGCCCCTTGAGCTCATCTCGTGGCCTCTCAGCTGGTCTTGGCCCCTTAAGCTGATTACTTGCCCTCTAAGCTGATCTGGTGCCCCTGAGTCAATCGAGTGCCCCATTGAGCAAATAATTGTGCCTCCTGAACCTATATAATGCCCTCTGAGTTAGTCTAATGCCTACGAGCTTGCTTGGTGCCCTAATAGCTGATTTAGTGCCCATTGAGCTTATTCGGGCCCCCGAGCTGATCTCATGCCTCCTCAAGTTGATCTGTCTCCTAAGTCAATATGGTGCCTCTTCATCTAATTAGGTACCCCCTCAGCTGATTATTGATGTCCTTTAGATGGTCCGGTGCCCCCTGAGCTGGTTTGGTGGGCCCTGAGCCCAACTTGTGTCCCCTGAGCTGTTATGTTGCTCCCTGAGCTGATTTATGGTGCCCCTAAGCAGGTTATTGGTACCTCCTTGGATTATCTGGTGCCCCCTGAGCTGGTCTGGTGCACCCTGAGCTGATCTTGTGTTCCCTGAGCTGATTTATGCCACTTCTCTGGTCTGGGGGCTAGGAGCCGATCTGGGCCCCGGGCTAATCGATCTGGTTCCCCCTGAGCAGATATGTTGACCTCTGAGCTAAACTAATGCCCCCTGAGTCGATCTGGTGCCTCCTGAGCCCATCTCATGCCCCCTGAGCTAGACTGGTGCTCCCTGAGCCAGAGTTGTGCGTTTCAGAATTTTCCTGAGTCGACTCAACTCAAGTGCTGAGAGTGGTTGACTCCACTTTGACTCATTTCATGATCAAGAGTTCAGTGAGTCGAATCAACTCCGACTCAAGGTTAAATTTATCCGACTCAACTCTGACTCAACTCACGGCTCAACTCAACTCAAACTTTGACTCGTTTTCAAAATAAAATAAAGAAATGATAAATACATAAATGATAATACAAATCAAGAAAGAAATGACTAAACCAGTAAACACAAACTATTCAGAAAGTCCTACAGGAAACTGAAGATTAATAGAAGCAGAAATAATTAATCGGCATTCAAACATTGGTTAACAATTAGCCAGCAACCATAGATAGTTTTTAATTCTTCCAGACTGTCACTGCCCAAAAAAAGCTACCACAACATGTTGCAATGATTTCTAAAAGGAGCATTGCATGTTAAACTAGGTACACGTAATCAAAAGGAACCTAAAAGGGGCGAAGGTTACACCAGCATAGGCAAATAATTGAACTTCCATACTGTCAGAAAAGGTACAAGCTAAAAAACATTATCTAAACTGTATTTTCAGGGATGGTATAGGAATTGCTTTTTCTCTTAAAGAACTATGCTAGGTTATTTTCCTAAATGAAACATTCCTATGCTATGAGCTTCATTAAATTTAAGCAATAATTACTACAGTACCTAGCTGCAATTGCAAATTCTAAAAACTGTTGGAAACCCTAGGAAATAGTATACCAAAAATGACAAAGGACAATAGAAATGGAAATTCCATCCACGAGTTGGATTTTAATATATTCATATTTTAACCCCAATCCAATTTTCAGCTTGAGAACCTCCAACACAGTACATACAGTCTGTCAGTACACAGTCTGTCCTCAGTACAGACGCTTGCCTTCTACGACCCCGGTCTGCCAACACGCCTCTCAACCGACGCCAGTCGCCTTCACGGCCTCGGATTCCTGCTGGAGCAGAAGCAGGACGATGGCACGTGGAGACTCGTGCAGGCCGGCTCCCGCTTTATCACGGACACGGAATCCCGTTACGCCGCTGGGGAGTTGGAACTTACCGCAGTTGCGTGGGCGTTCTTCAAATGCCGCCTGTTCCTCTCAGGCCTGGCCCACTTTGACCTGTTCGTCGATCACCAGCCTCTCGTGCCCATCCTCAACTCGAAGATGCTGGACGAGCTGGAGAACCCTCGCCTGCAGCGCTTGAAGTTCAAGCTGGGTGAGCTGGGCGCATTTACCGCGCACTGGTGTAAGGGCGCACAGCACGTCGCTGCCGACGCCCTCTCTCGGAGTCCTGTCGCCGTCGCGGGGGAGGATGACGAGGTGGACGCACCAGACATGAAGGACTTCTCTCCAACATCGATACTGTCAGTCGTCGCTGACGACGATCTGCACATCGACAAAGTCCGTGAAGCCGCAAAAGAAGACAGCACCTATCAGCTTTTTCGTGACGTCATCATCTCCAGCTTTCCCAGCCGGAAAGCTAACCTACCTGCTGAGCTGAGACCATACTGGAACGTCCACGTGCACCTTACTGTCGACGACGACCTCATCGTTTACGGGCGTCGCCTCGTGGTACCACCCGCGCTGAGGAAACAAGTCCTTCAGCAGCTTCACAGCAGTCATCTCGGCAAAGAGAAGACTAAGCAACGAGCTCGCCAAGTCGTGTACTGGCCGGGCATCGACAATGACATCAAAAACGTTGTGCGACGATGCACACCCTGCCAACGAGACCTGCCGTCTCTGCCTCAGGAGACGTTGCTTCACCGACCCGCCCCGTCCAGGCCTTTCAAGGAAGTTTCTATGGACTTCGGAGACTATGGAGGCCACAAGTTTCTCATCTCAGTCGACCACTGCCCAGGTTGGCAGTGCGTCACCGACATGGGACGACATGCAACCGCCAGAGAGCTTGTAAAGAGCGTCCGCGACCTCTTCTGCATGGCTGGCGTCTTCAGCACAGTGTGGACGGACGGCGGATCTCAGTTCACGTCAAAAGAGTTCCAGGGCTTCCAGCGAAGATGGGGAGTTAGGCACTGCACCTCATCGCCAGAATATCCTCAGTCAAACGGAAGAGCTGAGGCAGCAGTCCACCAAAAAGCTCATCCACCGCTGCTGGAATCCTCAGAACAGACAGCTGGACCAAGAGCTCTGGGTACAGGGTATCCTGCAACATCGCAACACTCCAGGTCCCAGTGGTCACAGCCCTGCCGAGATCCTCTACGGCCGGCCTGTGAGGGACTTCGTACCAGCCCACAGGCGCAACTTTGCAGCAGAGTGGCAGATGTCCGCTGACGCAGCAGACGCTGCTGCCGCCCGCCGCCAGGAGCGTACAGAAGCTCACTACAACTCCCGCGCCACTGACCTACCAGTCCTGCAAGTCGGCATCAGGGTCGCCGTACAAGACCAAGCCACCAAGCGCTGGGATCGTTTCGGCGAAATAGTGGACGTCAGCAGAAATCGTCGCTATTTCATCAAGATGCCCAGCGGCCGCGTCCTCAGCCGCAACCGCCGATACCTACGTAGGCGTTTCGGTCACGCCGCTCCGGACGACCTTCTGGCACCAGAGCACGGCATCAGTCTGCCATGCCTGACACCTCCGATGCGTCCTGTGAGGAAACCTGACGCAGCGCCAACTGACGTTAGCACCAGAGCGACATCTAGTGCCTCCCTGACGTCCCCCACTTTGGTGACACCGGTTGGACCTGCCACTTCCCCGCGTGCGGCCTGCACCGCAGCGTCGCCCGTCACAACGGGACCGCGCCGATCACAGCGCACGCGGAGGCGACCCGATCGCCTCATCGAGTGCATGTAAAACTGCGGGCAATCCAAGTGTTTACGGACTTGCGTGGCCGTATGTGTTCGGGATATGTTGTGTTCGCATGTAACCCGCATTTGCGAACATGAGGGGGCGTGTGTGGGTTTCGTTTGACGCCACTAGCTCGGCTGCATCGGTTGTCAGGCGCCAACCTATCAGGGGCCGACTTGCACGTGACGTCACGCTAGAGCCGTGTCTTGACCCGCCTCACGGGTCAGGCGGTCAGTGAGTGTGTGTGTGTGTCTCCGGCCGGCCGCTGCCTCCACCGCAATAAACCGCACATACGGAATTCAGGTGTCTCCCTGATGAGACCAGAACACCTATCACTCTTAAAATGGGAGCACGGTTTCATAGAAAATTTCTAATGTATATAGCTTTTCAAATAAAATACGGCGCCAAGCAAAGTTCTCTGGTCAGACAAATCCAGTAAATATATTTAACCGGACTGTCTGCTCGGTATACCGGGTGTATGCTTTCCTCGGGCGTTTGAAACAATGCCCGAACGAAGTGAGGGCATTATATTCTACACAAATGGTAGCCGAACAAAGTGAGGCTACTACCTGGTATTTTTGAAAATTGCACAAATGAAATGAGTGAAATTTTCTATTTAATGCACAAATTTAGAAGTGCATTAAAATGAAACATCCGGACGAAAGCATACCAAATACCATAATACCATCTGGTGCACCGGGTAGACAGTCCGGTTATGTTTATTATGCCCAATTTTGGACATTCTCAGACACGAACTGTGGAAAGGGGTTTTCTTTGAGGGAGCGTGAAAAGAAAAGAGGGCTTGGCAGACTTTTGGGAAGGAAGGTTAAAGAGAAATTCTCATTAGGAAGCAGGATTATTTAGAGCATATATAGATGTCGTATAATTATATTGATATAATGTTTCCAACGTTTTTAATAGGTGATATAATATCATTTATCAGTTTAATTTTCTATGATTTTTCTAAAGGGTTTGGGTCAATATTTAAAATGAATAAAAATACGATTCCTCCAATGGTGACAGTTGGCTCTTTTTTTGTTCAACACAGCTCTTTCTCCGGTCACGTTGAAAAAGATGATAGGCATGCCTCAAAGCTATATTTCGAAAATTGTGTTTAAAGGGAATGTGGCACCTTGGTCGAATCCTGGAATTTAGTGAAATTAGGCGTACTTTTAGCCAAAAATAATGAAACCACTCATGATTTCTCTGAAAAATGTACAATAAGCCCAATATTTTGTTTTTAAAATACTCCTCTAGAAAAATAAATAAATATCAGCCTGTGGATGATGTCACGATATGGCAACCACTACCATACTTGAAACACTTCAAGGGCTTCGATTGGCTGATGCTCATCGTGACGTCAGCATATGTCGTCACACCAGCAGCTCACAACAATGGCCGCCCGGCGACGCACATAGGCCCTAAACGCCTCCGTCCGTGGCCAATATTACGAAAATGAAACTTTTTCTAAATCATTTCCTGAGCACATATACTGATAGAGAATTCTTCACTGCACTTGAAACAGGCATGGAAAACACAAACCGTGCTCTGTAAGTCTTTGTAGAGTTGCTTGAAGTAAGCACTCGGGTGCGCCACCCGCGGACCAGAGATCTGCAGCGAAAACTACGTACATTTCATTATGCTTAAAATCGACCATGAAAGCAAGAACAGGTCAAAGTATGGCAATACCACTGTTTTGTGAGCCCTTTGCAATGGGTTTTAGTATAAAATAATGCAAAAATAGTTTTGATAACTATTTTATAGACCATTCTCTCAGTATACTGCATATCCCAAAAACTGTTCGATTTACAAATACAAAGAGAGGGATTTAAAACTTGGCCAGCACCGGCCCAGCATAAGACTACCATCAAACGATTCCCCAGGATGTGCTCTACAAGGGCAAGTCAAAATATCTTGCGTCCACTTGCAGCCCCGCGTTCCAGATGACATATAATAACTGAGGTTGTGGCTCCAACCAGGCCGCTGCGGTGCTAACGCAACGCCGTGGGTTACCGAATAGAGGCATGGACCGGCCAAGAATGAGCAATATGAGTGAACTATCAGAGAACGATGCTATAAGAAATGCCGAGAAGTGCTAAAATTAGTTTATACAATTTCAAAGCACTATAACTGCCTAAATTTGTGTATTGACTGCTGTGTTGACTGTTATCCAAATACCCGGAGGGACTGCCGACAACGAACCTTTTATTGCATGAGAAATGTTCCTGCTAGGTATGTCAATATCAGGATTGGGATCCCGCTATTTTCAAAAAACCCCAATAACGGGATTAAGCCTCTCGTGATCCCGCGATTCAGACATTTTTTATAACACCTTCAAGCAATGCCGGGACAGCAAAAAACGATACCTAAGAATCCTGTTTTGCTGCATATCACACGTTAAACCACATATGGTGAATACCAGTCATACCTTTTCATCCAAATGAACGGTCGCCGTAACCATCGGAGTCCCGAAGTGTCCTAGGGATTCAATCGGGAATCGAATTTCCTCGCCGTTCCCACTGTCACGAGCTGACGCAAGATGACGCTCGGGCTGCTAGTGCTCAGGTGACCTACGTCCCATATTTGGCGATACCGCGATATCATATGTAGCGGAGGGTGGGCGGGGGGGGCGGAGAGAAACGTACTGACCTTCACGGACTGATATTTTGATATGCCTTGTTGAGGAAACACAAGGTAGGTATATATTCTACCCCTTTCTTCTACTCTGCGTGTTAACACGCGCACTGGAGGGGCCTCGGATACTCTCCCAACTACTTTTTTCCGGGATGACCGGAGAACCGCTCGTAGCCAAAACACGGGAATCGGTCGCATTTGAGAAAATTTAACAGCGCGTTGAATAGTGAAATAATTTTGAGAATTTGTCGAAAATTGTTTGATTTATACGCTTCTAAAGTCAGACCTACATTTTGAAATCGCCGCCACCGCGCAGTCGAACCGGTTTGCTTGCATTGGAGACTAAGTGGTGACGTCACAGTGTCATATAGACGGGATGATATGTCAAGGTCACCTCACGTGAAGGTCGTGGTCAAAGTTCAAAGTCATACCAGCAATTTCAAGGTCATTGACCCCGGTGCTTTACGTGTCCTAGTCTGACGTATATTATGCTATGACGTCATAGTAAAGGTAACCCAGTTGTAAGTTCAAGGTCAAAGGTCAAGGTTAAAGATCATGGGTAAAGGTCAATCCTCCTTTCCAGCACAAGGTTTGCTATAGTGCTACTTTAAGTGTGCATAATAGGGAATATACCATGTTTTGACGTCATAGGTCGATGACCTTGAATGACCTAGACCTCAAAAATGAAGGAAAGATTCTTTGCGACACAACCTCTATGACCGTGGTCCGGCTTTAGCTTACTCCCGGCTTTTTCCACGCATTACCAGGGCATTTCCCAACAGGTCCCAAATATGGCCAAAATTTGACATTTATGACCTCGTTTGACCTTGACAATATAGACCTAGGTGAATGAAAATTAGTTATGATGTGGATCACCATAGCCCCCACCCACCCCCAATTGGAATTTCTTAAGCCTCTAAGTTTCCGATATCTCAGGGGGCTTACCAGCCCCCCATCCTGTGCGCGTTAATGTCGGACCCCTCTCCAGTGTGGTTGTTAATAATCACTCGAATACCAGTTATAATAGAACATTCCCATGCAGAAAAGGAGTTACAATTATACCAAAAAGCTGGCTTAGAAAGAAAAACCAAGCTCAAATACACATTTATGATGCCTCCCGTTTTGTTGTTCGTGGTGACGCTTATAAATTTATGGCACACCATGATTGCTGTATCGTTGTTCATGGATTACATGTTTATTGTTTGCAGTGTTTCAAACTACAATTCGGTCACAATTCATGGCGCAACGACAACATCTGCAAAATATTTTACGGACACCTTGGGCTGGATTAAGTTGCCCCAAATTCCCCTCTTTTCACTGTCCTGATTACGCCCATGTAAAATAAAACCTATATGTCGAATGCAAGTTTTATGCGCTGTTCAATTATCTGTCAAATGAGCTCCTTTGTCCAAAAATCGGGGGGAATTTGCGGTATTGCGAAGAAGTTTTCCACGAAATGTAATATTGGCCACGGACGGAGGCATTTAGGGCCTATGTGCGACGGGCTGATGGGGGGCTGGTGTCAGGTAGGTTTTAGCTTTTTTCTACGGAAATATCGAGTTCCAAGACAAATGAAATTTGGAGCACCGGGTTTTCCGACTTGCTTTACAACTTGGCTATCTCAGTTAAAATCACGTTGTGAAGGTGACACATTCCCTTTAACTCAATGTTAGCATTATACAAAAATGCATCTTGTGATACGACCAATCAATGCATCATCCAAACCTCACGATCTAGCGGAAAGTGCAGTTGTGAAAGTGGATATCTTCTTTTTGCAGCCTTAAACTGCTCATTAGAACGTCTAAAAGCTGGGTGGTTAGCCATGAGCGGCATGTCAGGGGTTTTCTCCGAAAAAATATGTACCTTTGAAGCCCGGCTCGGAGAACTTGAGAGAGCTTGGCGTGAATTTCGGACCATCGATGGTATGAACCTCCGCATAGAACTTAAATAATGTCTAATGCCGTAGTTTTTCTTGTTGTCAGGAATGCATTTCCGGGCCTTCTCTTTTAATTCCTGTGAGTCTAGGCTGCTTCCATCATCTGACGTCTGGCCATCAATGTTTAGTGCATAGAGTAATTGATAATAAAAACTAAGACATGAAATGAAAATAACACAACCAAAACTCAGCCTGGGAAAGTAATTTGTACAAGTCCACGTAGCCTAAGCAGTGACGGATCTAGGATTTCGTTAAGGGGGGGGCAGGCTCGGAGGGCGCCGAACCTGGGGGCACCAAACCTGAGGGGCGCCAATTTCAGTGGCGGATCTAGCCGGTCGGTTTGGGAGGGGCAGACCAAAGTGGAAAAGCAAAAAAAAAAAACGTCACGCAGTAAAAGGCTGCGCTACCAATATCACTTGCCAGTAGAATTTCGGGCATTTGAGGCGAAAAGCTAAAAAAGCGTCACGGGGTAAAAAACAAACTATGGGCTCGAGATACTTCTTCCTATCCAAGGCTGGCTATACTATGACTGGCTATAATATATTTGAAAATTATTGATATTTACTCCATGATTCTGATGAAGGGCTGTGCCCGAATATATAATCTTCAGTGTTTTTTTTTACATTTCCGGATTCGAGGGGACAGGCCAGGGAACATCTTATCAACTTATGTTCTGTTTGAAGTTGAGAGTTGAAACACCAAAATCTTGCTTATAAACTAAAAAGGAGTGGGGGAAAAAAGGAGGTCGATCGCTTTGGGGGTCAAAAACATAGTGTTGCCCCGAGCTTTTCCGTTTGGGGAATGCCTTTTTGCCCCCCTGGATCTGCCACTGGCCAATTTACCACCCAAAAGGCGGCCAGTGTCAATGTAAAACGCGTTTAAAAAAGGATTTGTAAATGCTTATTTTCATGAAAGCTTCCTCTTAGTGAGGACATGTTCACCTTTACCATCAAGCATATTTCGGGCCAGCTAACGACTGGCACCTTGGTAGAAAATGCTAAAAGCACCCACTGACACTAACTGAAGCACGATGAGCAAATAATACAGTTATATTCGGTCATGGCGAAAACTGAGGTGTCGTATCCACCACCTTCACTTATCACAGTTGTCCTGGCCAACTGCTCCATACTGAAATAGCCGATTGACGCTAACCTGAGCCTCATAGGTCGCAGAACCTCTGCGGGCCTGGGCCCCTGAATTTTTGGTGACTTCCCTGAGTTTATATCGAGTCCCCTCAGCTAATCTGGGACCGCTTTAGCTAACCAAGCCCTCACACTGAACTTGAAACCTATGTGTCGCCGCTGAAGCCTATTAAGCTTTTCGGGGCCCCTTTTATTGATATAGGGCCCTATCAACAGGTCCTGGGCCCTCTGAGCTAAAAGTTGGAGCTCTGATCTCTGAGCCCCAAGCTGGATTAGTGTCCCTTAAGCTGGTCAGGGTCCCCTGGGCTGGTACCGTTTTCGTTTAACTGATATAGATCCCTTCAGCTTGTTTGGGGCCCGCTGTGCGTATCTGGGCACTATTTCGTCGAGGCACCCAGCTAGTCTGGCCCTATTAGTTTTATGGGCCTTCTGAGCTGCTGCAGGGTCCCCTCAGAGTGTCTGGGCCCCATGAGTTGAAAATTGAACCCCTGGGTTAATTTTGAGTACCTGAGCTTATTTAGAAACCGTTTAAATAGGTAGGCACCCCACGCTGGTCTTGAGAATCCTGTGTTGGCACTGAGGTCAAATGAGCTCGTTGGGGCCCTTATCTGGGCCACCTTAACTGGCACGGGCCCCTCAGCTGATTTTGGAGACCCAAAATTCCTCCTACCGGATTCCACCCACGCCAGATTTCCTGACTCCCTGAGGGCCCCTGGGGGCCATTGGGGATTTTTCCCGCGATCAGCGCTGAGGTCCCTCCCCCGAGACAAAGCTTACAACATGTCTCTGTCTCTATACTCTAGCGTCTGCCAGAGTTGAGCTAGAATCATTTTAGGCACAATTCGCTTCCTCTCGTTACGGCGAATCATCAAATAATGTATAATATGACTATGCTAGGTTAAAACATAAAAATGACCTGACCTAAGGTTAGGTCAAGGCCACCATCTAGCCTAGCATAGTCAGTATGCATATCAATCAACTCACAATAACAATAAAAAATGGTATCAAAATACGGGTTTTATCAATATTTCCTGCAAAGCCATTGACCCAAGCCTTAAAACCTGCTTAGGAAGCCCCAGATGAACTCTCAGAGGTAACATGTCTAAACTTGCAACATGAACCGATAAAGAGGCCTAAGGTACTATGATTTGGGGAATCCGAAGGTATTTCAAGCGGCGTCTGCAGACATAGAGCAATTGTTCGGCAAATTTCCGTTTTACCCCATGCTTTTTCAATGGAGAGGTCATGATTCATACCTGTCCCTAGGTCATCGATGGGAAAAACCCCGGAATAAATTTATTAGTACTTTTTGGGCCCATTATATGGTACAAGTTTGAATTCGATAGATTCACCCTTTTCTTACTTACGCCAACTTAAAGATTTTTTGGGGTGAGGTCACTTGACCTGCAGTGGTGACCTGACCTGAGATGACACAACCTTAAATTTTGAGGGAAAGTTGCGGAAGTGATCAATGATAAGGTGTGACAAGTACTGTGTCGCTTCGCGCCGACGCTTTTTCGTGCCACTGGGAGACCTCGAGGGGTGTTCAAGCACACCCCAACGGGCCGGAACGGGGCGCGAATACTCTAGAACAGGGCTGAGGCCAAAAGAGAAGGCTCAAAAAAATTTTGAAATCTTGGGGTCAAGGTCCTTCAAGGTCATTGACCTATTACGGCACAACCCAACATATTATGCCTAATTTACGCTATAACTAGCGCTGCGCCCAAGCTTACCAATGACTTCATCAAGCCTTGATCATCAAGGCCAGTCACCTTTAAAATTGACCTGTGACCTTGATCTTAACACTGAATAACCTTAACTTTGATGTAATAGCATACGTTATAATAGGTGTCGTAACATTATGCAACGTCATTTAGGGACTGTCCAGGAGTAACTGTGTTCATCAGGGACACCTATGCTCTCTGGAGGGGCCTTTGCTTTGATGAGGCACCTGTGCCACCCAGGGGCGCCTTCGCTCCCCAATGGACGCAAGCTAGCTATCCAGGGGCATATTTGCTGTTCCGGGGGTGCCTTTGATACCCAGTGCCCAAGGGGAGCTTTTTCTTATCCAGGTTCACCTTGGTATTGAGGGGCGTATTTTTATTCAGGGTAACCTGTACTACCCAGTGGCGCCTACCCTATGCAAGGGGCGCTTAGGCTATCCAGGGGGCGGCAATTTGCTATACATAGGGCGCCCTTATGCTCTCCATGGGCACCTCATTCAGAGGGTGCCTCTGATATTCAGGGGCGCTTTTCCTATCAGCAGGGTACCTGTGCCATCTTGGGGCTATTCTTATCAAGGGACGCTGCTGTTATTCAGGAATACCTACACCACTGTCGAGGGTCGCCTTTGCTACCCAGAGGCGCCTTTACTTCTTAGGAAGTTTGGCGCCCATGCTTTTGGCGCCCATGCTTTAAGGAGTGCTTTGGCATCGATTGATTGCTCTATCATTGGGCTTAGGTGCGCGTGAACCTTGAGCTCATGTAGCGCCCATATTGTTGCTAAGGAACGCTTATGCTATCAAAGGGCGCCTTTGCTATCCAGGGCCTCTGTTTTATTCAAGACAGTCTGTTCTATCCACGGGCATCTGATATTTCGGGGCGGTGCTAGGTTATTCAGGAGGCGGCTTTTGTCTCCACAGGGGCGCACTATTGCTTTCCAGGGGCGCCGTTACTGCCCAGGGGTGTCTTTCTATCCAGGGGCGCATATGCTGCCTAGGTGTATTTTTAAATCACAGACATGATTGAAATACATGCCCCTACGTTATGCTGGGGTGCTTTTTGTCTCCGGTAAGGCGCTATTTTTCTCTTCCGGGCACCAGTTTATCCAAGGGCACCTATGCTGTCCAGAGAAACTTTGTTATCTAGGGCTGCCTTCGCTGTTAGGGTGCCCTTTGCTACCCAAAGGGAGCATTTTACTTTCCTGGAGTGCCTATTTCCATCTAAGGGGCGCCTATGCTATCTTGGAGCGCCTTTGCAAACATGGGGCGCACTTTTCTATCCAGGGGCGCCTTTGCACTTGAAGGGGCGCCTCTGCAATCCAGGAGGAGCCCAAAATAGATGGAGAATAAAAATTCTGAAATAAGGCGCTCGAACACTGAAATAAAGTGCCTAATTATCAGAAAGAGGCACTCATCTGCTGAACGGGGAGGACTGCTGGTTGGTGAGGGCAGCGTTCTCGGAAGTGAGGCGCACATACTGAAAAGGGCACTCGGTTGCAGCGATGGAGCACTAAGCCTTCAGTTATAGGTTAATGAAATCTGGTTAAAGGCAGTCCATGCTCAAATTGAGCGCTCGAGCCCTGTAACAGAGCGCGACTGTCGGACAGGTGTGCCAAACCATAGACAGTAGGGCAGCTGAAGATGGAAAGGGACACCTATGATATCCTGGGGGCGCCTGTACTCTCAGGTGAGGCGCTTGTTTTCTTTCTCAGGCGCCTAGTTTATCCATGGCCGCCTATGCTGTCCAGATAATCTATTTCAAGAAGGGTTAACTTTGCTGTCCAGGGGCGCCTTTGCTATCCAAGGGCGCATATGCTATCTGTAGGGCACTTTATGCAAAGGGTGCCTAGGCTGTCCAAGGGCGCCGTCCTAACCAAAGGCCGCCTTTCACTTTCCCTGAAGTGCCTATTTCTGTGTGAGGGGTGCATATATTATCTAGGAGTGCCCTTGATATACGGAGACGCCAATTTGTCCAGCGGCGCCTTTGCTCTTGAGGGGCGCTGCTCCAATCCAGGGTAGCTGAAGATGGATAAGGGACATCTATGTTATACAGGGGGAGCCTGTACTTTCCAATGGGGCGCTCATTTTCCTTCTCAGGCACCTAGTTTATCTAGGGGGCGCCTACGCTATCCAAAGGCACCTTTACTACCGAAGGGGTGCCTTTCTAGGGGCGCCTTTGCTACCCAGGGGCACCTTTGCTGTCCACAGCACTTGTGTTATCCAGGGTTGTCTTTGCTGTCCAGGGGCGCTTTTGCTATCCAAGGGTGCATATGACATCCGTAGGGCGCTTTTTCCAGTGGGCGCCTAGGCTATCAAAGGGCGCCTTTTTCTACCCAAGGTGAGCATTTCATTTTCCTAAAGCGCCTACTTCTATCTAAGGGGCGCTTATGCTGTCCAGGGCACCTATGTTACCAAGATTTGCCTTTGCTGCCCAGGGGCGCCTTTCCTAGCCAAGGCCGCATATTGTATCCGTAGGGCGCTTCATCCAGGGGGCGCCTAGGCTATCCAAAGGCGGCTTTTCTATCGAAGGTTTGCCTTCCTAGGGGCGCCTTTGCTACCCAGAGGCGCCATTGCTGTCCACATCACTTGTGTTATCAAGGGTTGTCTTTGCTGTCTAGGGGTGCCTTTGCTATCCAAGGGTGCATATGACATCCGTAGGGCACTTTTTCCAGTGAGCGCCTAGGCTATCAAAGGGCGCCTTTTTCTACCCAAGGTGAGCATTTTATTTTCCTATAGCGCCTATTTCTATCTAAGGAGCGCTTATGCTGTCCATGGCACCTATGTTACTAAGATTTGCCTTTGCTGCCTAGGGGCGCCTTTCCTAGCCATGGGCGCATATGATATCCGTAGGGTGCTTCATCCAGGGGGCGCCTAAGATACCCAGGGGCGCTTCATCCAGGGGGTGCCTAGGCTACTCAGGGGTGCATTAGTTCCCCATGGCGTAATCCTGCTATCTAGTGGCGCCTTTTCTTTGCCGGGGCGCTTTTGTTAGCTTTCTAAATTTCATCTTCAACATTTTACTGGGGCGGCGCTAAAGACCAGTAGAGGCGTCTAGTGTTTGGGCAGAGGCGCTTTGCCATGATTTTCAGGACTATGTGTTAATTCAAGTGGAATAAGTGGTATCTACCACCTTGGCGCACGAAATGGGTACAGGCGCGGCTCATATCGGGCGCCGAAGGCTCCCGATATGAGCTAAGCTATGCTGAGGCGCTTCGGAGCTAAGGGGGGCCCGGGCCCCCTGGGCCTCCCTTGGATCCGTCACTGAGCCTAAGATCAAGGCCTTAGAATCCCAGTCTGGTCCTAGTGAAATGTTGGTTGTTTTATTTTTGTATCCACTAAGAAGGGAAACAGTTCCTTACTTTGAGGGTTAGAAGTTCACTTTTTTGGATAAATTAAGTTTCAATATTTAATAAAAGGGCCATGGAATATATATTTTGGCACTGTAATGCCTGTTAAGTGAAATATATTCACAAATCTAGTAGCTTTGGTATGTTATACTAAAGTAATACTTGCATGGTAATACTAGGCTGGTAGTTCTACTACTGTTTTTACTGAGCCGCAACACCGTAAAAGGAAACATGACACGACCGAGCGAGAAGAAAAACCAATGAGACGACCAGGGGGTGAAGGTAATGGGTTTGGGTAAATGCGGAAACAGCAACGACAGTAGGAAAGATCGCACTTCAGAGCCGGATTTTAGCCGCTGCTCAAGGCCTAAATGCAACGCGTGCCGATCTCTCAACAGTCGCAGGCATGGGCGTCGAAAGCAGCATGGACGTGGGATGTGCTCCCCATTGCCTATTGGAGGACAAAGTGCCCCCTCTTGTCTCCTACATCTGCCAAGTGCCAACTCTTCCCCTCCCTTGTCATCATCGCCGGACCACCCCCGTTCCATGTAAAAAATTCTGTCGTTACGCCTCTGACCCCACCCCAATGAAACCCGTAATTGTGATGAAATTTTACCCAAACTGATTGTAATTGGACTGTATATATATATATATATATATATATATATATATATATATATATATATATATATAGAGCACTATTCATAGGCGGACCCAATATTGCCAATTGTGGGGCGGGGGCACCTTCCCGGGAGGCGTCATCCGGACCAGGGGGCGCCACTTTTGGCTGGCAAAACCCATCAGGTGGGCGCAAAATCCTATCGGCAGGCGCTGATTTCCGCATCATGCGGGGGGAAGCGACATTTCAGGCGGCGCCATCGACCTTTCAGGTGGCGCCGTCACCATTTCAAGGGACACCTCGAGGGCCCATCGGGGGTCACCCGCCCGGGCTTTGCCTCCTGGATCCGTCTATGGTACCAGTGGTGGATATAAGGAGATTAGGGGCTCACGAGCTTCCTAAATTTCGAGGGGGCCCCTCTGATATGTCAGAATGCCTATTAATATCTGTGTAAGCATAGGCTGTTTGGAAGCTATGGCGGGGCACAGTGGCGGGTGCAGGACTTTGGGGGGCTAGGGGTTGTATGTATGTATGTATGTATGTATTTCAAGAATCACCAACAGGCATGGGCACCCACTGACAGGTGAAGTCAAAAGGTTTAAAACAATAAATATTGATACAGAAACAGGCACAGTCGATCGTCGTTATCTCCTTCAAAAAAGCCTTATCAAAAGGTAAAAAAGTACGCCTCCCCGCCATTGTCTTACATCATTATCGGCCTATGCATTTACTAGACACTCTGACATGGAGGGGGAGGGGGCTCGAGCCCTAGTCCTTGTATCTTCCACTGGCAGCAGGGAAGTTGGGGTCTCCTAGCCTCCCCAAAATGAGTCCTGGGTCCACGACCACGCGGTACCTCGAACAATTTGTTCGTCTCACTAAAAAACCACCATTGAAAAGACCCGCACTTCGTATTTTCATCTAAGCAACGATGACGTGAAGGATGAAATTACTATGTCATTGAACTGATAATGACTCTTAAGGGTACAGGAACACCACTGCACTGTGCGGCGGGGCGGGACAAAAGTCGCATGTTGACCAATTTTTTACTTTGATGAAACTAGTGAAAGTGGCCATTTCTGATAACTGCAATACCCCTGGCATGCATAACAGCTACTTTTGATGTATTTCGATAGCTGTTTCTAAGTTATTGCACTTTGAATCAGCCCCCGCCTGTGACCGTGTTTTCTTCCAGGTGAAATGTAGATAAAAGATTTGTTTGTAATAGCGACATGATTGGACGACACAAACGATTTCAACAGTGTCGATGATACACTTGTACCAGGAGAGCGTTCTGACAAATTTTGGGGAACCTGTCTCTTCTCTCCGTGGTGCGGGGGCAATTCTTTAAGGTTTGGTACATCCTGGATCCAAGGACAATGAGCACTGCCAGTCTTTATCAGACGTTCAGGGCAGTGTTTATCGACAAGGTCGTTCCAAACCTGCATGAAAAGTTCAACCATGTAGTTAACGTTTTCAGCAGCCTCCAGCTCCGACCAATCCGTTAGTAAAATGTCCAGACATAAGGAATTCCAATCCGTGCGGTGCCATGGCCTTATCAAACGTTCTTTTTTGATAGGTCGAGTTTTGGGAATATTTGTTTGCACTATGATTGGCAAATGGTCACTGATGTCTTCTTGGATGACTCTCGCAGATACATGCTCAGTGAGGTTAGTTATGACATGGTCTAGAGCAGTGGGAGTCGGATACAGATGTGCTGGCGGAGTTATGAGCTGATGAAGACCAAGCTCTTGAAGTATGAGCTGGTAGCGTTTTGTTTCACGTTTCTCTGTATCCAGGACGTTAAAGTTCATGTCTCCTAGGAGGAATAATGGTTTACCCAGAGACTTGAGTTCCAGCAGTAGACTCTGCAAACATTCAAGGCTAGGAGCAACGGGAGCATCTGGTGGTCGATAAGCTGCGCATATAACTGCTGACCTTTGACCGGTGCCAGTAACGCGGATACATATTGTCTCAACGGCTGGATTTTCGTGCCTCGAGATTATTTCTTTAACCTTTAGGGACGTTCTACTCAGAATACCGACACCTCCACCGCGCGCTACTGTTTTTCCTCGTCGGGGTGCTGATCTGTCACGGCGGTGAAACTGGTACCCTGGAAATACCAGCGGATCTATTGTGCTTTTCACAGCTGTTTCGGAAAGTTTAGTCTCAGAGAGACAGAGCACGTCTATGTCATAATCATTGAGTAGCAAGTTGATTTGGTCGAATTCCCGTGAGGGAGTTAACATTGAGGTGGGCGATTGTCAAACTGCGGGTGTTTCGGCTGCAACCTTGTTCTTTAGAAGTTTCGTTTCGATTAAGCTTCGTTAGGAATGTTTTCCGGACTGGTTTTTGTCAAGGTGTTGGTCGATGTCTTACAATTATCGGTATGTTTAGTTGTTTCGGTGTCTTCGATATTCTCTTCGGGAATTCCTGGAGTGATCGTGTTGCACTATACGGCGACGCCGTTATTATAGGTTCAGGCTGGTCACAGTGGCGTAAGATCGGTGCGATCATTGGAATTCGTTTAGGGGTCGTAAGAGTTCGAGGTCGATATTCTGATTTGAGACGGTTTTGGTGTTCGTTTGTGGGTCGATGATCCGTTATGACTGTAATGTATTTTTCATGTGACTTAATTTCCAGTCGCTTTAATTCATCTAAGGTGTATGTGATGAGTGCGCGACACATTTTGTACACAATTTGGACGATATTGATATTTCTGTTGATCCTCAATCTGGGATAGCTCTACAAGAGGATCACTCTTCAGGATGCCACGCGTTTTTTCCAGAGGCTAATTCCGGTGTTCATCAAAAGTTTAGATTCACACAAGTAGAGGATCTCTCTTAACAACGTCACGTTTTTTTCGCGAAACTTCAGTCGGGCTTGTGCGAGGTAAGTGATGAAAGAAGGCAAAACTGGCGCAGTAGAGTCAAGTAAAATCAGTAGCAATGAAACAGGCGAGGGTGTCGTTACCTTTCGGTGGAGCTGACGTGGATGAAGTTCTGGCTTGGCAAAAAACGTTCTTCCTATATGGCTTGAAACACAATCCTAAACCTGAAAATATGTGAATCAGTACCTACCTACAAGATTACAGAAGACATTTGACACTTTGTTCACACCGGATACGCACTATTTCAACAAATTTACAGCAAGAAACGAGGAGCGATGATTGAAGCGGCCGCAGCCACTCTACCGCACTCGGTAGAGTCTGATGATGATGCTGCTGATGATAATTTTGATGGTGAGGGTGCTTTCATGGAAATCATTTTATGCAACATCATCAATATCTTTTTGCAACAGGTTTGAAGCGTATTTCTTGCTGAAGTATCTATCTATTTATATTGCATTCACTCACGCCTACCCGAATATATTGCCAAACTGTCTTTGTTTTGATGAAATTTTACGTGTAGAGCTTCCTATAAGTGAAAAAGTTATAAAAGCATTAGGTGACGGTATTTGGGTCATTTCCCAATAATTTTGGGCGGCCCCAGACTTTTGTCCTGAAAACTGTAATCGGCCGCACAGTGCACTGCGAGAAAAGCCCCTGAAGTACCTGCAGGCCAGTCTTAGGGCTGCAGAAACTGTGTACTGGCTAGAAATATGATCAGACTTGTCCACTAAAAATTTTTTGGCGTTTTTCAGCCATTTTCAAGCTTTCCTGACCATGTCAAATATACCCAGTTTGCTGATATTTCAAGCCGCAAAACGCCTGCGGCATCGTGACGATGACGTCACCGTCGCAAAATGCCAGGAATCTTGAACGGTGGCTGCTTGAGATGTATCTCATTGGGACTGGTTTGAAAATTTGTGTGCGTGCCTGGCCGCGTGAAATTGAGCATGACCCCTGCGTTGCCAAGAACACAGGGCAATAACAAAATTATGCCCGGGATTAATTTTACTAATCCGACTTCTTGCTTAAAAAACTGAAATCACGTGCGAACTTTGTACAAAGAGGCCGGTATTTGGAAAATCATTTTTAGATACGCATTTTTATTACGATATTTTCAACATAGGAGAACGGCCAAAATTGAGTACAACATGAAATAATTCCCTTCATCGTTGCAATAAAGGTATCTCAACATTTTTGTCAAATCGGAGGTCCGATTTTTCTATGCTAATAGCAGTATCTGCTTTTAATAGGCAAAATAAAAAACAGCTACAGACGGCGCATTGAAGACAAGAAACAACGTCATATATAGTTTTACAAACGTTTGCGTCACTTTATGAATTATCACGTGATATTTAAACTTTTTACCCTGGAGCTACCTAAGCTTGAGCCTTTACTTGGTTGAATTTGTGGGGGATGAGGTGCCTTAGAGAATAGCACCCTTGTCTTCTAAGCCACCGGTCCCGGGTTCAAGTCCCGGCGGAGCCTCTGAATAAGTCGATCTGATCCCCAAAATCCCTTCCAACAGGGTGAGAGTTGGCGACGCCGTATGGCCCTGGCAGTTGGTGCGTCGTTAAACCCCAAAAATTATTATTATGGTTGAATTTGTTCTTCAAAGACAGCAATGGCACACACTATTCTCAGACGACGACAGCTGACGGCAACAACCAGCGACGACCGGTGTTGTTACAGGGTTTGAAGTAAATAAGTAATGTTAAATATTGAAGATGAAAAGTTTTTGAGAGATTTGAAATGTATTAGATAGCGCGTTCCATCGCTTCACTTGATTAAGACAAGGCCAGTGATAGGAGCTTTGTTAATTTTTCGAGTACATGTCTTATATGTGCCCAAGGATTTCTTCAGACCAGATGGGGCTTTAAAATAAGGAATTGAACCGTAGAATTACACTGATATATTGAAACAAATTGAAACTTTGATTTAAACAATTGAAAGGCTGGAGGGAAAAGGTATTGAAGGGAGGTTACAGGAGGTTTGCAAAAGGTAGGTCAATTTAAACACTTTCACTTAACATCATGTTTACCTGTTGAACCAGCTTTTTTCGTCAACAGTGAAGGCCTGAATACATAAACATACATATATACCTTGGCATCCGTTCCCACAAGGAATGGAATTCCAATTTTCACAGTTCTAAACGCAAAACACTGAACGCCAGGGGGGAAGATGATGTCACAAAGCAGACTGCACGCCAGACATTTTATTTGCTTGTGTCGTAGTTGGAACTTGATGTAGTGTTTCGTGAAAATAATCATGTGAAGCGTAAGGTGTTCGGTGTGATGCGAAATCTAACTCGCAAAAGTAACTAAGATGT
Organism: Lepas anatifera; assembly: GCA_034440635.1. Classification (NCBI taxonomy): domain Eukaryota; kingdom Metazoa; phylum Arthropoda; class Thecostraca; family Lepadidae; genus Lepas; species Lepas anatifera. The sequence goes on along the minus strand of JAOTON010000584.1, from coordinate 114,981 downwards.
TCCCTGGCCTCTCCCCTCGAATCTGGAAATGTAAAAAACACTGAAGATTATATATTCGGGCACAGTCCTTCATCAGAATCATGGAGTAAATATCAATAATTCTCAGTCCTAGTATAGCCAGACCTCGAATTCGAGGTCTGGATATACCAGGACTGAGAATTATTGATATTTACTCCATGATTCTGATGAAGGGCTGTGCCCGAATATATAATCTTCAGTGTTTTTTTACATTTCCGGATTCGAGGGGAGAGGCCAGGGAACATCTTAGCAACTCATCATCATGCTCCTCGCCGCAGCACTTCAAAACTTATCATCGCAAAAGTAACTGTTAAATATCGTCGAAATAGTATGAGGCGTCTACCGTAGTTATATGCCCACCAAAATGAGTTGTGTGCTGACATGCCTTTTGTTTTGGATGATTTTTGTTTATCCAGTGATTGTGGTTTGCATTGGGTGTTGTATGGAGGGGGTGGGGGAAGGAGGGAGATTATAAAGTTATAGAAAAACTGTATTAGGGACTTTGCTTCTTACTTAGTCATGGACTCCTGCTGAGCTCCGGTTTTTTTGTCAGCAATTTTGAAATTTCGGTAGGTTTTCTCAGCGTTAGTGTTGTGACTGGTATTGATCTCTACTCGGTAGGCCGTGGTTATTAGAGCATCGTCGGGCCCTCTGGACCCAACAGGAGCGCGGGGTCACGTTGGATCCCAGGTGCCCAGTACATTCTGATGTGATTATAGCGATGGGCCTTTTTCTTACCTGGTATTTCTTAATTTGGTCTTGGCCTTTGCATCATACTCAAGGAATAAAAGTGTATTAATATGAAAAACTTTTTTCGTCAACTCATTTGACTCGCTGTCTTCACAAATCAACTCACTCATTGATGAGGTGTGAACCGAATCAACTCAACTCAACTCACTTCTAATTTTTCGACACAACTCAACTCAGAGTCGAATGGGTCAGAATTTGAGCTAAAGTCCGACTCCGACTAGTGAGTCGCACAACTCTGCCCTGAGCTAGTTTGGTGACCCCCGAGCGAATCTGGTGCCCCTAAGCTGAGCTGGGCCTCCTGAGTTGATTAAGTAGTTTCCTCAGCAGCTCTGGGACCGTGAGCTGAGCTGGGCCCACTGAGGCTGATGAGGTCCCCTGGGCTGGTGTGGGGCTCATGGGCTGATTAAGTGCCTCTTGACTTGATCTAGCACCCTCAAGTTGATTTGGGCCCCGAGCTGGTCGGGGACCACTGAGCTGATCCCCTGTCCTGTGAGCTGATATGATGCTGCTCCTTGAGCTGATCTACACTCTCGCTCTGGTCTGGGCACTAGGAGCTTATCTGGGCCCCCGAGCAGATCAATCTGGTGCCCCTGAGCAGATAGATTGCTTCCCTGAACTGAACTTATGCTCCCTGAGCTGATCTCCTGCCTCCTGAGTCATCACTGTGCCTTCTGAGCTCATATGATACCCTCTGAGCTAGTATGGTGCCCCTGAGCTAGTCTGGTGCCCCCTGAGCTAATATGGTGCCCTTTCAGCTGACCTGGGCCTCCTGAATTGATTAAGTGGTTTCCTGAGCAGCTCTAAAGCTCTGAGCTGAGCTGGGCCCACAGAGACTGATGAGGGCCCCTGACCTGGTATGGGGATCCAAAGCTGATAAAGTGCCTCCTGACATGATCTGGTACCCCCGAGCTGATTTTGGGCCCCGAGCTGGTCGAGGACCACTGATCCGACCCCTTGTACCCGAAGCTGATCTGGAGCCCTATTGGCCGATCTGATGTACCCTGAACAGCTCTGGGGCTCCTAATCTCATTGAGCCCCGAGCTGGTGTGGTATTCCTGAGCTGATTAGTGCCCCTGGCTTGATGTGGCCCCCAGACCTGAATTGAGGCCCCTGAACTGATCTGGGGCCCAAGAGCGGATCTGGGTCTGGGGGGTACCCTGAGCTGGTTTGGGCCCTGGGGGTACCCTGAACTGGTCTGGGTGCTGAGCTTGTGAGAGCCCCTTAAGTTGGTCTGAGGCCCCATGAGGTGATCTGGTGCATTAAATTGTTTTGGGGCTCCTCGAGCTGGTTCAAAGCCGCATGAGCCCATCTGGGGCCCATTGAGTTAGTCTGATGACTGCCATCTCTGGGGCCACCCTGGGCGAAGCATTAGCTGTTGTGGGGAGCTCTGATCCACATCAGGGGCCCCCTGAGTTGGTTTTGAATAGACAGAATAAGAATACAAGCCCAACTCCCATCACCTCGAGGGCCACTGAGCTAGTCCAGTCCCTGGGGGCACAACTGGGGGATGGCAGGGGAGGGGCAGCTGCTCTAGAGGGCTCTGATCCACACCAGGGGGCCCCCTGAGCTGGTCTTGCATATATGGGAAATAATAGCACAACGTAATCTCCCTAGTAAAATGGAGCGAAGGAGGGATGAGCCATCGCTAAAACGGCTGGTGATGCCTAGACACCGCTGATGACACTGGTCAACAGCCAAAATGGACCCGGCACGTGAACACCTGTTTCTGCCTATTTCGATACCGCTGATTTCAAATTTAGTAACCGTTTTTTTGCCATCGGACCTGGTTTCTTCTCCAGAACATACCTGGTGTATAGCCCCTACACTTTCCACACACTGTCATCAGCCTAGCCTTTTGTGGACAAATATAGATCAAGGATGTCGAGAATCCAGATTATCTGCACCCAGACAATGCAGCTTATCAATATACATGTGAATTTATTGCAAAGGAAGACTACCTCGCATTCAAGTGCATGAATATTGTACATTGAACAAGGTTTGCGCTCGTTTGCACAAGCTCGCCGGTATTGTAGACCGAGAGGTGACGTTGCAACATTATAAGATGAGGATTTTATGTCAGAGTCACCTCCCTTGAAGGTCGAGTCTAAGTAAAAAGTCACAGGTTAAGGTCATACCACCATTTCAAGGTAATTGACCCTAGTGCCTTTGGTCGGATGATGCCACCTAATATGATGTATATCATGCTATGACGTCATACGCTAGGTCACTCAATCTTAAGCTCAAAGTCGCAGGTTCAAGACAAAGGTCATGGGTCAAGGTCAAACCTTTTTTCCGCCCGACGGTTGCCATAGTGCTAGTTGCAGTACACGTTATAGGCAAAATGTAATATTTTGACGTCAAAGGTCAATGGCCTTGAACAACCTTGGCCTAAAAGTTTCAGAGAACATTGCCTCAGACCTTTCCTCTGTTACTTTAGGCCACTTTCTCTCCATATTCGGCTTATCATCGCATAATCACGGCATTTCCCAATGGCTACCCTGCGCGGACAGAATTTGACCTATATGGCCTCGTCTTACCTTGAATATATTGACCTAGGTCAATGAAAATCGGGTTTAAGGTAGAATACCCTAGCCTCCACAAACACCTAAACGTTAATGGTTCTAGACCTCTTGGGTTTTGCACTCTCAATGTCACTGACGCCAGGAAGGCTTGCACAAAGACGACGCACAGACATACTGGATCTCAAAATTCTGATCTGATACGGAATTTCTGCTTCCAGATTCGTGTTCAGCGCCACAAATTACCCTAGAAACGGACTATTCTATATTGGATCCACGACAAAAGTTAAATTTTGTTGACCAATTGTTTATTATAGGTACTGGTGGGTTCTGAGGAGGGATCATAAAAGGCATGTGTCCCTGAGCTCAGAGCTCAGTCCCCTAAACTAGGATTTCTACCAATCAATTTCAATGAAGAACTAGCATTGACAATTTTCAGCCCTGTAACACCATCCCCGCGATGCATCCCCACCCAAACCACCGACCTGTTTATCTTTTATTTACTCCAACTGGGACCGATCCTTGAAAATATGAAACTTAGTAAACGCGTTAGAAAGGTATCTCCCAAATTATTCCGGCAGCAAACATTTTATTCTTCCAAAGTCACTATGCCACTCCTCCTCCCACGGCCATTGTGGGAGCCGCGGAGCTTAATCCGCCTTCAGCCAGGGCTCACACGTCACAACAAAACCAGCTGGCATAACACATCAATTTTCGACTCCAATGTGCCTTAGCCTGCACATAGCGAATGATATCGTAGGCTCCGCTGATTTCTCTGATGTTAACGGCAATAAGTTTTGAATTTAAAGTGATTTTTTTGAATAGCAATGATTTTTAAATTCAATTTGAATTTAGGGCGAACAGCAAGCAGGTACACGTGAAAACAATGTTTAACATCTCGCGGAGGATACAGTGTATGAGTTACCTACAAAAGGAGACATTTAAAAACTACAGGATACAGAAACTAAACACACATAAAAGCACAGTATGCAACAAAACTATGGATGTAACAGTGAGTAAAAACAATTTTCAGCGATGGATGTGTGGTGGTGTGGCGAGTGTTAATGCGTGGTGATTTCGTCTTAAGTGGTATATGTGTATGTGTATGGTACTGGTTGTAGGAGGCGCCACGAGGAGAATTGCTTATTTATTTGTGGTCTGCAGTTTCGGATTTCTATTGATTCTTTAATTTTGCATTCTGCCGAGTCTTTACAAACATGAATCATTTTTATTGCAAAGTCCTTGTCTGTGATGCGTGTAGTGGGGTGATGTGATATGGTGTGGTCTCCTAGATACTTACCCTTTTCTTTTCTCCTAGCGTGTCCTAAATGTTCCATGAAGCGGGTTTGGCGAGTTGTTTCCCCTATATAAAACATGTTGCAAAGTAGGCATGTGATAAGGTATACTGTATTTTTCATGTGGCACCTCCCCTGTAACCCGGCGTCGCATGTGCTGCATGATTTCCTGTGTGCTTTAGGGCATGGTGGTGGGTTTAGTGATGATCTTATGAGGATGTTTGAGAGTGTTTCACCACTCTTCCAGACTATCGTAATGTCTAGGTCTGTGGATCTGGCTGCGGTGGTGATCTTGTGCGTGAGCTGCTCATCAATGTATGGGAGAGAGATGTAAGTTGTGTTCCTGTTCTTGTTCTTGGGACGTGGTTGGCATGGTTTATATTTGGCAGAGTTTTGTATGTTTTTGATGAGTTTGGCCGGGTATCCGTTCGACATAAATAGTTCCATGATTTTTTCTAGGCCACGGTTTTTTCCAGGTAGGTCTGATCCCAGCCGGATGGCTCTAAGTGACTGTGAGTGTATAACTGATCTTTTAGTTTGCACAGGATGAGCGGAAGTGAAATGTAGAATTATCGGTGCGGTCATGGGTTTTATATAGAGTTCTGTGGTGTACTTTCCAGAGGGATGTACGGTCAGGAGGGTGTCTAGAAATGGAATCTGTTGATGTTGAGAGTGGTCTGACCTATCTATGCTGAACTTGAGAGCCGGGTGAAAATCATTGATGAAAGTGAAATATTTCGTTAGGGTCTCTGAGCCATGTGTCCATATTCCAAAGATGTCATCTATATATCTTAAGTAAATGATAGGTTGCAATTCACTGGCTGATAGGATGAGGGATTCAATGGTGTTCATAAAAAGGATTGCCAATGGGGGTGCTATACGGCTGCCCATTGCTATGCCCTTAGTTTGTTTGAATATTCCCCCCCCAATCTGACGTAATTGTTGTTAAGACAATGTTTTAAAAGAGATTCTGAGTCAGGAATAGTAAGGCCAAATAAGTTGATTTTATTGGTGTGAGTACGAATCATTTCAATGGTCGAGCTGATGGCCTCTGCTGTGGGTATGTTACCATAGGGATTATTGACATCCATAGTGAAGGCTATTGTACCGGCTGGGAAGTTGTATGGAAATTTTACCTTGATCCTGTCCAAATAGTCGTAGGTATTTGTAACATGAGCCGGGACAAATACTAATAGCTGCGTGATAATACGCTCGAGGACCCATGACAACTTGTCCAATGGATCCCCACAGGCCGATACGATGGGTCGAAGTGGGTTGTTAGGCTTATGAGTTTTAGGTAAGCCGTATAGCTCGGCTGTCCTCGACTCTGTGGGATTGATTGATTGTATAACCTTATCCGGGAGTTTGTCTTTCATTGTGGTTTTTATCATGCTTGCAGTAGTTTTTTCAAGCTTTTTCGTGGGGTTAGTGCTAATACGCTGATAGTCTCCTACAATCGCCTGTGCTTTCTGAATGTAATCTTCCTTATTCATTATTACTAAGCCTTTACATTTATCTGAGCGTTTTATCACTATTGTTTCATCTTTTTTCAGTAGTTTGACCATCTGGATATCATTTGTGGCGTGGTTAGGTGGAGTTATTTATTCACCCTCCTACCCAATTTCAAAATTGTGTTATTTTATTCATTGTGTGTTTTATAGCACAAAAATAATACACAGTTGTTTTGATTTAAAACACCAGTCCCATTAAAAAAATCAATTTTGCTATGGCCTAGCTTCGGCTGTTTTCGACCTAAAAACCACCCCCTGAGCCAGGCTCCCCTGTACAGGTAAACACTCCCCGTCTGACTTTTTGTCTCCCCCCACTTTTTTTTCTCTCTCTCTCTCTCTCTTTCTCTCCCCTCGGTAGTTCAGTCATTTTAAAATTCCCACATATTTATTCTGAGAAACGTTTGCAAGCCCGAATCAGCTATTTTCGTCTCATTACCACAATATTATTTTATAAAACAAGCTGTTATTTCTCTGGGTAATGGAATACAGAAGTTACCGAGATATCATCAATCATGATTGGATAATTGGTCGGGTGAAGTCTGATGCCTTCGAGCTCAGTTTGGTGATTGTAAAAGCACTGATCATGGTTTTTGAGGGACAGCAAATTGTTAGACTGACTTAAAATGATGGAACATCAGCTGCTAGATTTCACTTCTGGGTACGAGGAGGTACGAGGCACCCTTATAGATTGCTGGCAGTTTTTCAAAGACAAAAACTCATTGAAACATCATTGTAGCTGACCTCTCGCTTGCTTAGATTATCGATCCAATAAGAGAACACCTTGCTGAGGTCACTGAATGTGGGGAGCAGGTAAAAACCGAACCAGTTTTTATGCCCGGGATCATGTAATATTAGTAAGGGTCACTACCATTATTTTTCTTTACAATGCCTTCATATTTCCCCATTTCAAATACTTGATTTGAAAACACGTTAGTCAAAGTCCATGAAAACTCTATGGCTGTGGTGGATCCATAAGGGAGGGGCAAAAAGGAATTCAAAACCCCCAACGGAAAAGCTCGGAATAAACTACGCTTTTGCACCCTCCTCACACACACACACACACACACACACACACACACACACACACACACACACACACACACACACACACACACACACACACACACACACACACACACACACACACACACACACACACACACACACACACACACACACACACACACACACACACACACACACACACACACACACACACACACACACACACACACACACACACACACACACACACACACACACACACACACACACACACACACACACACACACACACACACACACACACACACACACACACACACACACACACACACACACACACACACACACACACACACACACACACACACACACACACACACACACACACACACACACACACACACACACACACACACACACACACACACACACACACACACACACACACACACACACACACACACACACACACACACACACACACACACACACACACACACACACACACACACACACACACACACACACACACACACACACACACACACACACACACACACACACACACACACACACACACACACACACACACACACACACACACACACACACACACACACACACACACACACACACACACACACACACACACACACACACACACACACACACACACACACACACACACACACACACACACACACACACACACACACACACACACACACACACACACACACACACACACACACACACACACACACACACACACACACACACACACACACACACACACACACACACACACACACACACACACACACACACACACACACACACACACACACACACACACACACACACACACACACACACACACACACACACACACACACACACACACACACACACACACACACACACACACACACACACACACACACACACACACACACACACACACACACACACACACACACACACACACACACACACACACACACACACACACACACACACACACACACACACACACACACACACACACACACACACACACACACACACACACACACACACACACACACACACACACACACACACACACACACACACACACACACACATACGTGTTTAAGCGGCGTAGTGCGGCCCACTGTCAACCGCGGCAAAGTGCGGACCAGGACAACCATCCTTTAAATCAAAGCTAGATTTGCAATATTTTGCACATCGCTAGCACAGTCCGATTACTCTGCGATGGTAAATTTTAGAAAATTATTTCTCGGTTAGATCAAAACCCGCAAAACACGGCGGAGTGCGGACCAACCATTATGACATCACCGTGACGTCATCCATCACAACACAGCGGAGTGCGGACCAGTTTCTGTTAGGCTCTCTAAATGGTTGAAGAACTGCATTTGAAGCGTATTTAACATCCCCCTCGGGTTTTTTTGATGGTGTAAAAACAATTAAAGACCTTATCCTTAATCCTTTTCGCAGCTTTCCCAAAATCTTAAGTTTTTATCATCTCAGGCCAGGTCACTAGGTCAGGTTAAGTGACCTCACCTCAAAAAAATGTTTAAGAACGCATAGGTAAGTATAAAGGAGGTTAAGTTAGCGATCTGGAACTCGCACCAAATAATGGCCCTACTGTGGGTGGCAAAATGTGTTTCGGGATTTTGTATATCTGTGACCTGAGGTCAGATATGGGACATGACCTCTCCTTTGCAAATGCATGGGAAATACGGTATTTGGTCGAAAAGTGGTTCTCTTTCTGTAAAAACGGCATTTAATACCTGATTATTCAAATCGTGGTACCTTAGTCCACTCCCATGGTTTATACTGTAACTTTTAACCTGTGACCTTTGGGAGGTCATCTATGGTTACTAATCCAGGTTTTCCGGCGTAGGTCAGTAACTTCGCAGAAAATGGTGCTAGAGTTTTCATTTTGCCGCCAAAACGTTTTGATCGTCTTCCCGAGGCGAATGATATGCATATTGACTATACTAGCTCAGGTCATGACATTGACCTGGCCTTAGGTTAGGTAATTTTTACCATTTGCCCTAGAATGGTATCATTCCCTAGCATGGTACCATTTGCCCTAGCATATTATACATCATTCGATTCACCGTAATGAGACAAAACGAATGAGGCCGAAAACGTGTCTCTTCTTAATTCGCAGTGGTGGACACTCGATAACTTCATCCTGACTTCGCTAACGATAATTCGATAACCTTATGTAAGGAGGGCTACTCCGATAACGCTAACTCGATAACGAAATTGGGGACTTCGATAATGCGCTAACGATAACGATAAATATTTTTAGCATCCCAATAAGAAGCACAGAAACATTCAAATTTTGTTCAGATAAGCAATTTCAATCAATATATACTTCGGCGTTTGCCAAAAACAGAAAGGAAAACATAGTAAAATGTAGGTATATTCTTCGTATGGTATTGTCCATGCTCATTGCACGCAGCGGCCTTCCAATATCTCGCCGGATTCAGGCCTCTGAAGTATTTAAATACCGGAAGCACAGCTTCTGACAGTGGAATTGTCTGAAAAGTTAGCACAGAGGCTGAAAAAGTCATCTTGCCTATCCTCATCCACTTTTTCAACAGTTTACGTGCTCACTCGGTGTACTCTGTTCATTCCACCGCCTCTTCCTCTTATTCGATCTTGTGCTGGAGCAGGTGCGCGTTTCCCTTCAGAAGCACAAACCGCTCGAAGTTCATGGCAGTGAGAGTGCTGCGCTTTGGCTTCAGAATGCATCAGCCCATGGAGAACACCTTCTCCACTGCGGCTGAGCTGGGGATAGCCGTGTTGTACCGCTTGAATAATCCCACAAATACCTCCCTGTAGCGTGCCGGTAAAAAGCTCTTGTCCACATCCCCCTTCGACATCCACCCAATGACCAAGCGTCGAATTCCTAAGCCACTCTGATGTCGACTGAGCGACGGGTAGTGGTGGGCTCAGTTGGCAAAACTTCCGCCAACACGCCAAAGAAGTTCGTTTCCGGACTCTCTTTGCTCAGGTCCTCTCCTCGAGGTCGTCTGTGGCGAAGTCTTTGTTTTGGAAATCCCAGTCAGGCATGCTACTCGGCGATAGACTGCCTTAAATGTCTGTTGAATATCGAGGATCCGTATAAATATCAGCGATCACAAAAATCCACTCCTCTCAACAAACTTGCCTGAGGGTAATTGAAGAAAAACTTAATTACCGCACGAGCGCCTAAGCACCTTCTGAAGCCATTGGAAACACAGCGGATTGTCGTAAAGTACACGTTTTTTTCATTTATGCAAATATGATAGGTTATGAGAAAAAGGATCACAAAAGGCAAAACAAGTTATCGTTATCGAAGTGCCCAAACCTGCGACTTCGATAACGTGACTTCGATAATCGATAATCGATTATCGAGGTCTGGGAAAACGTTAGCGTCGATAACGACTTCGATAATCGTTATCGATGGGAGTTATCGAAGTGCCCACCACTTTTAATTCAGTCAGCTCCTAGAGCCAAAAGAATATCCTGTGCCACTGTTATGACCTCAATATTGAATTGAGCAAAAAGTGGCTAATATAGTTTCTTCATCATTCCTCATCACACCACTGTTCGCGTTTTTCGCTATTACGCCCAGGGGCCGAGTTAGAGGGGGGTTTCAACCCCCCCACTCCACTGGGGCGAAGGTGGGCCGGAGGCCCACTGAGGCGGATGTTAATTCGAAAGTTTCAGTGCATAGGAGTTGGAACGTCGAGAATATTGGGAGGGGGCAACGGGCATTGTCAAGTAATTTATTTCCAGTCAACGTCATAGGGCTAATTGTCAAGAACCATGAAAGTTGTGGGGCAGTTGCCCCCCTGTTTAACTGCACCACCAGGTGCTCTGCGCCGGCCTCAGTGTCTGACCGGCGCCAACCAATGAGAGCCCGTGTCGTGGGTGACGTCACGTCACCCACTGCTGCATGACCCGCCCCACGGGTCAGGCAGTCTGAGCGCGGGGGTGCCGTAGCTCAGTTGGTAGAGCGATCGCCTCCTGGGCTACAGGTCCCGGGTTCAATTCCCGGCGGGGCCTCTGAATAAGTTTGACACGACCCCTAACTATCCCTCCCAACAGGGTGAGAGTTGGCGACGCCGTATAACCCTAGTGCGGTTGGTGCGTCGTTAAACCCCAACAATTATTTTGTCTGTGCGCGGCACTGGCCGGCCGCGGGTGCTATCAATACCGAGAGTACAATACACCGCTACTCCGAAACTCCGGCGTCTTCCTGACAAGACCCAAACATGGCGTAGCCTGCTCAGAAGATCCCCGCGGAAGCAGCGACAGCACTGGCGGAGGAGAACTTCTCTCATTTGCCGACGTAGTGGTAAACCTGGTCCAGGAAGGGTGTGAAAGTTTGAGAGGGTTTGGTGGGCGTTTTCTGACGGCGTGGGCGGGCGGCGGACACGATGGTCTGCGGCGGATGGTCTGACGGCGGACACGGCCTGGGCAGCGGTGCTGCCCGGTGGTAGCGGGCCGGCTTCAGGGTACGGTTGACCGCGGGTGGCGACGGGCTAGGGATGTTGCCGGCGGGGGCACTGCAGCTCGTGGATGGAGCGGTCGCGGCTGAGCCGGCCTTAAAGCAGCTTACCAGTCCACCCATCATGTCAGATGCAGTCCACGCTAGAGGTCTGCACGGAACGGGAATGGAATCAGGGATCAAGGAACGGAATGGAACGAGATGGGATATGCCAGCTTTCATTCGGGATGGAACGGGCCAGTTTTGAATCTTTTACCTGCATATGACAGGCGCGTCAGTTTCGGATGACAGAGGGACGTCAGTTTCGGATGGTGCCGTCTACGGCACCACCAGGTGGATCCAAGATCTCTGCTCGGGAGGGAGCACATTTTCGGGGGGGGCGCTATCTGACAGAGACGGATCCAGGGGGCTAAAGGGGCACATGCCCCCCGATTAACCCTCATCACCCGCTGAAATGGCCACGGCGTCCCCTAAAAAGTCGATGGCGCCCCCTGAAATCCCGCTTCCCACACCCCAAATGCGGGACGGGGGGGGCACGTGCCCCCAATCCACCCTCGGCGCCCCCTGAAAGGTCAATGGTGCCCCCTGAAATGTCGCCCCCCCAGGATGCGAAAATCGGCGCCCCGCGATAGGATTTGGCGCTCACCTGATAGGTTTTGGCGTCCCCTGGGCCAAAAGTGGCGCCCCTAGGCAATGTGCTTCCCCCCGATCGGCGATCCTGGATTCGCGCCTGCCACACCTCACCCCTTGGATGCGAAAATCGGCGCCCCCCGATAGGATTTGGCGCCCACCTGATAGGTTTTACTTGCCAAAAGTGGTGTGCCCCTGGTCCGGGTGGCGCCCCCCTCCGCAAGGTGCCACCCAGATCTGTGATCCTGGATCCGCCTATGTCATCTGGACCTAGGGGGCTATATTTAGCACACAAAAAGCAATAAGTGGCCGCCAAAACTCTTTCGGTGGGGGCGCCGACGTTCACATCCTGAGAGAGGGAAACGAAATTTCATCGGTGCCGAGGTCCGATGCGAGGGAGTGCCCCCTTGTCTCCTCCCCTGGAGATAAGGCCTTGTGAGGAAATTTGGCCTCTGGAGCGATCACGACCACGATTTGGGCCCCCTAGATCCGCCCCTGCGTTGAGAAAGAGCTTTACTGACAGTTAAAACGTAAATAACTTGAAAGTTCACGATCTTTATGCTAATAAATTATGTTTTGCACGTTTTAAGTTCTTATTAAAAGTTTAACCGCTACCGGGATTCGAACCCACGCCTCAAAATCGTACCAGAAACATGGGTCCAGTTTTCGTCCTCTAGCTCGCTGGGTAGTGGCACGGCTGGCAGTTTTGACCCAAACAATGAAAGTAAAAATGTTTAAGCTTTAATTTGAGCCCCCTTTTGCCTATCTCAGGAAGTGCAAACACCCTTTTCTGTGGGTCCAGATTCCAAGCTTTTAACACGCAACCCCTATGGGCTAATCGGAAATGCCAGCCTTTTGGTAGAAAAAAACTTTGAGCTGCCCCGGCCCAGACCAGCTCCGGGCGCTCCAACACAGCTCACGGAGTCCTTAGCTGAGCTCAGGGGGCCCGCAGCCTAACTCAGGGGCTCAGCCCAGCTCAGGGTGTCATTAGCTCGGCTCAAGGAGCCCCAGATCAGCTCAGGGGGCCCAGCCTAGAGGGATCTTAGCTAAGGGGCCCCAATATCAGCTCATGGGGCTCCAGTTCAGCTCAGGTGGGTCATTTCAGCGCCGGGAGCCCTAGCTTAGCTCAGGGGCCCCAGCCCAGCTTAGAGGGTTCCACCTCAGCTTCGGGGCTCCCAGCTCAGCTCAGGAGGTCCCGTTTGGCTCAGGAGGTCCCGTTTGGCTCAGGGGCCCTTTTCAGCGCAGGGGGCCTTATATTAGCACAAGGGACGCAGCTCAGCTCAGGGGCCCCAGCTCAGCTCAAAGGGCCCCAACTCAGCTCAGGAAGCACTATATTAGCTCATGGGACATCAGATGCCAGTTCAGGGCCCCTAAGCAGCTCAGGGGCCCCGAGCAGATCAAGGGCCTATTTCAGCGAAGGGGGCCCAATATTAGCCCAGGGGCCCCGTCCAGCCCAGGGGGAGGGGGGCAGCTCAGCTCAGGGGCCCCCAGAAAAGCTCAGAAGGCCTACATTTCTAGTGTGCCCCTTTGTTCCAATTTTTTTCGGGGGGGGGGCATGGTTCCCCTACCCCCCTATTGGTTGGGCCACCATTGCCGGATGCAGATGCCCCCAAGCGCTCAAAGGGGGGAGCAATATATCTTTTGCCCCCCCCAGGCAGGGATCCCGGGACAGACCCCCGGGAGGCCAGGTCTGTCGAGTAATAAAATCTACGCCCCCAAAACCACCCCCTACCCACCCATCCCCTGCAGGGGCGGATGCAGGCCGACTGTTGGGGGGGCAACGGGGCCAAAAATCATGAAAACATTTTTTTTAAAAGAAAATGGGCAAAAATCAGGCGGTTGGGGGAATTACCCCGTTTGCCCCCCCTCCCTCCCTGGATCCGCCAGTGCCACCCCCCCCCCAGGGAGAGCGATCATGTACTTGGAGAGAAGTTTATATTAGGTCTGTCGAGCCTTCGAATCACTGGTCCCCCCTCCCAAGCCCAGGAATAGGTCAGGGTCTGATGGATCTGTCCCCCCCCCCACCTAAAAATCTCGGCTCTGCGTCTGCCCCTGGGCGCTACTGACTGGACCTCACATACAACAAAATGTATCTCATCAATGCACGATTACTTACCGTACTCTTCATGACTCTGTGATGCCGACTTGTTGCACGGTTACGAGACTTATACTTAATAACATTCAAAGCACGTAAACACACTGAATAGACGCACTGCTTCGAAGATGATGGCCAACGCGGGAAAAACAAAGCCTAGAGCAGGACAGTTGACTTGTATCTTCGCATTATTGCAAGTACAATCATATGACCACGCTGAAATTTTCTTATCTTGAAAATGTGACAATATTCTGATATGCTTGAATGATTGCTTGATTTATATTATTTTACAAACTTGATTTCGTACATGCATAGGTACACTGGTAATACGCGTCTATTGATACCAAGTACCTACTCCAGCCTGCTTCCCCAAACTAGCCCCGAGACTTGGAACACTTAAAAAAACAGTTCGTTTTTTTCCAAAAAACATTTTCGGCATTTCCAATACCGTAATAGATGCATTTACGATATTTCGCAGTCAGATGTACATAAATGAATACTTTCAATCTCCCCACCTCTATCATATGCAAAAACACCCCGGAGTGAGGACCGCTGTGGTGTGACGTCATCAAGCACGCGGCTTAGCCCGAATTCCGCTCTGGTGGATTTGTTCAAACTCGAGTTGGTCACGTGATATGTACAAACACACACATTTCAGGAAAATAAAGCAAAGTATGGACCATCCTAAAATCAATAGGGGACATTATTTTTGGCAAGAAAAAGAGGTTGCGACCAGTCTCCGGAGTGCGGACCGATTTTCGGTCCGCACTCCGGAACCGGTCCGCACTTCGTGGGTGTTTATCCAGATAAGGTCCGCACAACGCTGCATTTACAAACACACACACACACACACACACACACACACACACACACACACACACACACACACACACACACACACACACACACACACACACACACACACACACACACACACACACACACACACACACACACACACACACACACACACACACACACACACACACACACACACACACACACACACGCACGCACGCACGCACGCACGCACGCACGCACGCACGCACGCACGCACGCACGCACGCACGCACGCACGCACGCACGCACGCACACACACACACACAGCGATCGACCTCCTTTTTGCCCCGACTCCTCTTGAGTTCATCAGCAATATTTTTGTTCCTTTAACTCTAAACTTCAAACAGAACCAGTCAACTTTGGTGTAAAAATTGGGCTATGGATAACAAAAACCAACCATCTTGTGCGTATATTTTTCACCCCGTCACGGATTTGTTTGCCTTTCGCCTTGGATATCACCAAAAGTCACCGTCAAGTTATATTGCAGCAACATTTTTCACAGCGTGACCGTTTTTGTTCACAGCGTTTTTTTGTTACGACTTTGGCTTGCCCCCAAAACCGACCGGCTAGATCCGGCACTGCTCAATGAGACGTCCTTGTCCACTCAGCAGGGCCTGAGCAGCTGGATCATGTCCCCAGTCGGCTGCCACGTGACTGGAGCTCGCCCGGGGCGCAGAGGCACCGGTCACGCCGGTAAACAGGTGTCCGTGTGCCAGTGGCGTGGCCAGGGATGATCAGGCTATAGGCTCTCCTTTTGTTCAATATTTCCTATCCACGTTCGTGAATGTATTCACTTTGACTTCAAACTGCAGATTCTCTGCTATCAATTACCTTGATGAATTTCTGGCTATGCCACTGCTTCTGTCCCATTCACCAAAGCATGAATGAACAGACCTACCACAGCGGCCACTCATGCGAATCCGGTACTGCCAGTGCCATCTATTGGGAAAGTTTTATAAAACTTGAAATAAATTTTTCGCCGAGCCTTTTTTTATTTTGATTCTGTATGGAAATTGTATAGAGGAGATAGCCGCAAAACTCTGTTGTTTCTGTTTTTCCGATTTTTACCCTTAATTTTTGGAAAACGCTTTCAAATTTCAGCTCCTCATATCTTTCTTATAAGGCAAAAATTCAAAAAGTACAACAACAGAGTTGTGGAGACTGGCTCCTAGAACATAGGCCCACCCACACTTTTTCAATAAGTATATCTTGTAAAAAGTTATTCAAACTTTAAGTTTGGGAAATTTGAAAAAGAAAGTCAAATTGTACAAAAACTAGAAATGCATCAGGCCTGAAAAGCAACTGCCGTAAGGATACACTTGTTATCTACTTCTGGTGAAAAAATCACGACGATAGCCACGTTACTTTACGAGATATTTCACGAAATATGCACCCATAGGGTTAACATTGATAACGCACCCTTAAGACCAAACCACCACGCATTAACACTCGCCACACCACCACACGTCCAACGCTGAAAATTGTTTTTACTCACTGTTACATCCATAGTTTTGTTGCATACTGTGCTTTTATGTGTGTTTAGTTTCTGTATCCTGTACTTTTTAAATGTCTCTTTTTGTAGGTAACTCATCACACTGTATCCTCCGCGAGATGTTAAACATTGTTTTCACGTGTACCTGCTTGCTGTTCGCCCTAAATTCAAATTGAAGTTAAAGGGAATGTGGCACCTTCACAACGTGATTTTAACTGAGATAGCCAAGTTGTAAAGCAAGTCGGAAAACCCCGGTACTCCATATTTCATTTGTCTTGGAACTCGATATTTCCGTAGAAAAAAGCTAAAACTTACCTGACACCAGCCCCCATCAGCCCGTCGCCGGGCGGCCATTGTTGTGAGCTACTGGTGTGTAATCTTCAAGTCAAAATCTTCAAGTCATATATTGGGGAACAAAATATAAATTGTGATAGCCTATTTGTTACTTCCATATTGTCAGTATACCATTTCAAAGGAAGTCATTTAACCAATTTGCTGCTAACATATTGATACCAACACCTAGCTCTAGCTAGAAAATCATTTCCAGAAGCTTTCTGCTTCAGGTAAAAAGAAAATGTTATCTATGGAGCCATTCCCATGTCCTCTACAAAAAATGGTGAAGTGAATATGTCAGGTACAATCTATCTAGTGGGAACCCATAATTTTCAAAGTGGCCTGCTAACTCTAGATGCAAGAACAAACATATTGACGCTGATAAGGCGCAATCAGCTGGTTATCATCCAATCTCATCCCAAATCGTTCCAGCGGACACCGGTTTTTGCGCCTGCTCCGAATTACCCTAAGCTACTCTCATCTATTTTGTAAGGAGGCGCTGGAACCAGCCCCCTCCAAAGTTAGTTGGCAGCAATATACTGTTACGGCGCACAAATGCGACTGCTCCATAGGGCTTACGTGTTAAATTGTTCATTTTCAACCACGTGCTAGCCACAGCCTATGGCTGTTGGAAGAAATATAACGTCGTCATTGGAAGGCCTGTTCTCTGCCCTTTCCACTTTCCATTTGGTATTTTTATGTCAGATGTACATAAATGACTAAAAAAATCGATTTCCGAGAACCATGCAAATGTAAGCCGCAAATTTCCCGGCGTACACCCCGTACGCCGGCGGTCGCGTAGCGCAGCGGGGGCATTCCAGGACAGATCGACCAAGGCTTGACACCACCATGTCTAGAAAAAATCTGAAACTTTGTCTCCGAGGTAGTTTTGGGCCAGAAACACGCCTGTGAGAATCTCAGCCCCCTCCGACCAACGGTGACCGAGTTATAGCCCGAGGCACTTTCGGGAGGTCACGTTGTAGACTCATCTTTGATGCTTCATAACTCAACAACGCATCACCTGATTAACAAGTTTGGTATATCATTGAACTCGTCTTGAATTATTGTTTATTTTGAAAAAGAAAATGTTAAAATTTGAAAATTTTGGACTTTTAATTTGTTTGACCTTTTCCTTTTTGACCTAGCTTGACCTTTTCCCAGTTGAAATTGCCCTTTTAGACACCTCAAAAATGTTTCTTCATAACATATCTTTCGATAGCAAAAATAAAAAAAATGCGTTCATGCTATAAGTTCCGAATATTTAGCACCTAAGGTAGGTATGTACACGGTTTTTGACCATTGCGGTAGTACAGCCTTATGTTTAACGCCGCAAATATAGCGATTGCTTTTGTAATCGGTCGCTGGAAATCATACTCTATTTTCTTTACGAAATTTTAATCGTACAAGTTTCCGAATTTATGACAATTAACACGCGCCCACCCGAGGGGGTGGGCAACCGGCCTCCTCAGGTTTCCACAGGTAGTAAAAAAAAAACACCTTCGCGCAGCGCCACCGTACTTCATGTACCTCTAACTCGAAATTTTTGCAGCTTCTGGCAAAATTTTAGGTCTGGGTCATACCAGGTCAGACCGCCAACCCAGGTCAAGAGACCTAACCTCAAACTTTGGGAGGTGCATAAATCATATCAAATTTAGCCTATCGTGGTTAGAATCGCATTACATAGTAAGATCGCCTAGCAAGAAAATTTTTCGTAGCAGGATTTCTATATTGATAACCGGGAGCAGGGCAAAGGTCATGATCTTTCTATTAGAAATGCATGGGGCGATTGGTAAATTTTGATAACTTGCGAGAATTGAGAATTGTCGAGAATTGCGATGGAGGTTGTATTTTTACATTGTCGTGTCTGACTTGCCTCTGCAGTTTGATTAATATTCTTTTTACCATACAGACCTAAGCCTGGCTCTAGGTCAAAGCAGGTTAATTTTGACATTTGACTAGGCAATATTATAAGATACATAATCCGTTTGGGCTCAACAAGAGTGTTCCAATGGTGATGAACTTTTCTTTCTACGGCTCTTCTCTGTCACCTATTATGCCACAAAATTTAGGTTCCCACTTAGTTCCCGTAAGAAATACTGTGACCTTGAGCAACCTCAAAGGCGACACGACCAAACGATTGTATGTAACATATTCGGTAATGATTAAAACTGGCTATTAAGCGGCATCACTCCCAGTGCACTGTGTCATCATTTATCTGGTATTCTCGGATCCGTGTCAGCTATGAAATGATCACCTTGTAAAAATATCATGAGGCAACCTGTTCAAGCGACCAAGTCGAATGCGTTACAATTTCAGGACATTTTGTCGAATATATGAGCAGATTCAAATTACTTTTTGGGAATGAAAGCCTTTCAGACACGTTTGTTTACATTGCATGAATCCTCTCAAACATATGCTGTGCTGCACTGGATCAGCTTGCATCGATACTATTTTCCATCTCCGGGAACGATGTAATTGTGTGAGTTAGTGGTGCTCATAGGATAAGTTATACTTGTTTCAATTATTGATAAGGTCGCGACATCTTTGTAAATTTTCGTTTAAGGCTGAAAGGTTCATTATTAATAAGTTCATTTGCCCTCGTCTCCCTCGAAAAAAGGAATCCCTTTTATCATTTTTAATGGCTGCAGTTTTTCTGTTTATAAATATTGCCCAAGTTGTTGCCAGTTCAGTTTTTTTATACATTTTGTACAAGTTGTTCTCAGTTCGATTGTTGGAGTCGGGGTCTCACTAAAGTCATCAATGGACTTGTCACGGAGACCCCGACCCCACCATCCGAACGAGCAACTCCCACAATGAAGGGCTGATTTTAGAAGCCAACGTTTAACGTCCCACACAGCACAGGGACGGCCGCCCCGCTCAGGTCACCCTCTCACCAGTTAGTTGCCAGCCGACCTGTACGTCGGGTAAGCTATTGAGCGCCGGAGCGTCTCAGCGGAACCGATCCCAAGCCTGGACATGCACTGCCACTGCATGCTTCTGAGCCGCGGGCCGGTGCCCAACGCTCTACCAACTGAGCTACCGGGGCGGCAAGGAGGCGGTTTTAGGAGTAGGTGTCTCACTAGAGTCATCAAGGGACTTTTTACGGAGACCCTGACCCCACCACCCAAACGAGCAACTCCCACGATAAAGTGTTAATCAAGGAAACAAAGTTGAAAGTCCCACAAGGCATAACGACGACCGTCTACCTCAGGTCACCCCCCTCACCACTGAGTTGCCTGCTGGCCTTCGGCATTTACGGTACCTACCACCTCCCAGTTGACCTAAATTATTTTTCCAGAAGTTGCAAAATGTTGTGTTAGAGGTAGATGGAGTACGGTGGCGCTGCGCGAAGGTATTTTTTTACTACCTGTAGAGACCTGAGGAGGCCGGTTGCCCACCCCCTCGGGTGGGCGCGTGTTAATTGTCATAAATTCGGATACTTGTACGATTAAAATTTCGTAAAGACAATGGAGTATGATTTCCAGCGACCGATTACAAAAGCAATCGCTATATTTGCGGCGTTAAACATAAGGCTGTACTACCGCAATGGTCAAAAACCGTGTACATACCTACCTCAGGTGCTAAATATTCGGAACTTATAGCAAGAACGCATTTTTTTTATTTTTGCTATCGAAAGATATTTTATGAAGAAACATTTTTGAGGTGTCTAAAAGGGCAATTTCAACTGGGAAAAGGTCAAGCTAGGTCAAAAGGAAAAGGTCAAACAAATTAAAAGTCCAAAATTTTCAAATTTTAACATTTTCTTTTTCAAAATAAACTATAATTCAAGACGAGTTCAATGATATACCAAACTTGTTAATCAGGTGATGCGTTGTTGAGTTATGAAGCATCAAAGATGAGTCTACAACGTGACCTCCCGAAAATGCCTCGGGCTATAACTCGGTCACCGTTGGTCGGAGGGGGCTAAGATTCTCACAGGCGTGTTTCTGGCCCAAAACTACCCCGGAGACAAAGTTTCAGATTTTTTCTAGACATGGTGGTGTCAAATTGAAATATTTTTGGTCGTTTTGTCCTGGAATGCCCCAGCGGTTAGAGCGATGGTCTATAAATCAGACGATGGGGAGTTCGAATCCCAGTCTCGGCTTCAGCTTTTAACCACTGGGGTGGAGTACTGTGAGTGATATGGTTGTTTTTTTACTCAATCAAGGGAGTGCTTAGAACTCTTCGTGAGCATTCAGATGTTTCACTACATGACCAAAGATAGAGCTGCCACTTTGTTTTCCACTTGCCAAATTGGGAGAAGCGGACAATATGGAATACCAACGGGGCAAAGCAAGGAATGCCAGTAGTCATCTGATAATAATAATAATTGTCCGGCTTAATGACACACCAACCGCCAATAGAAGAGGCAGCATGGTTCCCTGTTTCGTTTTGAGTTATAATTCCCTTTCTGACCCGCCCCTGCTGATTTTTTGCATCATTTGGGGCGCCTGGACAATATTTTGGCTGTTAGCGAAACCGTTTCGAACAACACCGACTAATATAACAATGATAATAAAACGTCATAGGCGGATCCAGGGGGCGGGCAAGGAGGGCACGTTTTCTCCCCATGATCGACCCTCGGCACCCCCTGAAATTATCACGGCGCCTCCTGAAATGTCGCTTCCCACCCCTTCCCCCTCCCCCAGGATGCGAAAATCGGCACCCACCGATAGGATTTTGCGCCCATCTGATAGGTTTTGCCCGTCAAAAGTGGCGACCCCGGACCGGATGGCGCCCCCCCTCGGGAAGGTGCCCCCCGATCAGCAATCCTAGATCTGCCTATGTAAAACGTCACCAGGGAAAGGGGGAATTTCTGAAATTGTCTCTGGTCAAATACCAATGGATGAAAAAGGCATCTCTGACCGAAATACTTTCTTAAATATAATAAACGCACGGATGAACTCTGGAAATTTCAGGACCAACACCTGTCCTCAATTTACCGTGTCTGCGTAAAACTGCGTAGATAGTGATAATCTGCAATTTTTACACGACGTTACTTTTTTGGATTTCCACGTCTGCGGGGAAAACATGATTTTTTAGATGCCTCAAATAAAGCTTTCAATATATTTTTCATAAAGATGACACGGGAATTGTTCTATGTAGTCTGGCGATAACTTCGCTTTTTCACGAAGCGGCAAGAAACTCGACAAGAAAAGGAAGCAAACTTAGCCTTAAACCATCATCCAATCATCAAATTAGAAATATACTTGACAAAAATCTGAAGGACATTGGACAAACTCCCTGCATCCACCTGGGGCCCTGGACCAACCCTTCCTGGATCTGCCTACGTCAACCAGAATGCAAAAGTTCAGGCACCAGCGATTTTTTCACACTGCAAACATCAGCATTCAAAAGATACCATCTGAATGCAATATCTACTGATCACTCATAGGTAGCTTCCGTGCAGTGGTGGATACGAGGCAGAGGGCTAAGGCGTCAAGCCCCCTCCATGTTTAAGTGCCTATAGCTAATGCATAGGCGGAGACTGATGATAATTTGAGTTTTAGGGCACTTCAGCTGGGGAGGCTATATGTGTTCGTCTGTAACGCATTACATAATTCCGTCATTCCAAGATTGGTTTTATTAGCTAGACTGGCATATACAGAGAGTGCATAGGCGAAGACTGATCTGAGGCGTTGGTGGGTGGTGGTCGAGTCCACTAGCGCCCCCTCCCCACCTCAAAATGAAGTCCTGGATCCACCACTGATTCCACGCAAGTGTATTGCCAAATGTCACAATGCGGTCTTCCTAGCATACACAATAATTATCCAAATATCTTGAATATTTGATTAACCACCCTACAACGCCGCCAATTGCTCCAGTAAGGACTATAATAACTTCCTCACACTCGTAAAGAATAACCATAAAGTGAACAAACGAAATACGGCTCAAATACCCAACTAAATAGTTAGTCACTTTCTTGCTTTTCAACTACATTTTATCGTTTCATGAGGACATTTTTTTCGTTTTTAAGGACGTTTTTCGTTTTCTCCTTTTGCGTAGTGTAGCTTGCCCAATACATTTCAATGGCGCAAACTTGTTTGCAGTGACTAAAAAATGAAAACAACTCATTAAAAAGTGTGCAGTGTAGTCAGTACTTGAAATTCTAAAAGGAAAAAAGAAAAACCCCAGACCAGGATCAAAAGCTAAAACCCACCCAGTACACTGCCAGAGACACTGCTAGAATGAGAAAAAAAATGAACGCGAAGGACAGTGCTTTTGCCACGACAGTGCTGTGCAGACAGTGCTGTACTTTTGCCACGGAAAATCGGTGCAAAAGCACAGATGAGACGTGGCAGGGTCTGTGCATAGACTAAAACTGTGTGTGTGTGTGTGTGTGTGAGTGTGTGTATGAACTAAAGCTCCATGTCTAGACCAAAGCTACAATGAAGGAAACAAAAAGGCTAAGCACAGTGCGGATAAGGATAACAATTAGCTAAAAAAATCAGGGAAGGGTAAAACTCAATGTTTCGGTCCAAGAAAATCTTCAGGTGAACTACACCTGCATGCAACTATATGCATCTAGACAAAGCTACATGCATCTCTCTTGCAATGCAGCTAAAAATGTGCACACACACAATCCCAACTTGGCAAGACTAATCAGCTTGGGGAATTGCACTTAGATTGAATTCCACTATGTCCAAGTGGGATACCAGTTCTGGTTCAGTACCCACAGACAAAATATTCAAATTTTCTGTCAGGAGTCATGCTGTTCTGCCAACTGTTGCAGCTCCTTATAAACATATCAAATTTAGTACCTAGTTCTACCTAACTGTTTTTTCTCATCTATTTCTTAACTAATTTGTAACTTAAAGGCTCAGTTTCCATGGGCGAGAGGCGATTCAGATAGACCTGAGATTCAGGATACAGCAATCACGGTTTCGATGGCACTTTGGCTGGATACAAAAGGATCTGTAACCAATAGAACACTTCAATCTTGAATTTGTCAACATTTCTGGTACACCATTTAAGTTTTCTTTCACTCTCCCTTTACATATGTTTAAAGTTTTGTTTAAGGGTTGACTGTTCTGTTGATGAATTTTGTTACAGATTTTTTTCTGAAGTGTTGATACAATTTTGTTTTGTTTAGTTTTGTCTAATAAAAAAGAAAGTTATACCCTCTCCAGTCAACTCTCCTTTATCTCTGCACTGTAAGGGAAATATTTACCATCACAATGCCAAATCCTGCCACATCTTGTTGGATGTGGATTTACAAGAATTGGATTGAAAATGGTTACCATTGCCAAAAGCTCTAACCATATTGATTGCATCCGAAAACTATGTGTGGCCACGCTCGACTATGAATGGAAACTGGGACTATTTCTTACACCTATAAAAAACAAGTTCTGCAACTCAATAACCTACAAAGTCACTCTTAGAAGTTAAGCAATCTTGACAGCTGGAAATAGCTCACTGCTGGTATCCAAGACGCATCACATATGGAAGTTTTCACAAGTTAGCGTCTCAAGAAATCACACTTAATAAATTTTTGGATCACAGCTGCAACAGGACCAGAAAAATACCATTTTCTTTTCCATGTCAGAAAGAATTTTTGGATTACTCAATGCTGCCTTGATATCAGAGTCCACATGTCACACATCTAGGAGAACACACCAAAAACAAGGAATGTGTTCCAGCGTAGACTACAATTGATGCTGCAGCCGCTCAACAAAAAACATAAACACTACTGAAACCTTGCACAGGTTTAACTGATTTCACCTCACTTCATCTCTATTTTGGTTTACAGAGTGCAATATAGCTGTTGCTAGTTTTCAAACTAAAGCAAACCAGGCAATCAGAGTTGTTAGGTAACCAAAATCATTCAGTGTGGAGTCAGAATACAAACTTACCTGCCTAGATTGAACTTTTGACCAAGAACTCAGGAAGAAAGGAAAGCTTCTCCACAAATTGGACTCCAATCACTTGTTTTAACAAGCTGCAAGAACTCACTCTATTTAGTGAGTTCCTTTTTGGCACACAAATATGGCCCAACACGCAGTCAGTATCTTGACTCTTGAGAACAAAAATGCCTTTTCCTTAAAAACAGATAAAGGAGAGAGGGTTCAAACTGACTGCAATCAATCTCGGTAAGTTTTCGTAACTTAATTCACATCCGCTGCAAACCAAACTGTCTAATAAATAGCTTTGCAACAAACAAAATGCCCCCGATACCTAATTGTTGTCAATTTCGATTGAAAACTGAGTGAACAAAAAGCACAGAGTTTGCCGCTATTTTGGAGCGCCCATATTTAGTCTTAGTTTGGAAGAAATTTGGAAGAATCTATCAGTTTCTCATAAATGATGGAGACAAAAATACATTTAATTTTCTTTTTTGAGCTTTTAGCTGTTGTTTTCATCACGTTCGAGACATTTCTTAATTTTGAAGAGAAAATTGTGGCAATACAGCTATATTTTTGTATTTTTTATCTGCTTATCTAGCGGCTTGCACTACTAAACTTTGGTGTACCCGTCCTCTATTACCCTGGCTGGAACATGCCCTTGGGAGAGCAACCAACCTTAGAAGGAAACTTTGAAATTGCTCCATAACATGAATATACTTGACATTATGTGTTGCATTTTCCCTGTGGAGATACTTCCCAGGCCTCTATGAAATACAGCTTCTATAACAGAATATCCAAATTATGGACTTGAGATACGGCAAATTCCGCGCCCTTGAGCAGGTTGTAAAGCTTTGCAAAGCATCTTGTTGCAAAGCAAGAAAAGCGTCATGTATGAAACAAATGCGCAAAAAGTGGCCTATTTTCAGGAACAAAAGAAATGTACTACACACTTTGTGCTTATTTTTAAAACTATGAAATTTTTAGAATATATTTTTTAAAGTATTGAAAAAGTTTCAATGAAATAAACTTACTATTCTGGTAAATTTTGGTGAAAAATATTTTCATACATGATTGCTCGAATGTGGACAAGCACGGCGCTTCAGATACCTACTAAGCACAAGCCCCTAAAATACAACAAAACAAACAGAAATAGTGTTCAAGCCCGAATGGCGATGTTGATGAACATGAGTTGTTTTTTTGTTTGTGTCAGATTTACTTTTTGGTGGAGATTGGTGCAATATTTTAATTCCATGTTTGGTGCGAACCTGTGGAAAACTAGTGGTTCTTTTTCAAGATAGTTCTTTATGGCTGGTGGTTTGATAATTGTATATGGCTGATGGGCCTTGTTCATGTTAGCCTGTTGGCTTACCTACTTTGCAGATCGGGCTGACCTAAGCAGAACGATCTTTTGACTATCTTCCAAGCTGTCTAGTGACTAAACTTAAAGAAAATGCTTACTTGTATCAATTTAGGGAAAATGTGAAGGTTTTTTGGTTCATTCACAGCCATTCTGCCACGATATTCTGAAAAGTTTTAGCTGAAAACTTGTCACTGCTCTCTCCTCTATTCATAAACATTATTGGAACTCAATTGTGAGGCTTGTGCCAACATATGATGATTTATAAAAGTGCAATGATGGAGGAAATGTCTGATATGAGTGGGCTCATTTCATCCCGATTCTTATAGCTGCCATGTGCATACCTCTATCTAGAATGCCCATTGTTTTTATAAGGTGATGCTGGTCATTACCTGAAGTAAGCTTACATCATAAGCAAGCCATGTTTCATACTGTGTGTTTATTCAGTATCATTTTCTGCTGAATTATTAAGATAGCTGAGGCTACTGATGCTGCATGCAGCTTTTTAATACGGTTTTGGGTGAAACCAAAATTTTTACAGTATAAATTGGCTTAAATCATGTATTTGAAACAGCTTTAAAGTAAACAAATGTTGTATATAGTAGTTTATGGTTTTTCCATGATACCGGGCCTTCCCGGGCTTGATAAGCCATTTCTTCCACAAACCGGGCTTGTGACGGGCTTCTAAAATCAGCAGCAGACCGGGCCCGGGCCTGCAAAATTTCCCGAAACTCCCACCTCTACTTTACATGCTGAACATACTGAAGGCGGTTGGTGGACCATTCACGGACGAAGGTCAGGTGAAAGAGTACATAGCTGCCCAGCGTTGATGCGCTTTTCGGGATCCAGATCCCTTTTCCCAACAATAGGAGCCGGGAAAAGACTTCCAGGGACATCATGCCATCCGTTGATAAAGAATCGTCAAATGTATTCGAAGTATCCGATACATAACTTCTTTATACATTATCAGAAACTAAATCCCGAAAAAACCTTAACGTTGATGTAATATTACTTCTGGAAAAAATGACGTTAATGTCCTACATGACTTCCAGGGAGCTCGCCGAGTCACTGATGGCCTTCGTGGGCGAAAAAGGCCGAGCCCACGGCTGTCGACTACAGCTTGTTCAGGTCCCCTGTCCGGAGGTTCATGCCAGAGAGCGACTACAACAACGACTGAGTTAACGTTGTAGTATAACATAACGTGTGAGTTAAAGTGTGTGTCAGTCATTCTGGCGAAGACAGGTTCTTTCGGCAAAATAAATAACTTCAAAAAGGCTACAGACCTAAAAAATTCATACAGTTCCAAGTGAATGGAGAGAAATTACTACCTATGCAAGTAATTGTCCTCCCTCTTCTTGGAGTCGAGCTTGAAACAGCTCCATAAAACCATAACGTTATAGTGTGTCAGGCTGGGCCAAATTAAACATGAACACATTTAGACCATCTTTGAGTGGGATGAGGAGGCTTAGTGGATAGCACCCTTGTCTTCTAAGCCACTGGTCCCGGGTTCAAGTCCCGGCAGAGCCTCTGAATAAGTTTATCTGATCCCCTAAACCCCTTCAAACAGGATGAGAGTTGGCGACGCCGTATGACCTTGGCAGTTGGTGCGTCGTTAAACCCCAACAATTATTCTTTAGACCATCTTGGAGACAATTAAATCAAGGACAATTCCCACAGCATCAATGGGTTCGTCTTGGTCCAAGGATTTGAACGGCATGACCTTGCAAATCCACAAAGTAATCTTGACCTGACGCTGGCCTGGGGTCAAGGTCAGATAATTACCTTTCAATTTCTTCTTCCAAATTGTTCAAATCATGACCATCATCCTAACTATGATAAAAAATGTATGGATTTCTTCTGTCATACTCATAAGCTGAAGAATAAAAACTCGAAAACTGTGACCTTTGATGACTTCTATCGACCTTGCTAGTGACCTGGCCTAAACAAATGACAGCATGCCTATCTATATTTTAAAAAGCTTTCAATGATGACTAGAAAATTGGCATAGCTATTCTAGAAATCGAGATACACTTGGTTTCGTCATCGTCCTTGTTGCAGAATAAAATTCCCTTCGATGGGTTGTTAAATGACGTCATAACTCAATGGCTTGACCTGGCCTGATGCCAAGTTTTGGCCAGAAGCCGTAAAATGACCATTCTAAGAGTGTGAAAAGCGACGCGCCTCTGATTTAAACACGCTTGAATTTATTAGCGAAAAACAGAGAGGAAACCCACTCGGACTCACCAGGCGGTGAAGAGCTATGCCGGGAAGTGTTTTTGTAATTCTTGCTTGGTAGTTGGAAGTTTTTTTTGGAAGATATAAATCGGTCCAAAATGTCAAGTGGCCTAAAACTGTCCACTGAATGAATTCCCAAGTGCTTTACTCGAAATTAAAACTTTGGCAT
Organism: Lepas anatifera; assembly: GCA_034440635.1. NCBI lineage: Eukaryota > Metazoa > Arthropoda > Thecostraca > Lepadidae > Lepas > Lepas anatifera. Next base: position 86,372 of record JAOTON010000584.1, on the reverse strand, counting down.
ATTATCATCCCCTTCCACTATAAGCACCATTTACCTACAGTGAATGATATCTAATGCTCCCGAGAGATCATTTATCATTAACATAGTTTACAATGTAGATGATCAGAATGCAGGGTGGGGACAAAAGGCGGAGCAGGGTGCTCACCTGATCTGTAGAGGAAGTTGTAGCGGGCCGACTTGCTGACGTAGGGCGAGTTGCCGGAGGTCATAATGGCAGAGTCGGAGTCGGAGTGGTAGCCGGAGATATCGCTTCCGTCACTCTCCTCGTGGTCTCCTGACACCTCTCTCATCAGTCTGAGCACCTGCGGAACGCCGAGGTCATGTCAACAATTGCAACAGCTTTTTAACTTGCCAGAATATGTCGATGTATTTTTTACCTAATTCATCAAGACATCCTGCGATAATCTAATGCAATCAAGATTATCAGGGATTCTCAAACCCCCGGACCGGTCAGTGAGTGCGTAAACACTCTGGTTAGCTTGCAAAATCCCTGACTGATCAGATAGCTTACAAACTAACTTGTTAGTTTGTAAACTCACTAGTCAATTTACAAATTAATTAGGGAATTCGCAAATTCACTAGTTCATTTACGGAATAACCGAATTACTTTCAATTGATGGTGTAAAAACTGATCGAGCTCAGTTTCAGTCTCTTAACTGATAGACAGGCCGCCTGAGATATACCAGAATCGTCAACGAAAGAGAAGCACACTCGCCACGCAGTCTATCTCAGTACTACTTGCCATGCCAAGCACAGCCAGGAACCAGCATAAGCTTCAGCATAGCCGGCATAAGCCGGGCCGGGGTGTGGCCTGCCCGGTCCTTTCCTTGCTGTTTATTCAAAACATGCATTATTTTTAATACAGTGTGGGAAAACTGAAAGTGATGCAAGATATCATTGACCTAAAGATGTGTTTCAAGTTTTAAAACAGACCGGGTAACGGATAAGCGAGCGACGGCGGCACTGCACTCCGCCCCTTTTTCTAACCTGTGAAAACCCGTTGAGGCGAGGGACGGCAGCGGGTACTGTTCCCCGTAGGGGAAAGCTGAAGTTATGCATGCAAGATTATCGAAAAGAAAATAAGAAACCAAATTCGGAAATTTGTTGGATCTAGAATGGGAAAATTTCTGCCGGTTGTAATTGGAAGATGCGCTGCCTTTCTCACTTAGTTACTGAAGGTGACGCGCCTGGAAGCCAGGAGGTGCCTTCTGGGAGGCTCATGTTGTATGGGTCTTTGTCCCATTCGGGAGCACACTCAATTGGAGGGAGGGGGTCGGTAGGGTCGACCCCCCGTGGGCTGAGCTTTGCACTGTTCTTGGATAGCAAAGGCGCCCCTGGACGGCAAAGGCAAATCTGGGTAACATAGGTGCCCTGGACAGCATAAGCGCTCCTTAGATAGCAATAGGCACTTCAGGAAAATAAATGCAACCCTTGGACAGAAAACGCGCCCTTGGATAGCCTAGGCGCCCACTGGATAAAGCGCCCTATGGATATCATATGCAATTTTGGATAACAAAGGCGCCGCTGGACAGCAAAGACAGCCCTGGATAACACAAGTTCTTTGGACAGTAAAGGTGCCCCTGGATAGCAAAGGCGCCCCTAGAAAGGCAGCCCTTCAATATTAAAGGCGCCTTTGGATAGTCTAGGCGCCCCCTGGATACACTAGGTGCCTGAGAAGGAAAATGAGCGCCCTATTGGAAAGTACAGGCTATCCCAGTATAACATAGACATCCCTTATCCATCTTTAACTGCCCAGGATTGGAGCAGCGCCCCTCAAGAGCAAAAGCGCCCCTGGATAACAAGGCGTCTCCGTATATCAAAGGCGCTCCTAGATAATATGTGCGCCCCTTAGATAGAAATAGGCACTTCAGGAAAGTAAAAGGCGGCCCTTGGTTAAGACGGCGCCCTTGGACAGCCTAGGCGCCCCTTGGATAAAGCTCTCTACCGATATCATATGCGCCTTTGGATAGTAAAGGCGCCTCTGGACAATAAAGGTAACCCTACTTGAAATAGATGATCTGGACATCATAGGCGCACATGGACAAACTAGGCGCCTGAGAAAGAAAACAAGCGCCTTTCCTGAGAGTACAGGCGCCCCCAGGATATCATACGTGTCCCCCCTTTCCAGCTTCAGCTGCCCTACTGTCTATGGTTTGGCACACCTGTCCGACAGTCGCGCGCTCTGTTACAGGGCTCGAGCGCTCAATTTGAGCATGGACTGCCTTTCACCACATTTCATTAACCTATAACTGAAGGCTTAGTGCTCCATCGCTGCAACCGGGTGCCTTTTTCAGTATGTGCGCCCCACTTCCGAGAACACTGCCCTCACCAAGCATCAGTCCTCTGCGCTCAGCAGATGAGCGCCTCTTCCTAATAACTGGGGGCCTTATTTCAGTGTTTGAGCGCCTTATTTCAACATTTTTATTCTCCATCTATCTTAGGCTCCTCCTGGATTGCTGAGGCGCCTCCTCCAAATGCAAAGGCGCCCCTGGATAGAAAAGTGCGCCCCAGGTTTGCAAAGGCGCTCCAAGATAGCATATGCGTCCCTTAGATGGAAATAGGCACTCCAGGAAAGTAAAAGGCACCCCTGAACTTGGGTAGCAAAGACCTTGAAATTTGGGTAGCAAAGGCACCCCTGAACAGCGAAGGCAACCCTAGATAACAAAGGTGCTCTGGGCAGCATTGGCGCCCTTGGATAAAATGGTGCCTGGAAAAGAACAAAAGCGCCTCACCGGAGACAAAAACACCCCAGGATAACGTAGGGGCATGGATTTCAATCATGTATGTGATTGTAAAATACACCTAGACAGCATATGCGCCCCTGGATAGAAAGGCACCCCTGGGCAGTAAAGGCACCCCAGAATAAGGCGCCCATGGAAAGCAATAGGGCGCCCCTGAGGAGAAAAAACCGCCTCCTGAATAACCTAGGCACCACCCCCGAAATATCAGATGCCCGTGGATAGAACAGACTGCCTTGAATAAAAACAGCGGCCCTGGATAGTGAAGGCGCCCTTTGATAGCATAAGCGTTCCTTAGCAACAATATGGGTGCTTCATGAGCGCAAGGTTCACGCGCACCTAAGCCAATAATAGAGCAATCAATCAATGCCAAAGCACTCCTTAAAGCACGGGTGCCAAACTTCCTAAGAAGTAAAGGCACCTCTGGGTAGCAAAGGCGACCCTTGATAGTAGTATATGTGTTCCTGAATGACAGCAGCGTCCGTTGATAAGAATAGCCCCAATATGACACAGGTACCCTGCTGATAGGAAAAGCGCCCCTGAATATCAAAGGCACACTCTGTATAGTGTACCTATGGAGAGCATAAGAGTGACCTATGTATAGCAAATTGCCGCCCCTTGGATAGCCTAAACGCCCCTTGCATAGGGTAGGCGCCACTGGGTAGTATAGGTTACCTTGAATAGAAATACGCCCCTCAATACCAAGGTGCACGTGGATAAGAAAGAGCGCTCCTTGAGCACTGGGTATCAAAGGCACCCCTGGAACAGTAAAGACGCCCCTGGATAGCTAGGTTGCGTCCATTGGGGAGCGAAGGCGCCCCTGGGTGGCACAGGTGCCTCATCGAAGCAAAGGCCCCTCCAGAGAGCATAGGTGTCCCTGATGAGCACAGGTACTCTCGGACAGCCCCTAAATGACGCTGCATAAAGTTGCGACACCTATAATGACGTATGTTATTACATCAAAGTAAAGTTCTTGAAAAGACATGTGCTGAGTTTGGATGTCGTATATGACCGTTCGGACTTACTCCACTAATAATTTTTTGGGGTCGGAGCTTTCGGTCTGTATTACAGAGCTTCATCAGCGAATCGGAATAGGTTGGTCCCACCTATTCCGATTGGCTGACAAAGCTCTGTAATACAAATCGAAAGCTCCGACCCCAAGAACTCTTTGTGGAGTAAGTTCGAACGATCATATACGATCATAGTAAAGGTTATTCAGTGTTTAGATCAAGGTTGCAGGTCAATTTCAAAGGTCACTGGCCTTGATGATCAGGGCTTGATCAAAGGTCATTGGTAAGGTTGGGCACAGCGCTATTTATAGCGTACATTAGGCATAATATGTTGGATTGGGACGTAATAGGTCAATGACCTTGAAGGACCTTGACCCCAAAATTTCAGAGACATTGTTTAGGGCCTTTCCTTTGGCCTCAACCCTGTTCTAGAGTATTCGCGCCCCGTTCCCGCATAATCACGGCATTCCCCGATATGTCTTCAATACGGCCCGATTTTGACCTTTATGACCCCGTTTGACGCTGAAGATATTGAGGTAGATCAATGAACTTTCATATCATGTAGGTCATTAACGCCTACACAAACCCCGAGCGCGCGTTTTCCATCCATCTTTGTATCCGCGATCTCAGCGGAGAGGGGGCACTTTTGGGCCTTCTCCACCGTGCGTTGACGTCAGACCCCTCTCCACCGAGCATGCTCAGCAGGTTTTGAGACTTATATTAACCCTCGGGCCGTTGGGGGTTGCTTGAACACCCCCTCGGGGTCTTCTGCTGGCACGAAAAAACGTCAGCGCGAAGCGACACAGTACTTGTCACACCTTATCATTGATCAATTCCGCAACGTTCCCTGAAATTTTTAGGTTGCCTCATCTCAGGTCAGGTCACCAGTGCAGGTCAAGTGACCTCACCTCCAAAAATGTTTAAGTCGGCATAAGTAAGAAAAGGGTGAATTCATCAAATTCAAACTTGTACCATATAACGGGCCCCAAAAAGTACTAACAAATCTCTTCTGATATTTTTCCCATCGATGACCTGGGGACAGGTACGAACCATGACCTCTCCATTGGAAATGCGTGGGGAAAACGGAAATTTGCCGAAACATTGCTCTATGTCTGCAGACGTCGCTTGGAATACCTCCGGATTCCCCAGATCATAATATCCTAGACCTCTGTATCGGTTCATGTTGCAAGTTTAGACGTGTTACCTTTAAGAGTTCATCTAGGGCTTCCTAAGCAGGTTTTAAGACTTGGGTCAATTGTTTTGCAGGAAATGTTGATAAACTCTTATTTTGATACCATTTTTTTATTTGCAATTGTGAGCTGATTGATATGCATATTGACTATGCTAGGCTAGATGGTGACCTTGACCTAGCCTTAGGTCAGGTCATTTTTATGCTTTGATCTAGCACAATCATATTATACATTATTTGATGATTCGCCGAACGAGACGAAGCGAATTGTGCCCAAAAATAATTCTATCTCAACTCTGTCAGACGCTAGAGCCCAGAATCTGTTCTCTAGCATACCACCTTCTTTGACCTGTCTTGTTCTCAATATTGACCTGAGCCAAAAAGTGACCGATGTAGCTTTTTTATGAATTTGTTATGAGCTATCCACCAGTCTTTGTGTGTTTTCGCTATCCCGCATAGGAGCCGAGTTCAAGGGGGGAGGGGGGTGTATGAAGATTTCCCTCCAGTATTATGTCGAAGGTGGCTCAGAGGCACACGGGGGCGAGCGCTAATAATTTCGCAGGGAATGGCGATAGAGGTTTCGTTTTGATACTGATAAGTTTTGATCGTCATTACAAGTCGATAAATATGCATATTTAATAGTTTTAGTCCGCACGTATCCCTGTGTTTTTGGGGAAATGATTAAAGTTGTGCTACTATTGGGCTTGTGAAGAGGCATGTTGTAAGCGTTGTCTCGGGGGAGGGACCCCAGAGCTGGTCGCGGGAAAAGTCCCCAATGGCTCGTCTCAGGTAGTCAGGAAATCTGGCGTGGGTGGAATCCGGTAGGAGGGATTTTGGGTCTCCAAAATCAGCTGAGGTGTCCGTACCAGTTAAGGGGGCCCAGATAAGTGCCCCCGACGAGCTCATTTGACCTCAGTGCCAACACAGGGTTCTCAAGACCAGCGTGGGGTGCCTACCTATTTCAACGTTTCCTAAATAAGCTCAGGGACCCAAAACTAACCCAGGGGTCCAATTTTCAACTCATGAGGCCCAGACACTGTGTAAAACCACACAACGCTGCACGTCAAACTGCACAGCCGCTGCACCCTCCAATCAGGTACAACAAGCTGAACCCCTCCCTTTTATGTGTGAATTGCCGTAAAAACAGGCTGAGGAGCAGCCTCCCACTCATATGTCAAATCGGGCATGGGTTACGTTATATGCAAAGCCGACTGGACTGCCCACCGCTTCTGAACAAGCAGTGTTGTCAAGATGAATCTGCCTTAAAGGCTAGAAAGAAGGTTTGATTCAACCAGGGGCCCCCGATGCTTAATTCAGGAAAAGAACACTCGGCCACGGAAAATTCCACCTAACTAACTGACAGGTTAAAGGTCTCCACGTCTGGAGGTAAACTCTTCCGTTCGTCAACGGGAAGTCTGTTGCAGGCTCGACCAATGAATAACCCGTCGTCCCTTTAGGGGACGTACCACCCCATGGCAAGGACCTCCCTACAGACCTCATGGGACCGCCATAAATCAATTTAAGTGGCACTAGGCTTCTGCGATAGTTGAATGGCATTACAGTAGTTAGATGATCCTTGTGGGGAACATGTCCCTCCAGGGCAAAGACCTCCCTACAGACCTCATGGGGCAACCCTAATCCAGGCTAAAGCTGCACTAGGCACTGTTATCTTGAATTGGCATTATAGTAGTCAGATGATCCTTGCAGGTCGACTTCAGGAGAGGAAGTGGAGCGGTGTCCTGAATCAATGCTACACGGCTGCCACCCGTAATCGGAGGGATGGGGCTCGTATTAATGAAACTCAACGGTGGTGGTTCAGTGGTCGATTATGCAACGCTCTGCCACGATTTGTAGGCGCGACCCTGTTCGGTGTATTTTAGGGGATATTGTTGGATGAACTCGGTCTCTCAGCTCAAAGCACAATGAAACCAGCGAGATCAGTTTTTCAGTCGTTATTAAGGCCCAAAATCAAAACAAAGACAATCAATACCCAAAACCCAGACAAAGACGATCATAAGATATGGTCAAACGGTCAAAAGAATCTTTAACATACGTTTACAATACAACCACACCCGTAAGCGGTACTCACCAATCCTCGCGCATGCGGAATTACCAAGGGACATGTTGCGGGCAAACGATCGTTGCCTAATCTGTGCACCCACTACACCATAACACTTTGAGAACAAAGAACCGGGCGACTGGTGAGGGGAGAGCTTAGTGCACTTGCGGCGGACGCTAGAGAGAAAAACCGAGCTTCGTTCACAGGCGAAGGACGAGAGCGCGTGAGCCCAGTTCAGGAGCCGCGGACGGTAGAGAGAGCCAGAGAGCCGAGAGCCGAGAGCCAGAGAGCCGAGAGCCGAGAGCCTCGATACGCGGACGACGCAGCTATTTATGGGCCTAGTCGCCCGGTGACCTGGAAACACCGTAACACACTATGAAGGAAAGCCAGCTGCCTCGCGCCGCCGAGTCTTAAGGGTCCGGATAGGTGCCGCGTGGCTGGTATAAATTTGGATGAATATACTCCATCGTCTGATCGAAAAGTTTTACGTGCTGGCTTTTATCATAGGGTTACGGTGCTTTAACATGTCGCAACATGTATCTATTATTAATCTATCACTGCCACTATTTAATACCTAATCATCGCTAAATGTACATATCAGCATCACAACTTAACTTAATTCACTCAAACCATCCCAACAACCAATAGCATAGAATCATCGCCCCAAGCCGTGTCCTTTACATAACACTCCCCAAGCCGTATCCTTTACAACTCTGAGGGGACCCTGCAGCAGCTCAGCAGGCCCATAAAACTAATAGGGCCAGACTAGCTGGGTGCCTCGAAGAACTTGTGGCCAGATACGTACAACGAGCCCCAAACAAGCTGAAGGGACCTATATCCGTTAAACGAAAACGATACCAACCCAGGGGACCCGGACCAGCTTAAGGGACACTAATCCACCTTGGGGCCCTTCGACCAAACCAGAGACTTCTGAAGTAACTCCTCTCACGGACCCTATACCAACTCATGGCTGCCACAATAATTCCACCTACAGGGTTCTTTCTAGCTTAGGGAGGCTAAAGCAGTGAATTATCTAAGACCAAGCCAGTAAGCTCCTGTACAAGACACTCACGATCCCAGAACAGCCCAGGGGTGACCTGAAAATTTCCCTCTCAGAATGCTCAAAATTAGCTCACAGGGCCCAAGACCTGTTGAGGGGGCCCTATACCAATAAAGGGGCCTCCAAAAAGCTCAATAGGCTTCAGTGGCGACGTATAGGTTTCAGGTTCAGTGTGAGGGCCTGGTTATCTAACGCGGTCCTAGATAAGCTGAAGGGACTCGATATCAACTCAGGGAAGCCACCAAAAGCTCAGGGGCCCAGGCCCGCAGAGGCTCTGCGGCCTCTGAGGCTCAGGTTAGCGAGAATCGGGTATTTCAGTATGGAGCCGTTAGCCAAGACAACTGTGATAAGTGGAGGTGGTGGACAGGGGCGCAACTTTATGTTTTCGATTGAGGGGGCACCCGGCTCGAAAGGGGGCCCGTACATGATGGGGGGCCCGTACATGATGGGGGCCCGTATTTTTTAATGAAAATGTGACCGAAAAAACGTATTTTCGACCGTTTGTTGTCGAAAGCTGACTGCAAAGGTTAAATAACAATTTTTAGCGCGCTATTCGTCACTGTTCCTGATTTGCACTATTTAGCCCAAAAAGCAGTCAGAAGACCCAATCTTTTGAACGAGCTGCCAAACTATGTAAGCATATTGGACAAGTACGTGTCTACTTACCGTCTTTGTCGTCCACGTGGATGCTCTCCTCCGGAGGTACAACGGGATCAGCCCCGGACGACGCAGGAGGGATGGATGCTGGAGGGTCTTTTAGCAAACGGGATCCGGCTGATGGCCTGGCCGAGGAAGGCAATGATCAGGAAAAGAAGGATTGGAATTACAACCTTACTTTACCGTTTTGCTGGAAACTATACACATTGCACTTTTCCGAGTTAGTTTTAAATTGGGGTCTTAATTTTTTGCTGTCGATGAATGAACGTAGCTTGCAAAGTACCAAAAATAGTAGTGATATGAACTACTTTAAGTGGACGCGTACGTTGCAGGAGATTAAATGCAAATATGATCGGGGTCATTTTATAACAGTTTGCAAAATTAGCAAGACGATTCTAGATTCATAGTTTACCTGAAAAATGTACAAAATTTGGGTAGTTTTGCCAGAGCAGCCCCTCGGTATTGAATGTTCTTTGTTTTACGCTTTTGTGCACCCGACTTATGTTTATACTGTCCAACCATTTTAACATTCACACCTGGAACAAAATCGCATTATCGCGAATAATTTGATACAAATGGAAGGTAGAGATCGAAGTGCGAAATTCCTTTATCAGCGGGGAAATAGAACCTACTGATATTTATGTTACATGATCAAGACACCTTTTTCTGATCCATTCACCTTGCCAGTTCATGGCATTGTACAACACTGGGTACCGGTCAAGGGGTACTATGAATAGGTGGTACTGCCTATTTCCCTTTACAATCCTCATATAGGATCAGTACAAAAGGAATGGGGGCCTAACATTTTCACGCCCCATCCATTTTTCCCCGAATGTTGCATGGGACCGGCCGCACGTTGCCCTGGGAAAACCACAGGGGCCCGCAAGCATGGCAGGGGGCCGGATTCGGCAACAGGGAGCACGGATACACCACTTGGGGCACGAAACTGCTCACAAATAAGGAACTCCTGCAAATACGCGACTAACACAACAGCTTCAGTTTCTGCACGATATTCTTAGACCACAAGGGGCCCAGACAGACCACATAGGGCCTGAGCACACCAAAGGGGCCGGGCAGACCACAGGAACACAGAAAACCATAGGACGCCGGTAAACCCAAAAGGGGCCCGAGCAGACCACACACAGCCAGCAATTTGGCTGGACTCTGCCCGATATATGCTGGGCTTTGACTGGGCAGAGCCCGCGTACATGGGCTCAGCCCAGGTCCGGCTCCGCTCCGTCTGGGCAGAGCCCATGGCCAAGCAAGACCGGGCTCTACCGCTCGGGCAAGTTGTCATCCCCCGACCTAATGTCGGGCTCAGCCCGAGTCTATGTGGCTCAGCTATGAGTCTTAGGGCTCGGGCAGAGCCCGACCCAGCCCGCTCTGGGCCCGGTCGAAATTGCTGGCTGGGCAGCGGGCCCGGGCAGACCACACGGGGCCTGGACAGATGAAAGGACCCGGGCAGACCACAGGGACCCGAGCTGAACACAGGGGCCGGGCTAACCACAGAGGGGCCCCAGTCTGGAAAGTATGGCATCAGACTTGACGAGTCCGCACCAGCCTTGTAGATTTTTGGCACCACCAGCAGCCTAAAATTCACACCAAGCATTGGTAAGAAATTTCACTGACCGGAAATTTCGATGTTTTTACCAGTTTCTCCCTTCTCAGATCTCTGTGGGTGTTTGATTTGAGCTCCCTCGCACCATACAGCAAAAGTGGGCACTTGTTTGCTCCAAAGTTCGAACCACCGCACCACGAGATGTCCGCACCACGAGATCTCGCCAAAAGTGCCATACTTTGCAGACTGGGAGGGGCCCGGGCAAACCACAGAGGGCCCGCGCAGACAAAAGGGGCCCCGAACGGACAAAGGGGTCCGCAGAGGCCACACAGAGGCCCGGACAGGCCAAAAGGGTTCCGGGAAAACCACAGGAGGCCCGGGCAGACCACAAGGGGCTCGATCAGAACAAAATGGGCACTAGCAGACAAGGGGTCCGTGCAGACCAAATGGGACCCGGCCAGTCTGCAAAGTATGGCAGCAGGCCAGACGAGTCGCACCAGCCATCCAAAATTATCGCACCACCAGCCTAAAAATTCTCACCAATCTGCCAGATACTAGGGAGAAAAACGCACACATTCCTACCCACACGATGCAATACTACCTCTCTTATTAGTTAGTTAAGGACTTTTTATAAGGCCCCCTCCTGTGTCTTCCTAACTATTCAGTCATTATTTTTTTAGTTTTCAGTGTCAACTTCCTCGCACCAGTCTTGCAAATTCGCACCAGGTTGATAAAATTCGCACCACTCGCTCCTGTCTCCAAGGGCACTCGCACCGACGAGATCTCGTCGAAAATGCCATACTTTGCACACTGGGGCCCGGGCAGACCACAGGGGACCGGACAGGCCACAGGGGGCCCGATCAAACCAATAGGGGCCCGGGATACCACAGGGGCCCGCATGGCAAGCATGGCAGAGGCTGGTTGCAGTTACACGAACCGCATCCATGGCAGGCCCGTCTGCATCCACAGGGTATTAACTACTGGGAGTAGGGACCCGGCTGCAGCCACCAGGGGGCGGGGCGAATGGGGTGGCCACCAGGGGGGGGCGAATGGGGCAGCCACCCCTTAAACCCAAGAGCCTCTGAGGACGAAATGCCGCCCCCAAACCCTCCCCTCCCCAGGATGCGACGATTGGTCGCCCTTTGGGTGAAAAGTGCGCCCTTCGGGTGGCTAAGTGCCGCCCTGTCCCCTGAGGCTTTGCCCCTCCCCTCCCCTTACCCAAATTCTAGATACGTCACTGGCGGCCATAGGGGGCAAAAGATTCTCCAAGTCTTGGTATTTAGCCATCAGGGGAGCCGGACAGGGGATCATCACTCATTAGGGATTCAGCCCGACAGGAGCTAATAGCAAACAATCACTTCACTTGCCATTCAACACTGCACATCGGAGCACGATTTGGATTGACACGAAAAGCCCAAACGTAAAATCCAAATCAGAGCCTAACGAAACTTTTCCAGAGTAGACACAAGCCGATTGAATCATAAGCATGCCAATTTTACTGTTCAAGGCAAACTTTGTGCAATTCATTCGCCTCGGCGAATGCGACAAGAGAGCCAGGAGCATGCCTTAGCTTCCTTCGCGCTGCGCTGACAAGCCCGGGAAATTAGGAGGCTACCATTCGCCGGCGGACGCACATTATTTAACCCAGATTTGACGACAAGATTTGATACACTTTTTGACAGACAAATTTAAGAGACTTAAATTTGTCTGTATTTAAAATTCCACTAGAACAAACAAAAATGGAAAACTTCATGCACATTTCTGACAAAATGCCTAGAAATATATCAATGAAGAAAAGTAGTGCCGGCGGAGAGATGCAAAAATAACAAACATGTCAATTTATTAAACCAGTACTTATCGGAACGGGCCCGGCTGCGCACGGTGGGGGGTGATGAACTACAGGGGTCAAGGAGCCCGGCTAGAGTCAGAGGAGGTCTGGGTAGCCCAGAGGAGCCTGAAATTATAGGACGGGTTCCCGGATACAGCGAAGTGGGAGGAGTGGAATCAGGGGCAGATTCAGGCCGATGGAGGGGGAGGGGGCAACGGGGCCTCAAATCGTGAAAAAACATATGGTTTTTGTTTGAAGAAAATCCGTAAAAATTGGTAAAATCGGGGCATTTGGGGAGGGCATCAAATCCCCCAATTTTACCTTTACCCCCCCCTGGATCCGCTAGTGCTGTGGTTCCTTGCAGACCACAGGGACACGGACAAACCCTAGGAGCCCGGGCAACTTGCAAGGGGCCGGGCAGACCGCAGGGGACTGGGTAGACCACAGGGGGCCCGAGCAGACCACAGAGGACCCGGGCAGACTAAAAGGAGCCCAGACCGCCCACAAGGGGCGCGGGCAGACCACAGGGGCCCGGGCGGACCACACAGGACCCAGGCACACTACAAAAAAGCCCATACCACCTACAAAGGCCCCGGGCAGACTAAAAGGGGCCAAGGCAGAATATAAGGAACCCGGTTGCAGTCACAGAGGAACCAAAAAGGTCCCGAGACTGCCAGAAATAGGGCCCCGGATGCAGTCAAAATGGGCCTGAGAATATCGTTAGGGGCCCGTTTGCGGACACAGCGATTATGGGTGGCCCTAAAGGGGACCGCACCCAAGCAAGCATGCCAGGGAGCCCGACCGCAGCCACAGCAAGCCCAGATAGACCACGGGGCCCCGCACTCATGGCAAGGGCCCGTCCGTGGCATTAGAGGACCCGCGCCTCCTGGACCACAGGGAGCCCGGTTGCAGTCACAGGTCCCGGTTGCAGTCACAGGGGGCCCGGGTGGATCACAGGCGCCCGGTTGCGGTGACAGGGGCTCGAGTGGATCACAGAGGGCTCGGCTGCAGTCACAGGAGCCCGGGTGGATAACAGGGGGCCGGGTGGATTCCAGGGGCCCGGTTGCAGTCACAGGTGGCCCGGTTGGACCACAGGGAATCCGTTTGCAGTCACAGGGGGCCTGGGTGGATCTCAGGGGGCCCGGTTGCAGTCAAAGAGGGCCCGTGTGGGATCACATGGGGCCCAGGATGGATCACAGGGGGCCCCAGGTGGATTACAGGGGGCCCGATTGCAGTCTCAGGGGGCCCGGGTGGATCATAGTGGGCCCGGGTGGATCACAAAGGGCCCGGTTGCAGTCACATAGTGCATGGTTGCAGTCACAGGGGCCCCGAGTGGATCACAGATGGCCCGGTTGCAGTCCCAGGGGGCCCGGGTGTATCACAGAGGGCCCGGTTGCAGTCACAGGGGGCCGGATGGCTCACAGAGGGCCCGTTTGCAGTCACAGGGGACCCAGGTGGATCACAGATTGCCCGGGTGGATCTTAACTGGCCTGGTTGTAATCACAGGGGGTCAGGTTGCAGTCACAGAGGGCCCGGGTGGATCACAGGGGGCCCGGTCGCAGTCACAGGGGGCCCGGGTGGATAACAGGGGGCCCGGTTTCAGTCACAGGGGGCCCGAATGGATCATAGATGGCCCGGTTGCAGTCACAGGGGGCCCGGATGGAGTCACAGGGGGCCCGGATGGAGTCACAGGGGCCCGGGTGAATCATAGGGGGCCCGATTGTAATTACAGGGGGCCCGGGTTGATCACAGATGGCCCGATCCCAGTCACAGGGGGCCCGGGTGGATGATAGGGGGCCCGGCTGTAATCACAGGGAGCCCAGGTGGATTACAGGGGGCTCGGTTGCAGTCAAAGATGGGCCAGGTGGATCACAGAGGGCCCGGTTGCAGTCACAGGGGCCCAGGTTGGATCACAGATGGCCCGGTTGCAGTCACAGGGGGCCCGGTTGGAGTCACAGGGGCCCCAGGTGGATTACAGGGGGCCGGTTGCAGTCACAGGGGGCCCGGTTGCAGTCACAGAGTGCCTGGTTGCACTCACAGGGGCCCCGGGTGGATCACAGATGGCCCGGTTGCAGTCACAGGGGGCCCGGGTGTATCACAGGGGGCCCGGGTGGATCATAGGGGGCCCGGTTGTAATTACAGGGGGCCCGGGTGGATCACATGAGGCCCGGTTGTAGTCATAGGGGGCCCGAGTGGATTACAGGGGGCCCGGTTTCAGTCACAGGGGGCCCGGGTGGATCATAGATGGCACGCTTGCAGTCACAGGGGGCCCGGTTGGAGTCACATGGGCCCGGGTGGATCATATGGGGCCCGGTTATAATTACAGGGGGCCCGGGTGGATCACAGAGGGTCCGGGTTGCAGTCGCAGGGAACCGGGTGGATCGCAGAGGGCCCGGTTGCAGTCACAGGGGCCCCGGTGGATCACAGTTGGCTCTGTCCTAGTCACAGGGGGCCCGGGTGTATCACAGGGGCCCGGGTGGATGATAGGGGGCCCAGTTGTAATCACAGGGGGCCTGGGTGTATCACAGGGGTCCGGGTGGATGATAGGGGGCCCGGTTGTAATCACAGGGAGCCCGGGTGGATTACGGGGGCCCGGTTGCAGTCACAGGTGGGCCGGGTGGATCACAGATGGCCTGGTTGTAGTCACAGGCAGCTCGGGTGGATGACAGGGGGCCCGGTTGCAGTCACAGGAGCCCGGGTGGATCACAGGGGGCCCGGGTGGATCACAGATGGCCCGGTTGTAGTCACAGGGAGCTCGGGTGGATGACAGGGGCCCGGTTGCAGTCACAGGGGCCCGGGTGGATCACAGGGGGCCCGGCTGGATCACAGGGGCCCGGTTGCAGTCACAGGGGTGTGGATGGATCAAAGAGGGGCCCGGTTGCAGTCACAGGGGGCCGGATAGATTACAGGGGGCCCGGCTGCAGTCACAGGGGGCCCGGGTGGATTACAGGGGGCCCGGTTCCAGTCCACAGGGGGCCCGGGTGGATCACAGAGGGCCCGGTTGGATGACAGGAGGCCCGAGACTGCCGGAATTAGGGACCCGGCTGCAGTCAAAGTGGGCCTGAAAAAATATCGTTAGGGACCCGGTTGCGGACACCGAGGTTAAAGGTGGCCCACAGGGCACCCGCAAGCATGCCAGGGAGCCTGGCCTCAGCCAAAGCTAGCCCAAGTAGACCACTGGGGCCCGGAATCGTGGCAGGGGCCCGCAACTTGGGATTGGGGGGCTCGTCGGGTCATTGGGGGGGCTTCTCCGAGCATTGGGGGGCTCGAGCCCCCCAAATATATGGAAATCACAGGGGCCCGGTTGCAGTCACAGGGGTGCGGATGGATCAAAGAGGGGCCCGGTTGCAGTCACAGGGGGCCGGATAGATTACAGGGGGCCCGGCTGCAGTCACAGGGGGCCCGGGTGGATTACAGGGGGCCCGGTTCCAGTCCACAGGGGGCCCGGGTGGATCACAGAGGGCCCGGTTGGATGACAGGAGGCCCGAGACTGCCGGAATTAGGGACCCGGCTGCAGTCAAAGTGGGCCTGAAAAATATCGTTAGGGACCCGGTTGCGGACACCGAGGTTAAAGGTGGCCCACAGGGCACCCGCAAGCATGCCAGGGAGCCTGGCCTCAGCCAAAGCTAGCCCAAGTAGACCACTGGGGCCCGGAATCGTGGCAGGGGCCCGGCTCTGTCCGCAGGGGCCCGCAACTTGGGATTGGGGGGCTCGTCCGGTCATTGGGGGGCTTCTCCGAGCATTGGGGGCTCGAGCCCCCAAATATATGGAAACTTGCGCCCCTGGTGGTGGATACGACACCACAGTTTTCGCCATGACCGAAGATAACTGTATTATTTGCTCATCGTGCTTCAGTGAGTGTTAGTGGGTGCTATCAGCATTTTCTACCAAAGTACCAGTCGTTAGCTGGCCCGAAAAATGTTTGATGGCAAACGTAAACATGTCCTTACTAAGAGGAATCTTTCATGAAAATAAGCATTTACAAATTTTTTTAAACGCGTTTTTTTCTTTGACACTGGCCGCCTTTTGGGTGGTAAATTGGCTCCCCTCAGGTTCGGTGCCCCTGAGGTTCGGCGCCCCCGAGCCTGCCCCCCTTAACGATATCCTAGATCCGTCACTGACTCTTACCGCTTACCCTATCCTTTTTCCTCCCCGTAATCATGTAAGTAACGTTGTACTAAGATCGCTTATAAACCTACCATTCGGGTTCGGTAGCGACAAAAACAAGTAAGTCAACTTCGACAGCAGGAGAGATTTGGATATTCCCATATTGTCGTATATTGAAAGGTCGCGCCGCCGCAGAGCGGTATAGAGCCAGTAGGTGGGGGGAAACCAAAGTTGACAAGCAACGTCAGGCGGTGAAATATTTTGTCATGCTTTAACTAGACGGTATGTTCTCGGGATGGGCCCAAAAATTGATTTGAGTAAAAAAACGTGACGAAGGCAAAAAAACACAATGGTGAAGTATGTGGCCATAAGAAGCTTGTTTTTGGTCTCCAAAACCCAATTTTTACACTGAACTGGACTGGCTCTGTTTGAAACTGAGAGTTGAAGCACCAGGGCCTTGCTTGTAAACTAGGCCGACAGCTTTGGAGGGTGGGGAGTGAAGGGGAGAACATTGTTTTGCCCCGAGCTGTTCCGTTTGGGGGAGGCAAATGTCTTGTTGTCCTTCCCCTGGATCCGCCACTGCTCCACAGCCAGCTTTTTATTGGAGCTCTTATCCCTGCCATTTTACCTTCATTGTTCATTCTACATATAGCGGCTTCGTCTCCATCGAAAAATATTCCCAATACTTCATCCTTTCGACCCGCCGCATTTCTAGCTCAGGACAAATTGGGTCCTTACCACACCGGCATCCTATCCACATGGCCTGCGTTTTTTTCAATGTTAGGGAGAGCCCAGAATATTGGGCAAATGTACCCAGATCGTGGAAAAGTGCGGTAGCACTATTCAGCGATTCAGCGTACACAGTCATCTGCGCAGCACGACAACTTGCATTCTTTCCAGTCTATCTTGATACGTTTGAACTCCGGATTATTTTCGATATTTAAAGTAAGTCACTCTATTACCAAGAGGATCAAGTACGGAATCAATGGGTCGCCTTGGTAACATGACCTTTCCAAAGAAAAAAGTTTCTGAGAACATGTTGATTTTGAAGTCAATTAACAGAAATCTGAAAAAATAAATTCTGCCAATCAACAGAGAAAAATCAATAAAACAGGTGAAATCCCTTGCATGGTTCGGAGTAGTCACAATAGACACTCTATTAGTTTTCCATCAACGTCTGTCATTTTCTTCGTTAAATTTAAATAGAAATAATGATCAGCCCATGAAAACAAAAAAAACTGGCACGGCGACATCAGTTATGTCGTGCTAGTCAAGTAGAAGAGACTCATCGCGATAAGCACACCAGCAACTGCGGCTGGGCCTCCGCTTACCAACAACTTCAACTATTGCCCACTTATTTGATATCGATCGTCATTCGATTCACCTCATCAGGCACGCTGGGGGTTCTCTAATGTGAGACACCTGACCTGCTGCTGACCTTTGCGTTGACCTGGGCGCCGAGCCGCTGGTGGCAAATGACATGTGACCGTGCACGTGTGCTTCATCATGGCCTTAAATGCGTAATTGAGTGTGTGGCGTGAGTCAGTGATGGCACTGGCGCGTGGGCAGGATCGCCTGGTTGAGTGTATGGCGTGAGTCAGTGATGGCACTGGCGCGTGGGCAAGATCGCCTGGTTGAGTGTATGGCGTGAGTCAGTGATGGCACTGGCGCGTGGGCAGGATCGTCTGGTTGAGTGTATGGCGTGAGTCAGTGATGGCACTGGCGCGTGGGCAGGATCGCCTGGTTGAGTGTATTGCGTGAGTCAGTGATGGCACTGGCGCGTGGGCAGGATCGCCTGGTTGAGTGTATGGCGTGAGTCAGTGATGGCACTGGCGCGTGGGCAGGATCGCCTGGTTGAGTGTATGGCGTGAGTCAGTGATGGCACTGGCGCGTGGGCAGGATCGTCTGGTTGAGTGTATGGCGTGAGTCAGTGATGGCACTGAGGCGTGGGCAGGATCGCCTGGTTGAGTGTATGGCGTGAGTCAGTGATGGCACTGGCGCGTGGGCAGGATCGCCTGGTTGAGTGTATGGCGTGAGTCAGTGATGGCACTGGCGCGTGGGCAGGATCGCCTGGTTGAGTGTGTGGAGCATCTGAACCATACCGTCTGATGTCACATTCTCTTACCTATGGTCTTCCCGTCTCACACCGGCCCGAAAAATACGACCAATAGCTGAACCCGACCCAGACGAAACGGGGAAAATTGTCCCATGTCATAACCATGCCGACTCTATCCCATACAGAATTGTGCAGAAGTAAACAGTTAAGACTCAATATCCATATCAATTGACTAGCAATAGCAATCCAAACGTAATGGTGTCAATATAAAAGCTGTGTCACCATTTCCTGCAAAGTTATTGACCCAAATCTGAAAACTGCTTAAGTAGCCCCAGATGACCTCTCAGAGGTCAGAGGTAAAAATTGCAACATGAACCTGGAAAGGGGCCAGGATACAACGATTTAGAGAGTACGAAGGTATTTTCAGCTGTATCTACACAAATACAGCCCAATTACCGTTTTACACATGTATTTTTGACGAAGAGGTCATGATCCGTACTTGATCCCAGGTCATCGATATGAAAAATCCCATAATTAATTTAGTAGATTAGATGGAGCCATTATGTGGTATAAGTTTCAATCCGATATATTTACCCCTATTTTACGGATGCCACCTTAAACATTTTTGGAAGTTAGGTCACTTGACCTGCACTGGTTACCTGACCTGAGATGACCCAACCTTAATATTTAAGGAAAAGTTGCAGAATTGATCAATGATAAAGTGTGCCAAGTACAGCGGCGCTTAGCGCTGCCGTTTTTCGTGACGCCGGAAAACCCCGGGGAGGGGTGTTCAAACACCCCCCTCCCACCGAGGCGAGGGTTAAAGGCCTCCTGACTCGATCTGGTACCCCCTGAACTTGTCAGGAGATCACTGAGCTGATCCCTTGTCCCCTGACCTGATATGGTGCTCCCTGAGCTAATCTAGGCCCCTGCTCTGGTCTGGGGGAGGCAGGAGCTGATCTGGGCCCCCGAGCTGATCGATTTGGTGCCCCCTGAGCTGAACTAATGCTCCCTGAGTCGATCTGGTGCCTCCTAAGCCATCATTATCCCTTCTGAGCCCATCTGATGCACTCTGAGCTAACCTGGTGCCCTTTAAGCTAACCTGGGCCTCCTGAGTTGATAACATAATTTATTGAGCAGTTCTGTGGCCCTGAGCTGAGTTTTTTTCAGGTATATTTTCCATACAATGTTTCATCTCAAAAACACTCTTCCAGCGCTACGCCAGCACCTCTCGCTTTACTTCGCCTGAGTGAATCGCCACACGCGTCTTACGGAGGAGCGAGAGAGCCTGTGATTTGGAGAGGGACATTTTGTGTGTTTGGTTGTTGGTATGGGTAAGAACGTGGAACTATGGGTATGGACTATGTGCAGGACTGGAAGTGTGACGTGTGTGTGGGTGAGTATGGTGAGCGTGTGCGTGCATGCGCGTATTGCTTCAGCTTGTGTGCAAATGTGTACTTGTGTAATGTGTATATGATGTGACAGCAGGCACTTTGTGAGTTACATTCCAACAATGCAAAGACAAAGTACACTCCGGACGCTATTTTCAATTTCAAGTGATATTTTGCGGCCATCAGAGAGCTAAGACTGGTGGAGGGCCAATCTCCCCATCTCTCCCCATTTTTGTCAAAATTGCCGATTCTATCCTTCTTCCTCGCAACTTTTTCCTCTTTTTCGGTTTCTGACCGTAAATACTGCATAAAATGTGCCACTGTTGGTTGTCGTTTAGTTAAACGGGCTTTGAATATGACCAACTTTGCTACCGTCACTATAAGAATATGAATTTGTTTACCTGCCCTCTACGCTCGTTTGCCACTGGGCAATGCACACCCCAGCTCCTTCCGTCACTGTTCGGCTCAGTGGTGCTAAATATCTCTCAGAATGGTTGTCTGCGCATAAAACTAACGAACTCATGGTGGCATAAAAGAAATAATTATCATAGCCTATAACTTATTGAAAAAATCCTAATATCGCAAGGCATTGAGTCGAACCCAGGCCCACGTGATAATTTAATGATAGCGCATGTTAACATAAATAGTATTACTGCCCCACTTAGATTAGAAGAACTTGATCAGTTTGTCACCACGAATCGCATCGACGTTATAGCTCTTTCTGAGACTAAATTGGATGAAGCAGTGCACCCGAGCCGGTACAATTTACAAGAATTCCACACTCCCTTGCTCCGCACACGCAACCGGCACGGAGGGGGAGTCGCACTATACGCACGAAATGCTCTATCGATTAAAAGAATCCCCAACTTGAACTTGCGGGAGAGGAGTGGATCTGGGCCTTGTTGAGAATACGAGAAACAACTCTCATCATTTGCAGTGTATATGTACCGCCAAATTTGCCGGTGCAAGGACAACAAGATTTTATTGACAAACTAAGCGATAGTATAGCCCTGGCTGCCGCGTATTCGCCTGCCGCTATTTTAATCTTAGGCGATATGAAT
Source organism: Lepas anatifera (assembly GCA_034440635.1). NCBI lineage: Eukaryota > Metazoa > Arthropoda > Thecostraca > Lepadidae > Lepas > Lepas anatifera. Next base: position 65,658 of record JAOTON010000584.1, on the reverse strand, counting down.
GTTGGCAACATCTATCTGGAAACTGGCATGCAGCTAGTTAGCAGTGGTGTAACAACTTTTGATAAAAAACTAAAAGACAGCACGGATACCCTGGACCTCAAACAATTGATCGCAGAACCAACTAGGCTAGAGGGTCAAAGTAATAACCTCAGAGACTTATTTTTTATTTCCGAACCATCAATTGTAAACGACAGTGGTACTTTACCATCTTTTTCACAAATTGATCATCTACCGATTTATGCATCACTTAACATCGTACCAACAAACAACCACATACATAAGAAGCTGGTCTGGGATTACGATAAATTAAACATAGAAGGTTTTATCCGAAGTCTCCAGGCTGTTAACTGGAATGAAATTTTGTCTAAAACCATAGATGAAGCTACCTGTGAATTCACGGATGTTGTCTTGGGCACAGCCCAGAATGCCATCCCAACTAGGGTGATACGCCTAACAAAACAAAACAAGCCCTGGATAACATCAGAAATTCTGCGCAATATCCGGAAACGTGATAGACTTTTCAAACTAGCAAAAAAGCGGAATTGTATCCATGATTGGCAAAAATGGAGATCGCAGAGAAATTATGTGACAAAACTGAATAGGCAGGTTAAGACCAGATACCTTCAGACAAAAATCAATTATCTTTTAAAATTCAAGCAAAATCCATACCAATACCACAAAACACTAAAATCAATTATTGGTCGTCATTCGGAATCCAATGTACCACCACTAGTCGATACAGCCGGCAATATGACAGTTGAAGATGGGGTTAAGGCAAACATTTTAAATGAATATTTTGCGTCTTTATCAGCACTGGATATCGATGACGATTTCAATCCTGAAATAACTAGAAACAGGGAATTGCCGTCACTTTCTACTGTTACAGTTTCGGAACGTGAGGTTCTAAAACTGATTAACGCGATTGACGTTTCAAAATCATGTGGCCCAGACCAGCTTCCGGCGCGTATCATTAAGATGGCTGCAGTACTTATCTATGAGCCGCTCACTGCCCTTTTCAACAAATCACTACAATTGGGTGTTTACCCAACTATGTGGAAGCAGGCGACTATACACCCAATATTCAAAAAGAAAGGATCCCCATCTGACCCACAGAGCTATAGACCAATCAGTCTCCTTCCCATATTATCAAAAATATTTGGAAAAATTATCTTCCACAGAATTTATGCCCACGTCACCAGCAATTCCCTACTTTCTCCTAAGCAAAGCGGCTACCGACCTGGACATAGCACGGAAATTCAGCTGACTTACCTAACCCACGAACTATATAAGACTCTTGACGATGGTGACGACTTCACCGCAGTTTATTTGGACATTGCAAAATACTTCAATACAATTTGGCACAGACGCCTGCTCCTGAAGTGTCAATACGAGTTTGGAATCACTAGAAATGTATTGCTTTGGTTACAATCTTACCTTAAGGACAGAACACAACAAGTTAAAATAGGCCAATCTCTCTCTTCTCCGGTGACCATCAACGCAGGATGTCCACAGGGTTCAGTATTGGGCCCTTTGCTAGCTTTGATGTATTTAAACGACCTAGCAGACAAAACCACAAACAAAATCTTGTTCTTTGCAGATGACACTTCAATCTACGCCCAGTATAACCCGCAGGACCCGTCTTTCGCACAGAGCTCCATGCAAAACGACCTGAACACGATTGAACGCTACGCTAAAAGTTGGTTAATTACTTTCAATGCTTCGAAAACAATTCAACAGACTTTTTCAACCCGAACTAACCCTAAAAAAGCTTCAGCTCAGGTTTGAGGGTCACGCTATAACTCACACGGACAGTCATAAGCATCTCGGTATAACTTTATCCAGTGACCTCAGATACCACGAACACGTGAACGAAATTAATCTAAGGGTGAATCGATCTCTAAGCCCTCTATACCCCGTGGCCCAGTTTTTACCTCGACACATTCTGAAACAACTTTATACTATTTATGTGCTACCGATTTTCGACTATTGTGACACTGTCTATGGCCCTCAGCTAACCTTTTATGATGCCAACCGTCTCGAATTATTACAAAATAGAGCTATGAGACTCATTACAGGCACACCGTTCAGAACATCTTCGAAAAAATTACGATCAGATCTAGAACGGAACACGTTAGCAGCTAGACGCGAAATACACCGTCTAAATTTATACCATCGACTTGTTAACAATAACGATCGACTCCCAGAATTTATAGTTAACATGGTTCCACACACCCGACAGCAAGACACAGACCGAAGACTACGCAACGCCCTGACGCTCTCCCTCCCCCAAAACCGAACTTCTTTGTTCCAAAGATCATTTGTTCCAGCAACCACCACACTTTGGAACAAACTACCAGAGACGATTCGTGCCTCCCCCTACAGTTAAAAAATTCAGAAAAGAATTAAGCAAACTTATGAACGCTCAACCCGCTCCAGCATTTTTCTCATATGGCTCCAAAACCGGCAACACACTACACACAAAGCTTAGGTTAGGTATCTCAGATTTAAACGCACATATGTTTGCCATTAAAAAAACTGATCATCCCGGCTGCGCCTGCGGCAACGCCTTTGAAACGGTAACCCATTATATTACCCAGTGTAACCTGCATGGAGAGAGCCGAAACAAGTTATATCGCACTATCTCAGAACTTCTCGGAATAGATTTCTCCCAAGTACCCAAGGAAAAGAAAGTTAGGATACTTCTCGATGGGCATGAAATCAGTGACGGAAAGAGCCTTGGTGTTGCCTTAGCGTTTCAGAAATTCATTTTTGAATCAAAACGTTTCCAATAATAACGGTAAACCTGGTGGCCTAGGCATCGTCAGGAGGCTGGAGGCGGCTCGCGCCGGTGAGGTATTTCATCCTGTGGTTCGGTGGCCGGTGGGCGGGGCGTGTCGGCGTGGACGGCTGTGGTTATGACGTCACCATCGTGTATTTTGTATTGGTTGCGAGAGGTGCCTTGTTATATGCCCCCAGGGCATTTGCGCCAATCGCGTGATTTTTTGTTTTGTTTACATGTGTGCATTATCGAATACAAATTTCAACAACAACAACAACAACAACAACCGCTTTCAAGGGAGGGAAGAAACCAGTCTGGCTTCTGAAAAAGGTAGGTAACACTGTACTGCTCGCGTAGCTGATTTGGAATATTTCTAATATAGATTTGGGTCTTTGGGCAGGACCAAAACAGGTGCTCTACAGTTTCAGTGGATTCGCAACAGAAGGTGCAATAACGCAGATTCAGCTCTGCCTATAGGGTGAATGTATCTATTTGTAGCTGTTATCCGCGACATTACTTTGAAATGAAACGATTGCAAATACGTACTCTTCGTTGTTGAACATATGACAAGCATACTCCCAACATAGGGTGATTCTATGCCATCTTGTCTCCATCGATTTATCCATAATTGTTGGGAATGCTCATATTTTTTCTTAAAACGGTAATACATTCTCGGTAGGCTATTCTGTTCGTGTTTGTATTTTTTCTAACAAGCGCAATCTGATATGGCAACGTTGGCAGGGGGAATTTCAGACTATTCGCACAATTTTTTACATTTCTAGGTAGTCCTCGAATCAATGACTGGTAACACAGGAAAGTCATTGGTATATTATAAATACGTTGCAGCTCGGCATGCGTGCAAGGCCTTGCAGCATCAGTATTTACGAGATCGCCGATGAATTGAAGACCCTTAGCATCCCAATCCGTAACAATCGTGGTTTTAAACTTTGTAAAATTAGAAAACCATAGCTTACTGGTGAGAACATCCTCATCTGGAGGTTTGTAAAGTTGGAATGAACTCTGCCCATGATTCTAAAACGTTCAACCAAAATGGATTTTGAATTGTCTTAACAACTTTTCTTAACTTTATGTCGCCGTAGGTAAGCAGTTGTTGCACTGGTGGCAAATTACGTCGAATGAGAAGCGTCCATGTCTGTTCCGAGGTATATAAGCGTTTTACCCACCCGACTTTTAAGCTATTAATGAATGAGGGCAGTCTGTGATGTGTAGGCCGTCATGCATTGTTTTTTTCTGATAATTTGGCACGTTTTACTGGATCGCTTCTATTGTTCCAAAGAAAATCATGAAAAATTTTGTTGAGTCGCTTGATCATGTTTGGGGAAGAAGTTGGTAATGATATAAAAATATGTACCAGTTTATATATCAACAATGATTTAATTACAGTTACTTTACACATCAATGTTAAATTTCGTCTCCTCCATTGTGTGATCTCGTGACGAATGGACTCAATTTTTTCTTTTAGGTTATGTTCAGTTACTGAATCATTTGTTTTATTGAACTTAATACCCAGAGCCTTTAATTCGTCCACGAAGGTGATGCCTAATGTATTATTGCACAGTGTTGCATTTATTGGTCCGATTGATAGGCACTTGGTTTTGCTTACGTTTAGTCTGAGGTTCGAAAAGTTGAGAACCTCGTCAGTTCCGTGATAACTGCTGTCAAAGAGTTCTCGTCGGCTTTGACAAACGTGATCAGATCATCAGCGTATTGGGAGACGCGAATCTCGGTAACGTATTCGTTGCGGATTCCAATCTGGATTCCACTGAATTGCGTTGACATTTTCAGCTGAGAAGGAAGAGGTTCCACTACCAAGTTGAACAAATATCCGCTGGCTGGGTCGCCCTGCCTAATACCTTGACTTAAAAATATTTTATCCCCTAGAAATCCATTCAGCAATACTCTAGAAAAAAATTTCCTGAATTAAGGTACAATAAGTTAATAAGTGATCTAAATTGCGGCCCAAAGTAGTATGATACTAAAGCCTTTTTCAAGAAGCTCCAAGAAACGGACTCGAACGCCGCCTCAAAATCAGCTGCAAGGATAAGACCAGATTGTTCCTCCTTGTTGAGGTAATCAATGATATCATAAACCAGCCGCGTATTTTTCCCTAAGTATCAGCCTTTAATGTATGCTGACTGACTCGAAGAGATAAGAGTCTCCATTACGCTTTTAAGCCTGCTAGCAATGACAGTAGAAATAATTTTGAAATCTGTGTTCAAAAGGAATATGCCTCTAAATGCCTTCAGGGAATGTTCAGCCTAACCCGATTTTGGAATGAGAGTAACAATTCCTTTCCGAAATGAATTACACATATGCCCTTGCATTATGTTGTTGTGGAGGACTCTTAACAGGAAAGAACCAAGGAAGGTCCAGAACTGTTAAAGAATGGTGCTGTAAAGCCATTAGCACCTGGAGAACGCCCTTTTTCATGCTGTTCAACGCCTGCGTAAGCTCGATGAGAGTGATTCGCTTATCTAGTTCTATTTGCTGAGGGTGGCTTAATTTATTCTCAATTGTATTTTGTAGAAAACCCGAGGCCTCTAACAGATTATGGGTTTCTTTGTATTTTTTTAAAATGCTTAGTAAACTCCTCTAAAATTAGTCGGTTATTAGAGTTAAGCTGGTCTCCTTTCTTTTAACAATTCATTGATTTTCATATCGAGTTTTTATCAAGATTGAGAAAATACTTCGAGCACTTCTCCACCTCTTCGTACCATGCTACCCTGTAGCGAGTCATAAAGCCTTGAATTCTCGGTGCTCGTATTTCCTCCAGCCTGTATTTTGCTCTTGCTAAATGGTTGTAAATTTCGAGAGATTCATTTAGAACTAACTTTTCTAACCGTTCAATTTCCTGCATAATTTTCGTTTCTTCATTACGTTGTCTCCTCGCTTTGCGCTTCGAATATTGTACTGTTTGGCCCCTAATCATCATCAGTAGAGTTTCATAGAAAAGATTGATATCAATACTAAATTCTAGTTGAGAAAAATGTAATGGGTTCGATCGGAATTCATTAGTATATACTGGAAGTGCGTACTGACTAACTTGCTCATTTATGCAGTCTTTAATACATGTTATGTATTGAGGGTCGTCAAGGAGGCTTTCCTTAAACTTCCAAAGGCCTGGGCCCCTTTCGAGATTTGGCTCCTTGATAGACCACGTAACGCTACTGTGATCAATTCTATATGCGGGAACAATTTCACAATGGTCAATGTGTCTAGCCAGTTCGTTGTTGGTAAATACCATGTCCAGTCGACCATATTTTAAGGGAATGGGTTTACGCCAAGTGAACTGATGTTCACACGGGTGTCTATTACGCCATAAATCAATCCGATTATATCTCTCAATGACTTGAAGGAAACGGCGTTTTGCATTTATGTTACCTTCACGGAAATAATTCGACTCTCTCTGAAGGTCCATAACAAAATTCCAGTCTCCAGCAATCACTAGGTTTTCAGGTACCATTGATTCCATGCATCTTTCCAATTCGTCGGAAAAATCCGGATTATCTTCATTTGGTCCATAAACACTAATGAAGGAGTACACGTTTCCACGTATTTGACAATTTATGGCCTTAAAGTTACCATTCGTACCTTCAGTCTCCGATAAAATGTCGTGAGGCAATGTATGTTTGATAAGGATTGAAGTACCTCGACTCAAGCTTGACTTGCATGCATGATAACATTTTCCTTTCCATAAAAGATCAAAGTACGGCACTGATCGTTTTGTGAGGTGAGTATCCTGTACAAAAGATTACGTCGTAAGAAGACTTTTTTGAAAATGGACAACATCTCGTCTTTTTTGTTGTGAGGCAAGCCCTCTACAATTCATAGTCATGAATCGCAATTCAGACATTTTTTAACTCCGTAAAATCCAGTCCGGAATGTACTCGAAGGTTGAAGTAACAAGTTTTGTCTTTTTATACTGCTGCTTGTAGTGCTGTCGAAATGTTTGCATAAGCTGAATTATGATGCAATGTGTTTGATGTGTGATGCGTGTTAGATGTGTTGGACACAGGGCTCCCTGCAGTCACTAAACGAGCGCCACCTATAACTAACCTGTCACGCAGATGCTGCCCATCTGGCAGCACCAAGTATGCGTACCGGCCTACCGCCATCTATCTCCACAGGCGCTACAGACCGGGCCCGGACGCACCAAACAAAGCATGACGCGAAAAAGAAACAAAAGGAGGAAACTAAACAGCTTGAGGGCTCACGACAAAACGAATATTTGAGCATTATCACAACTCATAAAGCCAAAAGCCACAAAAACGTAATCCGTTCTAGCAGGGGCGGAGATTTCTTTTCAAACCAGGGGGGTCCTGGTCCGGTCGGGGCCGCAGTAGTGGATGTTTTTCGGAAGAAAATGAAGATACCACACCAAAATTCGAGCATTGCCTTTAAATACCGTGTGAAACTGTATGATGGTAGGATTTTTACACGAGACGGATCATGACTTCCTCGGGAGTTAAAACCAATACGCACAATTCAACACACTTCGAGCATTTAATCATATTTTGTCGGCAACTCAGAATGAGAAACGAGTCCAAACCTCTGCCGTTGACTTGGTCTGTAAAAGGATAGCGATTATGACATACCGTGCGCTTTTAATCTGGTCCTCAACGAAAATGGATTAGCAGCAGACAACATCAGCGTTTCAAATCAAACTACTTTTCAATGCTCAAGTCTAGCGTATTTCCCTTCTGAGAAGTCTTATGACCCCAACATTTGGTGCATTATTAGAGCCCAAAACGATTAATACAATATAAATATTTTGATGATATAAATAAATAACCCAAAAAATTCTGAACTATGCTACAATATGGCGATAGCTATGCCCAGTATGTTGTTTCCGCAAACTTGGCACATTGTCTACGCCTTTTCTCCCCCTCTCTCACTCACTCTATGGCTTTCGCCCTAGAATTCCAAGAAAAAACTGCACCATACATCAAAGGAAATTGTATTAAAAAATATGCCACGAAAATTCGTTCTTTGAATGTGTGGAGAATTCGATAGCTTTTATCAAACCACTTAAGTGATACTTTTCGTGCATATAACCATGGACCCCGCCGCTGGAGGGGGGAAGTGGAGACGCGTCCTCCCACTTTTGAAAGTGGGAGAGGACGGAGTATGTTCTGTTCCTCCCCCTCCCTCCACCACTGTTCACGCAGGGTCCCATCACGTTGTCCGGAGTACTGAAATCATGATAGCGAGTAACAAAGAGCGGGCCTCCTGCAAACACACCAATGACAGCCACAATTTCTTTCTGATACCTGACTGTGAATACAGACGCCCGAGTTGTTCTCTCAGGGGCCCTTCACTGGCTCAGGGATCCCAAAAAAAAAGTCAGAAGCCTTCTGCAAATTCAATTTTCAATGGGCCCCAGCCCAGCTAAATAGGCCCATCACCAACCCAGGGTGCCAGACGAGCTAAGGGCCCCAAAAAAGTTTACGGGGCCCCAGATCGGCACAATGTGCCCAGACAAACCAATTGGATCCATATCATTTAAACGGGCCCAATGGCACTTCAATGGACACCAATCCAGATAGGTGCCCTAGGACCAAGTCAGGAACCTCTTACAAAAATTCCTCTGAGGGGCCGTGGACTAGCTCAGGACTTCCTTTGCATGCTACCTCAGGGGCCCATTTTAGCTCAGGGGCCCAAAAACAGCTTGAACCCCAATATCACTCCAGTAAGCTCCTGTGCAATACCCTCCCAAGGACCCAGAACAGCCTAGAGGCATTTTACGAAACTCCCTCTCAGGAGGTCCAACGTCAATTCAGGAGGCCCGAGACAGCACAGGGGTCCCAAGATCAGCGCGTGGGCTTAACAATCTAAACAATAGCTAAATAAGCTCAGGGGGCCAACCTTGAACTCATGGGGCGCAGACACATTGAAGGGGCCCAAAAGCAGCTCAGGAGGCCCATACAATCTAAGAGGGCTAGACCAGCTGGGTGCCTCGACGAACTCACGGAGCCCCAGATAAGCACAAGGGGGCTGCAAACAAGCCAAAGGGGCCCATACGTTAAACGGACCCGATACCAACCCAGTGGGCACTTTTAAGCTCAATGGACACTAGGCCATGTTGTGATCACCACTTTTTCACAGGGTCTTTGATTACCGGGTGTTTTCTAATGTATTGATGGCCGCTGATCACGATTTTCTGGTCGAAAATTTCGAACTCGAAAAATATTTGCCCGCGCAAGCCGTTTGAAATTCTTCCGGTTTGCCAAAATTTCGATGTTTTCATATCCCACGGACAATAAAATGCAACTAATGTATTGAAAGGGCTCCAGAACTTTAAAACCGTTGAATCTGAACAATTTGAAACCTTTTTTGACTCCTTGAAATATATATTTACCCAAAAAAGTACCTTGGAAAGACAGGGATGTTTGAGCTAAAAAGATGATAATAGATGGCGCGCATGACGCAGCCGTCAATCGTCCCGCTACGTCGCTTATGACAAGAAGCTATTAGCCAAAGGAGCTGGAAATAGGATTTGAGCCTATTATGAATTCGATGAATGAATATTTACCTTCACAAGATGATCTAGATTTCTCTCGCTTGCAGTTTTAAATATTATTGGTAATGGTTGCTTTCAAAGCAGATCCAATTAAGATCAGCCAGCCATATATAGATTAGGTATCTAGGCATGTAGTCACTGCGGATCAATTTCAAGTATTAAAATGTATGCAAGAGCCAGTCGATTATATTTAGATTAGTCTTGCTATTACTAGCAGGGAGAATACCGTATTTCGGGAAAAATGAAGCTACACGACACCCAGCTTGCCGTCAATACATGCCGTTGTTGGTCGAATTGTGATGCTACGGCTTGAAGAGATGGAAGGCCAGGGAAGTGGACGAATTTCATGTTTCAATAGCTTCAATATTCGAACCGACCGCTGATGAAGTTACCGAGACTTACAGAAGAGCATCTGTGCCAGGAAGAAACAGGTACAAAGTTCGCTGTGAAATAAGGAAGCATTATAATTTGAAGGAAACGATCAGAAGGCGCCTACAAAACATGAAGATATTGTAAGCATGGACACAGCATGACAACATTGTTTGACATATCAAACAGAGCTCTACCATCAAAGGTATCGGCAAACAGAACATTTCTGGAAAACCAGCGAGGAGCACAGAGGTTGTATATTGGTGGCTTGGATGCAGTTGTGACAGACCATTGGAGACGGCAGCAGCTGAGGCTAGCCACTGCTGCTGTCGTTGTGGCTACCAGGAGTTCTCCGGATGTTGCGTTCTGACGGAGCCGAAGCTGCGTCAGAACGCAACGGAACCATTGATAGCGACCGCTGGTGGTATATGCAGCGGCGAGCTTCCTATTTGTAGCATCACACCAGCTGCTGACAGACGCCGCACGCGAACAGGCTCTGGCAGGCATAAATCAATCTCGGAAAGAAAACTTATTTCAAAATGTTACACGGAAGTCGTTTATAGACTTGTCAGGGTGATTGTCATATTATTGTGCTCGAATACGGACGAGCCGGCCTCCCGATCAGGCCTTATTGGCGGCAGCAGCAGTGGCTTGCCGCAGCTGCTGCCGTCTCCAATGGTCCGTCACGACTGCATCCAAGCCAACAATATACAACCTCTGTGCTTCTCGCTGGTCTTCCGGAAATGTTCTGTTTGCCGATGCCTTTGATGGTAAGGCTCTGCTTTATATGTCAAACAATGTTGTCATACTTTGTCCATGCTTACAATATCTTCATGTTTTGTAGGCGCATTCTGATCGCTTCCTTCAGGTTACAATGCTTCCTTATTTCACAGCGAACTTTGTACTTGTTTCTTGCTGGCACAGATGCTCTTCTGTAAGCCTCGGTAACTTCATCGGCGGTCGGTTCGAATTTTCAAGCTATTGAAACGTGAAATTCGTCCACTTTCCTGACCTCCATCTCTTCAAGCCGCAGCATCATAATGTGACCGACAACGTCAGCTCCAATCGAGAGCTGGTTAAGCGGCAGCATGCATGTTATGCATGTTAAGCGGCTTGACGGCTGCGCTAGGTGTGGTGTAGCTTCATTTTTCCCGAAATGCGGTATTCTCCTTGCTAGTGATAGCAAGACTAATCTAAATATAATCGACTGGCTCTTGCATACATTTTAATACTTGAAATTGATCCGTAGTGACTACATGCCTAGATACCTAATCTATATATGGCTTGCTGATCTTAATTGGACCTGCTTTGAAAGCAGCCATTACAAAAAATATTTAAAACTGCAAGCGAGAGAAATATAGATCATCTTGTGAAGGTAAATGTTCATTCATCGAATTAAAAATAGGCTCAAATCCTATAGCCAGCTCCTTTGGCTAATAGCTTCTTGACATAAGCGACGTAGCGGGACACTGATTGACGGCTGCGTCATGCGCGCCATCTATTATCATCTTTTAAGCTCAAACATCCCTGTCTTTCCAAGGTACTTTTTCGGGTAAATATATATTTCAAGGAGTCAAAAAAGGTTTCAAATTGTTCAGATTCAATGGTTTTAAAGTTCTGGGGCCTTTTCAATACATCAGTTGCCTTTTATTGTCAGTGAGATATGAAAACATCGAAATTTTGGCAAACCGGAAGAATTTCAAACGGCTTGCGCGGGCAAATATTTTTCGAATTCGAAATTTTCGACCAGAAAATCGTGATCAGCGGCCATCAATACATTAGAAAACACCCGGTAACCAAAGACCCTGTGAAAAAGTGGTGATCACGACATGGCCTAATGGACACTGATCCAGCTAGGGCCATAAGACCGAGTCAAAAACCTCTTATATAGCTCCTCTCAGGGGCCATTGCCGGCTAAGGTGACCCCAAACCAGCTTGCCCCCCCTTCCCAAGACAACGGCAGTAAGCTCCCGTATAATACCCTCTCAGAGTCTCAGATTAGCCCAGGGACCCCTTGGAAAACTCCCCTCTCAGAAGGCCAAAACCCAACTCAGGGGACCCAAGATCAGCTGAGAGGGGCCATACCAGTTCAGGGGTTCCAGACCAAATAAGGGGCCCCTGACGGTTCAAAAAGTGCCAGTGCCAGCATCGGGGTTTCAAGATCAGCGAGGGGACCCTGACAATCTAAAAGGGCCTAACATCTCAGTGGGCCAGGGCCGCTGTGAGGCCCCTAATCGGATCAGCAGGCCCAGAAAAAATTCAGGGGGCTATACCAGTTGGGCCCCCGACGATTTCAAGGGACCTATATCAGCACAATAGGACCCGAACAAGATAAAAGGCTCATATCCGTTTAAAGCGCCCAATAGCAGCTCAGAAGCTCTTACCAGCTCAAGGGACACCAATCCAGGCAGGGGGTTTACGACTAAGCCATGGACCTCTTAAGTAGATCCTCTCAGCGGCCCTAGACCAGTTCATGATCCCTGAACCAGCTCAGGGTCTATGGCCGAGCCAGTAAGCTCATGTGCAATATCCTCTCACGGCCCCAGAACAGCCCAGGGGCTACCTGCAAAACTCACTTTCCGGCGGCTCAAAACCAACTCAGGCGGCCCAAGACCAGCTGATGCCAGTTAACGGGTCCCGACAAGCGCAGGGCACTCCAATGCCAACACATGGGTTTCAAGATCAGTGTGGGGCCTGATTATCTAAAGGGGCCCCAGATCACCTGAGGGGACTCAATATCACGTCAGAGGACCCAACAATAGCTCAGGAGGCCCAGTTGCTGGTTCAGGGATCCCACAGCCGCTCAGGAGGTCCAGAAAAATTCGGAGGACGAAGGCGACTGGGGGTCTCAAGCTCAAGTCTAGAACCTCCTGTGCAAGAGTCTCTCAAGGCCCCCAGAACAGCTAGGGGCCCCTGGTGAAGCTGTATCTCAATAGGCATAAAACCAACTCAGGGGTTTCAGAACATTCCAGGGGTTCCAGAACATCTCAGGGGTCCCGAAACCATATGAGGAAGGCCCCATACCACTTCAGGAGGTTCAGACAAGCTAAAGGGCTCCAAAGAGTTCAGTGGTCCATATCAGCCCATGTGTCTTAACACGCGCATTGACGGGGGTCTGAGCCACCTTCGCATTGACGGGGGCGGGTACCCGCCCCTAAGATCTCGAGAACCACGGTAGGTAGCGAAAAACGGTAAACGGCGTTGGGCTACCCATTCACTTCTCCATCGAAAACATTTGAACCATTTTTTTGTCAGGTCACATTTAAGGTCACGAGAGGTCAAAACATGCCCGTCATAGGGATAACATGTAAAATTCAGTTTTTCGGCCATTACATCTGAACAAGTAAAGATAGAGCAAAACAACTTGAACTATATGAATCCTCTTAGCAAGCCGAATCGAATGATATATAATTTGACCTTGCTAGGTCAAATCAAGGATTTGACCTGACCTGAGGTCAGGTCAGGGTCAAATTATATAAAATGCATATCATTAGAACCGCAAAGCCCAGGCGAGTCTAATGCAGCTAAAATAAATGCTCTATCACCATCCGTTACTGAGTTATTCCGTAAAACCATTTTTCCCATGTATTTCCAACGGAGAGGTCATGTCTCGTACCTGACCTTAGGTCATCGATATCAAAAATACCGGAACATATGTTAGAGAACTCGGTGGGGCCATTATGTGATATGAGTTTCAATCGGATAAGTTCACCCTGCTCCGACTTATGGTATCCTAAACTTTTTTTGAGGTCGGGTCACTTGACCTGTACTGGTGACCTGACCTGAGATGACCTAACCTTAAAATTTTCACAGAAGTTGTAAAAATGATGAGGGAAAAGGTATACCAAGTACGGCGGCGCTACGCGCCGCCGTTTTTCTGCTATCTCCGAAAAACCCGAGGGGGGCGGGTACCCGCCCCCGTCAATGCGCGTGTTAAGATAAGCAGTCCCCATAACAGCCCATGGTCCCCCTCCAACACTTTGATCGCAGGAGGCACAAATTCAACTCATGGGTGCAGACCAGCTTAGGGTCCAAAGACCACCTGGCAGGCCCCATACAAGTTTAGGAACCCCGGACCAGATAATGGGCTCACGATCAGAGGCTCATGTCCCAACTCTTAGAGGTGGAGTTTAGCCCAGGGTTCCCAAGATCGCTGCAGGCGACCCGACCATGTAAAGGGCCCAGACCAGCTCAAGGGCCCACATCATCCCAGGGTCTAAACCAGTTGCAGGCCTTAGTCTATTTCAGGGACCGAGGAATAGCCTAACTTCACGGGATCCCAAAACTGCTAAAGGAAGGGGGCAACACCAACGCTGGGGCTCCACGCCAATTCAGAGGCCCAGTCAAGCTAAGAGGCCCTGAATCAGCTCAAGGAGCGTCAAATCAACTCAGAGGCCCATACCAGCTCAGGGGTCCTGACACCGCTCGGAGACCTTAACACGCGAAGTTCAGGAGGTATTAAAGTGCCCCCACCTATTTTTCCAGGGTGGCCGGACAACTGTTCGCCCCAGAATACACTACTCGGCCACATTTCAGCGAACGAATGAGCGCGTCAATTGGTGAAGGAATTTTAAAAATTGGTCCAATTTTTTACTTATAGGCTTTAAAATCCAAGCCTTTATTTAATAATACACCATTAACCTTGAAGGACCTTGACCTCAAACTCTCAGAGGACAGTGAGTGGGACTTTCCCTCTATGACCTTAGTTCACTTTCAGTGTATTACCGCCTTTTCTGCATAATCACGGCATTTCCCCATTGGTTTCCTGCACGGTCCATATGCGACCTTTACGACCTCATTTGACCTTGTAGATACTGAGCTCGGTCAATGAAACTTAGCCGTAACGTAAAACACCATCGCCCTCATGCACCTCCAAACGGGATATTTCTAACCCTCATGGTTTCCGAGCGCTCAGGGGGGGCACTTCAGGGCCCTCCACTGCACGTTGACGCCAGACCCCTCTCCACCGCTTGTGTTAAGATAAGAGCATGGACCAACACTAAATCACGTACCTCTGTGAAATACCGACTTAGGGTGGTGCCTAGTTCAGCTGAAGGACCTTAGATAAGCTCGGGGGCCCGTACTTTTCCTGACGCAAAGTCGTGACGGAAAGACGTGGCGCTGCCCCTGATCTCTAATAACCCTCTACAAAGAAGGTGCAAAGGGACAGATAGGTCAAACTATGACTTAGCCGATCCCACAAATGGCGCGAATTGAACCATTATTACTTATGGGTCAGAAAATATTTTGTGAGAGCAGAAGGTGTAGGACCCAGGCTGACCCCCCAGGTTCTGTCGATTTCCAAATCAGGGGGGGCCTGACCCCCAACCCCCGGGATCTCCACCCATGCGTTCTAGCAGTACAGAAGTCGGTGCTTCCAAAACCAGAGAGCATTGGGAAAAAAAACAAAACAAAAACAAGCTGCCGCTGCCGCCGCCACTGCGCTCCACAGGCGGGCTGTATCGTTCATACCAATACATGTTTACATCATAGTGTACGCTCAACGAATTTTTGGAATGCATATCCTAAGGTTTCAGTTACTAAAAAAGGATCACACTACGAAGGATCAACGTAAATACCCGCTACCACCGGCGACCCGCAGCGCGGCCCCGCTCCACCAGGCCGCGCGGCCCCGAGAGACGCTGCTGTGCTGGAGTCGGCGAGGCCACGCGGCCGGCAGGCCCAGCCACGACGCGGATCACCAGCAGACAGCGGCAGCACATGGGTCAGCAGTCCACGAATGCACCTGCCATGATCGTCGGACGTTAGTACGGACTCAAACACAACGCAACAAGAGCACCGCATTACATGAATATAGACACTGGCCCCTTGAGAGATCTCCGGCCTGGTTGTTTGGCAAAAGCATGCGCAGGGACGTTTGAGATAACAGTACTTCTCGCTATTTAAACAAAGAACACCTTGGCTATCAATTCTACCATACACTCAACAGTGTTATACTCTACACAATATCCACCAATACCCAGGGCTTTACTGAACTTGACCAGAGTCTCAACATAAAGGCAGCTGAAGGCCATCAGTTCTCTCAACTGGAGAATGTCCTATATGTTCATTGTGACCGAGTGTTAACAATGAAGCGCCTCTCACCACACAGCTACAACAAACTGACGGCAGTCGCGCAGCCGGCACCGCGCCCCGGCAGCGGCGCATCGCAGAGCCGCGCGGCCCGCCGTCGCCGCCGCCGCCGCCCGGGCCGCGCGGCCCCGCCAGCGACCGATAAGCTGGACACTGCTAACACATATTATGCATGTTTGAGCGATCATGGCAACGCTGATTATCGTCACAGTTTGCCTGTTACAACTAACAATGGTTTTAGAAATGCTCTACAGTTCTAAACTCTACTTGTTTATTTCATGAGCTTGATTTCAGTTCTCCGTTTTTAATCCAAACCGATGCTAGGCATAACAAAACATGTCAATACGTGCGCCATCAGTAGGTATAATAAACGAAAAAATTATTGCGGACTCCTAAAGAGCCAGAATGGCTTATATGCGGAAAACACCAAAAACCTGGCTCCTTCGGTATAAATCGTTCCGAGACTCAAAATACTTTGGATCAGAACGCTGAACAATACAACGAGTAAAAAAGCCTCAGTCGAACACTTATTTAATAGTCTGAGGAAGTTCATCACATATAGTGGTGTTCTCACCTCGCCGGAGTCACGGATGGGTGCTGGTTTCATTGCTCCATAACTAGGGTGCGGTGCAATGTGATCGCACCCAATGACACTACATTTGTACGCTTACCGACGTTAGCTGGTTAGTCCTGGCCAGATCACCGTATTATCTTGACACGAGCGGAGAATGTTATATCTTCACCTCTCTAACTTTACGAGTTGCACTGTGGACGATGCCAGCACAGCTGCACCGCCATGTGACGCCACTGAAACGCTATGCTCTGAACTCCCGACTGTCAGACCGGTTCACTCCATCAGCCGACGACTGCACATCACCGAAATGTCCGGCCGTTGGTGCCTTCGGATGCGATCGGGTGGTCGCTGCTTTTGTAGCACTAGCGGTGACGGCTGGTCTCGTCCTGAACGCTGCTACTTTGGGAGAAATTGCTGGCGGGAACCGCTTGCCGTTAAGCACTCGAACCAGATGCGCTTCATCAGGAACCCTGGTGTTTGGTCCGCCTTTCTCCTTTTTGCACCAGACAGTGCCACGACGGCTGAAGACAGAGGCAATTACAGTTCCATTCTCCTGCCGTCGGGCCCTGAACTGAGCTGGGCCAATCGAGACGGATGAGGGCCCCTAAGATGGCATGGGGCTGTGCTTCCTAACATGATCTGGCACTCCCGTGCTGATTTTGGCCCCGAGCTGGTCTGGGACCACTGATCTGACCTCTTGTACCCGAAGCTGATTTGAAACCCTATTGGCCGATCTGATGTACCGTGAGCACCTCTGGGGCTCCTAAACTGATTGAGCCCCGAGCTGGTGTGGTATTTCTGAGCTGATTGGTGCCCCGGGCTTGATGTGGCCCCCTGACCTGAATTGAGGCTCCTGAACTGATCTGGGGCCCAAGAGCGGATCTGGGTCTGGGGGTGCCCTGAGCTGGTTTGGGTCCTGGGGGTACCCTGAACTGGTCTGGGTGCTGAGCTTGTGAGAGCCCCTTAAGTTGGTCTGAGGCCCCATGAGGTGATCTGGTGCATTAAATTGTTCTGGGGCTCCTCAAGCTGGTTCAAAGCCGCATGAGCCCATCTGGGGCCCATTGAGCTAGTCTGATGACCGCCATCTCTGGGGCCACTGAGCTAGTATAGTCCCGGGCCAAGCATTAGCTGTTCTGGGGGGCTCTGATCCACATCAGGGGCCACCTGAGCTGGTCTTGCATAATAATTGTTGGGATTTAACAACGCACCAACTGCCAAGGTCATACGGCGTCGCCAACTCTCACCCTGTTGGAAGGGATTTTGGGGACCAGATCAACTTATTCAGAGGCTCCGCCGGGACTTGAACCCGGGACCAGTGGCTTAGAAGACAAGGGTGCTATCCACTAAGCCATCCGAATTCTCAATTCAGTTCATAACAAATAATCATTGGTATTTGTTTAAACGAAAAAAACTAGTTCTTTTCACAATTTGCAGCCCAGTCACACCCACCTGCCCCTCCCATCCAAACCATCGGTCTGTTTACCTTTTCTTTACCCCTAACTTGAACGATTGTTGAACATATGGAACTTTATAGATGGGTTAAAAATAGTCATCTCCCAAATTATTCCGGCAGCAAAGATCTTACTATCCCAATGTATCCTCCTTTCAAGGCCCTTGCGGGAGCCGCAACGCTTATTTTGCGTTCAACCAGGGCTCACTCTGCACCAACAATTATCAGAGCCGCATGACGAAATCCATGGAGCGAAGCGCATTGAAATTTCTCAAGCGGCTCTTTTCTGGCCGCTCAGACGGGTCTCGTCGTAGTCTGTTGGCGTCGTAGTCGTAGTTGTTGTCGTCTGTCCGTCCTGAGAACTGATGTCAGAGCTCTGGAATTTTGTAGGGTGCTGCTCCAGACACCCAAACTGCTCCATACACCCAAACTGAAGCCCCGAGTCGAAATCCAAAGCCGTTTTTGAGAAATTTTGGCTCAAACTTTTTATCTTTTATATTTTTCTAATTTTTACTTCTTAAGCTACGAACTTGAAATTTATGTCCTTTTTAATAGATAACAAGGGCCAGCTAGGGGAAAAATTGAGCTGATCCGACAATATTTATTGCGCGAAAACGCGGTATTTCTCACGCGAGCAAAAAACCTACTTAAAGTTGATGGCCGACTTGTGCGCTCGAGATGTCAGAAGACACGCTTCAGTTAGCTGTAAGGCAGTTACCTAGGGGTAGCTAGGCCAATTTTGTTGTGCTTGCAAGGAGGAGAGATTCCGTGAGAAATGCATGAGTTGGAACGGCTGAGGTGTGGGAGGAAAAACAAAATGTTTAGCGTGTTTCTGATGGCTGATGTTTTTCGAACTAGCTCTGTATTTCGGGTCATCCATCTACATTGCGAATTAAGCGGTTGTATTCGATGAAGTGTATGAAAAGTGATGTGTACTTTCCTTTGGTGAAACTCGCATAAAAATGAACAAATAAAAAAGCCCTGAAAAAATTATTGTGCTTAGGCATAGTTTTGAGTGCAAAACGTTAAACTTTGACCTATTTTTTACAGTTCTTCCGGAAGACTCAATTTTGGTTCATTTCATTTCAATGTTAATATCTCACAATCTAATTGACCCATTTGAGTTTTTATTTCAAATAATGAAAGAACATTGCTTCCTCCTGATAATATTTAGAGATAGAAATTGTGAAGGTGAAATTCCTTGTTTTGTAGGCATAAATATAAATTAGGTAAAAAACTCTTTTTATTTGCATCTTCCTGGTTCCAAGCTCATGCCACTCACAAACTCAGAACTGACATGGCTGAATAGGAAAGTTACTTGCAGTCATTTCGCTCACTTATACTACCCACCTATCTATAATGGCTTTCGAGTAATTAGTCCAAAATGTATTACAAGATGCTAAATTTCTCGGACCACCTTTGCTTCTCACCATGGTTTCAAGTCCTTAAAGTGAATGGAAGTGGATGAAATTTGGCATGAAGCTAGCTTAGGATCCTAGCTCGACGATACATGTAATTTTAGCCCAAAAGAATGTTTGGTTCGTCTTCTAGAAGCACCTTTATATCGTGCCTTTTCGGGACAAAAACAGCACCCCGCGCCAGCGTCTCGGCATATTCGGCTGAGTGGTACCGGCCAATGACCTCCTGACGGCTCAAGGTATTCAGCTAGTGGGAAAGTTTGATGTGTGGCAGCTGGTCTAGTGGTTAGAGGCCCTGTCTCTTAATCAGGGAGGCCAAGTTCGAGTCCGGGGGCAACCCCGTACTCCTCATTAGCCATTTCAAAGAAAATAATGATGAAACTGACTTAAAGCAGTATGAAGAGATACTTTAAGAAGGGAACATGATTTGCTTTCAGCACATTGTCATTCGGCTCTCCTAAGCCGGTACGCAGACCGGGGTTGGTAATTGTGCGGGCAAAAGCAGTAGCCAAAACAAAATGAATTCTTGACTCCAACATGTCTTAGCTTGCACGTAGTGACAAATATCACAGGCTCCGTTGATTTCTGTGAGGTTAAGAACTTCCATTAGTTGGCTAACTTGTTCTTAAATCTATCCAAAACAGCCATGTTCTGGCTATTTTCAAGAGTCTTCGGTGATATTAGCCGTTTTCACAACGTGAATTAAAACTTGGGAGTCTTTTTGCAAGGTTTTTTTGGTAGCACTGTAATATTGCTGCCATTTGTCAGATTTTCACAAGAGTCTTGGGAATTTATTGAGTAAAATTATCTGGCACATCTGGCAATGCTTCAGTGTCGCCGGGCAGCCTGTGTTGAGTGTTGCGGATTTTAATAGAATGAAATTCAACTTTAATAAGTCGTATAATGAGTGAAATTTGCATCAGTTATACTCCTGCTACCCCAGTCGCTTCAATTCACTTGTCATTTATCTCTCAGTTTCTATATTAGCTGTGGAATATGCTCAAAACAAAAGGAGTAGGGACTAGGGTAACGTCTGCTTGTGTAATACTCTGGTAACTTTCCAATTACATTGATAAAAAGTTTATTACCTAGGTAACCAACTCGCATACGAGCAGGGGTGTCCTAAACAAAGGGTGACAGGTAGAGGAATCCCTAAATTTAAATCAGGGTGGATATCCAGTCTGCAAAGTATGGCAGCAGGCCAGACGAGTCGCACCAGCCATCTGAAATTCTCGCACCACCAGCCACCAAAAAATCACACCAATCTGCCATATACCAGCCAGTCTGCAAAGTATGGCAGCAGGCCAGACGAGTCGCACCAGCCATCTGAAATTCTCGCACCACCAGCCACCAAAAAATCACACCAATCTGCCATATACCAGCCAGTCTGCAAAGTATGGCAGCAGGCCAGACGAGTCGCACCAGCCATCTGAAATTCTCGCACCACCAGCCACCAAAAAATCACGCCAATCTGCCATATACCAGTGAAAAAAGCACCCATTCCTACCCACACGATGCAATACAACCTCTCTTATTAGTTAGTTAGTTAAGTACTTTTTATTAGGCGCCCTCCTGTGTCTTTATAACCATTCAGACATTATATGTTTGGTTTTTAGTGTAACTTTCCTCGCACCTGTCTCTCAAATTCGCACCAGGTTGATAAAATTTGCACCACTCGCTCCTGTCCCCAAGGGCACTCTCACCCAGCCCCCTCCAACAGCAAGCGCAACCACCGGATGTGACGTCACCCCTCATAGCATATAACACGGGAAAATTAAATTATTCAATATCCACATTTTTGGAAAAAGAGGCTAAGAATCGAAAATAAAACGTTTATTCATTGCATTTGGGATAAATTTGATTATCGTGTATTCTTACAAATTCGTAAGCGGGAAGTGCCATTAGCAGCAGTTTAACACACGGCCCAATGGTGAAGGAATTCCTCCACGCCCGGGTGACGTCACTCGGGCGTGAAGGAATCCCTCTTGAACGTACCTTTAAGTAAAGATATCTTGACTCTCACCCTGATGTACGTCACGTGCGTAGGATAGAAAACACGCCTTTTTATCGCTCCTAGATAAGTCTTTATTTAAACAGTTTTAAAGTGTTTTAATGACACAAAAAATATGTTCATTATATGCATAAGGTGGTTAAACTATAGGGGCCGCAATTTCACTTCATTAAATGAAATAATTAAGTTGATAATCTTCATCATGTCTCCCGTCATCGATGAGCTCCTTTGCTTCATCGTGAACAAGTTAGATTGCCTGCCTCCAGAAACACCCATTCAACTTTGCTGTACTACTTTCTCAGAAAATGATATTGAAAATTCGAAATTTCTGCTCTTCCACCTATGTGCCGACAAATCCCATGGACGATTGATCAGACGCCAGGATCCCAAGAAAAAAACACAGAACTTGGAAGACATCATAAAGCTTCTTCAGGAAAAGGGAAGTGACATCCCGGCATTTGTGGCACAGAATTTAGGTAAGTTGCCGCCAATTACGTTTAACAGTATCGACGTTTCCAAAATTCTTAAGGAGGTACAGAATACCAGGACGGAACTGTCTCTGTTAAAAACCACTGTAGAGGCTCAGGAAATGAATGTTAAAGAAGCTGTAGATTTGCTTGGCAAATCCGGCAAAGCTCATGCTGAGTCATCTAAGACATCGAATGCGATGATGAACAAACTATGTGAACGTGTGACAAAAGTTGAGTCTGGAGCGCCTCCAGAACGAAAGAAGAGGGAAATCCATATGCCCATGGTAGAGGTTAAACAAACTTTGAAAGAACCTGTCGGTGAAAATTCAGGCTTACGTCGGTCAAACACAAACTGTGCAGGTGCTGCAGGAGGCCTGACGGGCCCTTCTGATCCTGAAAAGCCTCAAGCCGTGCCATGCCTTGGTGGTGGGCCCGACCTAAAATCAAGCCTCAGGTTGAATGTTTAGACGTGGAGCCCACGTATGCCGACAAACTTAAGCTTTGGCACACCGTCAAACGAATCAATGAGAAGCTTAGGTCTGTTCCTGGTGATTCTGATTCTCTTAAAACACCTATAATTACAAAGGATCAACCTGGTGGTAGTGGCTCTCTAAAACTCGGCAAGGCAGCAACAGACAATTCTAGGGAAGCAAGTAAGAAAACCCATCAATTTGCCACGGGCTGTGTGAAGAATTCAGGCCTTCAGAC
This sequence comes from Lepas anatifera, assembly GCA_034440635.1. Lineage (NCBI taxonomy): Eukaryota > Metazoa > Arthropoda > Thecostraca > Lepadidae > Lepas > Lepas anatifera. The sequence goes on along the minus strand of JAOTON010000584.1, from coordinate 43,245 downwards.
TGTGCAGCCATGGCGTCAGAATAATGCCAGTATATTTGCGTCCAGGTTTGGCACAGATGTGACAGCAGTGCAACTAAAAAGTTATTTGGATGAGAAGCTATCCCTCAATGTGAATGTCGAATCCGTACCTACGAGACATCAGTCTTACAAATCATTCCACATAACGTGCAAATGTGATGACAGTAGGGTGTTCATGAAAGAAGACCTATGGCCTGATAACGCTTATGTTCGTTGGTGGAGGAAGCTGAGAAAATCACAAAGTAAGTAAGGATGTTAAAAGTATGCAGCTATAACAGTCGAGGTTTGCCAATTTCAAAGCGAGGCCTACATTTGCGTCCAGATGTAGATCAGTTCTTTGATTCCTGTGATGAACTTCTTTTCCAGGAGACTTGGCAGAGTAAGCAAAATCTGAAACACTTGAATTCCCTGCATGAGGAGGTTTATGAGATTGGGGTTGCCCCTACTGACTATAGGGTCAGCCTGGTAACTGGTCATGCAAGAGGAGGGGTAGCCATTCTGTACAGGCACAATTTTCTGCAGTTTGTCAGAAGCTTGGACTTTGGGTTGGACTGGTGTGTCGGTATTGAAATTACCATTGAGGATAGGAAACTTGTGTTATTGAATGTGTATATGCCTTACCAATGCACTGCCAACCATGAGCAATATCTGGAAAACGTATGCAGCTTATATGCTATCATACAGGACCTTGATACCTCTTGTTTTGCCATCGTAGGAGATTGGAACGTAGATTTGAGCAATCCTAACTATATTTTCTGAATCATTTCACTCATTTTGTAAAAATAGCAGTCTTACAGTTTCATCTACCGACATGCTTCCTGCTAACAGTTATTCATTTGTAAGTGCTGCTTGGTCAACAGATTCATGGCTTGACCATGTTGTATCTAGTGCTGACTGTCATGGAGCCATCAGTGATATAAACATTATGTACGATGTCACTGATGAAGATCATATTCCAATGGTATTTAACCTATCTGTTGGTAGTATTCCAAAACAATATGTCCCAAAAACCAGCCGAGCTGTAAAATCTAGGCTTAAATGGAATTCTTTATATAATGAACAGCGCGGGTTTTATAAGAATTGCGTTCTTCAGAAGCTCCAGAGACTAGATATTCCTTCTTCGCTTGACTGCCAGAATCCTAACTGTATTGACGAGAGTCACCATCGTGACATAAGTCAGACATATAGAAAAATAATTGAAATTTTACAATCAGCAGGAAACCAGACACAAGAAAAAGTTGGTAGGTCCAAGAAAACGCAAAGACCTGGCTGGAGTCAATATGTTGCTGATTTGTACAGTATAGCTAGAGATAATAGAAAATTGTGGGTTGCTGTAGGGAAACCCAATACAGGTCCCCTATTTGTAGTTAATCGCTATTCAAATTCGCAGTGCAAGTATGCAATAAAATATATTAAGAAACACAAAGATGAAATATGCAGAGATTCACTTGCTAGAAAAAAATGGCTGAAGGTGATCCTCGATCTTTTTGACATGACATTAAGCATATTCAGGGCGGCAAGGTACCTTTACCAACTATTATAGATGGAGTTAGTGGAGAAAAACCAATAACAGAAGAATGACAAAAGCATTTCAAAGCCCTTCTCAATTGTATACATGATGGAGGTTCAGAATATGCTTCCCGAATCACAACTCCTATTGAAGATATTTTGGTGTCATGTGAGGAAATAAGAAATGCAATTATACAACAGAAACCTAATAAGGCTTCTGGCTCGGATGATATTACTGCTGAACACACTCAGAATGCCCCTGAAACATTATTTGGATTACTGGGGAATCTTTTCACATCTATTTTAGTTCATGGATTTGTCCCAAGGGAAATGTTAGAGGTGACATTAATTCCGGTGGTCAAAAATAAGGCTGGCATGATTACAAGCAAAAATAACTATAGGCCTATTGCAGTGGCGAGTCTGAGCAAGCTCTTGGAACAGGTTATTTTGACTAGATGTGTACCTTTTATGGAAACCCAACACAATCAGTTTGGATTCAAAAATGTCATGGCACAGACCAATATATCTATCTGCTGAAGGAACTAATAGATTCCTATCGCTGTTTGAGTGGTACAGTCTTTACATGTTTTTTGGACGCTAGTAAAGCATTCGATCGAGTGAATCACAGTAAGCTGTTTAAAAAACTTGCTGACAGAGGTGTACCAGACTATATTCTCAGGATACTGCCAGCCTTGCGCAGATGGCGCTGGTAGCGTATTACCACGACTGCGTGTATCTTTTGTAACCACTCGCTGGTTCCGGACTCGGGTGCCACACTCTGCAAACTCAATAGCTACAGCCCAGAATGGCCGCCTCGCCCTCAAGAAGGCATCTCTGCTAGCGGGGGACGTGGAGATGAACCCCGGTCCGCAGCAGGCGCACGGAGCGGTGACGGCGGACCAGCTCTCAATATACCACGCAAACGTCAGAAGCCTGAAGAAGCAGCTGGGCACCCTTCCAGCCATAACGCCCACATTGGAGAGCATTGATCTCGTCTGCTTCTCGGAGACATGGTTAAATGACACCGTGGTCAACTCGGAGCTCGAATTAGGCTGGAACAACCATACCTGGTTCCGAAGAGATCGTGCGGGGCTGGGAGGTGGCGTTGCCGCTGCCATTCGTTCGACGCTACTCCCAGTCCGCCTTCCAGATCCCACCAACACTGAAATGATGCTCATCTCTCTGAGAAGGATCTCAGTGACACTAGCAGTATGTTATCGTCCCCCAGACGACGACGCATCACTGGTCAACAACATCGCCTCACTTCAAGCGATGACCGCCGATAGAAAGCTTATAGTGACCGGTGACTTTAACCTACCAGAAATCGATTGGACTGGCTCATCGGAGAGCGCCGTTCCGGTTTTTCGCAGAATGTCCGGCCGAGCCATTAAATTTATTGAGGACAGTGATGTAGTTGGTCTCAAACAGTGGATAGCTGAACCTACCCGGGGTCCTAACATTCTAGACTTGATGTTCACGCGAGGAATGGAGTGCATTAGCACATATGTTCGTGATAGTGTGTTCGACACCGACCATAGCGAAGTAATGTGTTGTTTCCGATCGCCCGTGCACCGTCCTTTGGTTGTAAATCGTCGCACTGTCTTAAACTATAAGGAAGCAGATTTCAATGGCCTTCGTAATAGTTTGTCTCTTATTCATTGGGGAATTTTGGATGATTTAAATATTGATGAAGCTGTTGACCTATTTTATACTTTACTTGAATCTGCTATTTGTGATCATGTGCCCACTGTCACGCTTCGTCGCAGATGCCCCCCATGGTTTGATGGTGCTGTGCGGGCGGCGCTCAGGCTGAAGGAAGCGGCTTTCAGACGAATGCGTAGAAATTGTGAAGAGAGTATTTCGGACTTTGCAATCAAATGAAGTCGCTTTAAATCTCTCGTAAACTCAAAATATTACCAATACCTTCGTAAGCTTTCCGACGACCTCAAAACCAACCCAAAAAGATATTGGTCTTGCATAAAAACCGTCAGCAAGAAATCGGCCATCTCTAATGTTTTGCGCAAAGAAGACGGATCGCTGACATCCGATGACGCTGAAAAAGCAACCTTTCTCAACAACGCGTTTAGTGCTAAATTTTCAAACCATACCGTTTCAGTCCTTCCTGACGCACCAAATTATCAGATCGACCCCCTTTCCCAGTTTCATGTTTCGGAAGGGACAATTTTGACCGCATTAAAAACCCTAAAGCCGAACAAAGCCTGCGGAGCAGACAATATTAGCGCCAAAATCATCCTAGAATGTGCAAATGAATTAGCCGTACCTCTGACCAAAATTTGTAGCAAATCCGTTCAGACTGGAATCTTCCCGGCACGATGGAAATTAGCAAACATTATTCCTATCTACAAAAAGGGTGATAAAATGGACCCTTCTAACTACCGCTCCGTTAGTCTTCTCCCTCTATTTGCCAAAATTCTGGAACGTGTTTATGACCAACTTTTCCGGCATGTTTCACCCTCGCTATGTTCAGAACAACACGGATTCATTCCAAAACGCTCCTGCTCCACTAACCTCGCCACCTTCCTCAGCTCGGTGTGGGAGGCTATATCGGGGGATATCAGACAGACGCAATTTATACAGATTATTCGGCTGCCTTTCAGAGTGTCAATCACGGCCTTATCATTCACAAACTCGAGAAATCTTATCACTTACATAGTTCTGCACTAAAATGGTTTGTCTCATATCTCTCCGATAGGCGCCAGAGGGTCGTAGTGAATGGCAAAACATCTGATTGGAAGCCAGTTCTCTCTGGGGTTCCGGAAGGATCACTGGTCTCTCCTCTCATCTTTTCTCTCTTCATTAACGACCTCCCTCGGGTGATAAAGTCTAGCTGTTTATTGTACGCTGATGATGTAAAAATTTTCCGCAAAATTGAGGTACCCTCTGATGCGCTGCTGCTGCAGGACGACCTTGATCGTCCTCAGCAGTGGTCCACCGATGGGCCCTCACACTAAATCCCTCTAAATGCAAAACCTTTATAGTGACCTTCAGGCGCACCCCCGCTCGGACAACATACCACATTGGCGATGTACCCCTGGAAGCAGTAGATGAAATACGGGACCTGGGAGTTATTCTAGACACTAAATTGACTTTTGCTCCACATATATCCAAAACTGTCAGTCAAGCCAACAGAGCACTTGGCCTTCTTCTGCGCTCATTTCAAACGGCTTCCAGGGGAGCTAAATTCGATAAAAAATCCCTCCTGGTTGCTTATTTCGCCAATGTAAGATCAATATTTGAGTATGGAAGTGTTGTCTGGGCGGGATTAGGTCAAATCCCACGCTGAGCGCGTGGACAGAGTGCAACATAAATTTCTTTTTGGTTAAATCATCACTCTACTCAACAATGTGACTCTATATCTTATGACTCGCTTTTGAACCATTTCGGCCTCCCATCACTTGCGGCACGCAGGCTTCAGTTCGATCTCATTTTCCTAAAAAGTATCTTTTCAGGTAAGATTCACTCCATCGACCTGCTAAATTGTTTCCCCTTGCATATCCCATCCCGGCTCACTCGCTCCTTTCGACTCTTCGCTGAGCGCCGCGGCCGTGTCAGCACTGTCAACGGGGGGATTTTCTGTAGGGTGCCGAGAAGCATGAACACATTTCTAGCCGCTTCCGGGGCCGACTTCTTTTGTGATGATTTTAATACTTTCAAGACATGTGTGGTGAGATTCGTAAATGCTCGGTAGGAACTGCACTATCAGCTCCTATCTGTTTTTATGTTTTTGTGTTTTTATATTTATATATTTTACCTTCTACCGTTTTTAGGAAGTACACTGTCTCGATTCTTGTGATTTAGATAGCCTTTTTTAATGCTTTGACTTCGCCTGTGAGTGGATTTTATCTGTTGGCGATTGTTTTGAATAAATAAATAAATAAAATAAAATAAATACTGATGTTTTGGTACGGGCAGCAGGAGATGTGCGTGAGATGGGGCAACTCAATTTCCTCTAAATTCAGTGTCACTAATGGGGTAAGGCAGGGAGGATTATTATCCCCTTTCTTCTTCAATGTCTATATGGATGATCTGAGCGTCTCACTATATTCAGAGTCTATTGGTTGTGTCATAGGCAATACGATGATGAACCATCTTATGTACGCTGATGATTTGGTGGTCATGTCTCCCTCTGCACGTGGGATGTGTAGGCTTCTAAACAAATGTGAACACTATGGCAATGAACATGACATTAAGTTTAATGCAGGCAAAAGTGTGACCATGATATTTCGGCCTGACAAATGTTACAACAATTATAAGTTTTCCTTCAATTTGAATGGTGAGCCCATAAAATCTGTTAGAAGTGTTAAATATTTAGGACATGTTATTTGCGACGATTTAAAAGACGATATGGATATAAAACGGCAAAGGCAGCAAACCTATGCCCAAGGCAATATGCTTATTAAAATTTTCCATATGTGCTCTGTCGATGTCAAATTGAAATTGTTTAATACTTACTGTTCACCCATTTACTGTGCGCAGCTGTGGTGGCAGTATGACAACATTTCAATGCGAGGTTTCTTTGTCGCATATCACACAGTGTTAAAGAGACTTCTTGGCCTTTCAAAATTTGATCGTAATGGTGAAACATGCTTGACTTATAATGTATTAGGATGTGCGGCTGTAATTCGAAAACATATCTATCGCTTCGAGCGGAGACTTGCTGTCTTCAACAATGCATATTTGAACAGCGTGTTAAAAAGTGATCTGGTGTTCAAATCCAGAATTTGGAGATATAGGAATGATGAGCTATATGTCTATAGTCTATAAATTGTAGGTGTGGAAGATGTTTGTAGTTTTGGTTAGGATGTGACGTTTCTGCTGTTATAACATGGAACGGTACCTGCTTACTGAGTCAGAAATAAAATACCTGCCTGTCTGTCTGTGTCACCGACGAGATCTCGTCGAAAATGTCATACTTTGCACACTGAGTGGATATTATGCCAAATTTTTGGGTTGGAATGATGTAAGTTATCTGCATTCTCATTACAATTAATGTGTGGATCCACCCAAATTCTGAGACTTGCTAAATTTTTTGGTGAATTGTTTGAACAGCATCATTTGAAGACAAGCAATTTGGTCCAAACTTTTGTTCCACTGCATGTTACCCCCCTATTTATAGTCGGAGCATCTCCCCAAATAAAAACTAAGTGGCGACGTCCCGTATCGTTATTGCAGGGTATGGGTGTTTTGACTGTAAGCGGTTTTACCTTGAAGTTGGCGCAACTGGAAAATTAAAATTTTTCTTGGTTTCTCAGGTTTGCTTGGGTGTATGTGCTATGCAACTAGCAATACAAAACACTTTGTTTATTATTGGAATAGAGCTATGTCTGCTTCTCAGGCCAGGTCAGGCTTTTCTTGTCATTAAGCGATTGGCTTCAAGGTGGTTCCAAGTGAAATACAGAATATGTACAGATTATCCCTGTTTTTTTTAAATATACCTACAGGCATTAATGCTAATTCACCATAATAATATGGTGTAGCTTTGTTGGTTGCATTGCTCATTTACCAAAAAGATACTGGGTTTCCTGAGATAACTAAGAAGTAACTAAAGGAGTTTCCTTATGTTGATCATTTTGGGGGCGCGGTAGTGGAGTGGTCAGCGTAGCTGGCTTCCACGCAGCCGACCCGGGTTCAAGGCCCGGCGGCTTCCCTGAACAAGGAGCAAGCTGGCTCCCGAGCAACCCTTCCAACAGGGAGAGAGTTGGCGACGCCATATGACCCTGGCAGTTGGTGCGTCGATAAGCCCCAATAATTATTATAATATGTTGATCATTTTGCCATGCTATTGGGATTCATACTTTGATACCTTAAAAGTATCAAGCTCTAAAGTGGTGCAGTATCAGGCTTAAGTTTGGTATCATTTGTGAAATTCCATGTGACAGCAAGTCACATCATGCCTCACATCGGCGCCCCTTCCAGTTAGGGGCACCGTCACAGAGTTTTTACAGGGGGGACAGACCCCAGCTGGTGTTTACCTGGGAAGGCGATTTTTGAGCATATTTTGTACCTGACAGCATTAATGGCGATGGACCAAAAAATTGGAGGGGCATCCTTTTGGTTGGCCAACAGGGGAGATGCCCCCGCTTTCGGCGCCCATGCTTCTAGTGATGTGAACCAAAGTTTGAGGTTGACATGCTGGGTGAATCAACCCCACATGCTTCAGCAAGCTTGGCTTTGCACATTAGATATCTACAGCTGACATTTATTGCGTATTTACTCCAAGCAAATACAGTGGATGATACTATTCTATGCAATGAGTGGGAAGTTGAGGTACACTGTTTTTACCATTCTTGTACCATTTTAACACGCCCAGCTGGGGTCCCTTGCATGACGCGCCCCCTTCGTATCTCGTTCCCCACGAAAGCTAAAGGAAAATTACGGGCGGTGATGGAAAGCTCTTGACAAGACGAAGCGATTTTATACGAATAATTTTCATGTCAAGTCAATAGTGAGGTCAGCATAGGTCAAAGAAGATTCCATAGGCTTACAACAGAGCAGTGTACGTTTCTCTCTCTAGATCTGCCCTCAGGGGAGCTGGAGAAAATCTTTATGCATCATTGGATTCCTCTCATTGCGGCGAATCGAATGATGTATAATATTACCTTGCAAGGTCAAATAGTGAAAATAACTTGACCTCGAGCTAGGCCAGGGTCAGAGAGTGACCCGGTATGGTCATGTTGCATATCAATCGACTTCCCGGGACAATATAAGCACAATGCAAGCAAAATGGGAGCTTTATCTCAATTCAATGAGAAGTTATTGGCTAAATAATCACTCTATGCTCCCGTGACCTGATATGACCTTTGAGAGGTCAGATGGTCAAAAACTCAACTTAATGTTCATGATCGTGGTAAGAATAGACGGTTTGAGGATTTTCAGCTTTATCTATGCAATATTTACTGAAAACGAGCCCATTCTATATTTCCCCATAGACTTATAATGGGGTGACCAAAAAATTGACCCCACCTTAGGTAAAAAATATCGAAATTCCGAGATAGCAGATTTGTAGACCTTAATGACCTTATCACATTGTGGAAGTTTCAAAGTGATCAGTTCGCTGATGTTCCCTGGGCACCGCTTCAAACTCGTAATTTTAGGTTTCGAGGTCGGGTCACTTGACCTTGAATAGCTCCTTGACCAGACATGACCTTAACTAAAAAATTTGGTCAGATGTGTAAAATTGATTAGGAATAAGGTACTGTAAGTTTCGTTGCTCTGCGTCTCTTTGTTTTTGAGCTATCTGGAAAAAACCAGGAGGAGGGCGAATTTCACCCTCCAGCGGGGCGCGTTTTAAATTCACAGACGCACACCATTTCACCATGTTGACCTACAAACCCCAATGTATGTTTCGTAAGCTATGGCCGATGGAGTTGCCGCCTACTGGAGATTGCGCGGCACCTTGCCGGTCGCCGCATTGTGAGAAGGTATTCGGCGGCGGCGGCTTCCCCACATGGGCCTGCGGCAACAGCAGTCGCCTGGGTAAATGTGGCCCAACCCGGGCCAGCGGCGGCGACGGCCCAGCCCGGGCCTGCGGCGGCTCCTTGGAACAGCGGTGGCCCCCTCTAATTCAGTCAGTCCTCGACACACTCGTGAACGTGACATCGGCGATATATCGACGGAGGAGATGCCTCAACTGTTCGATGAGCCGATGTGCAGTCTACGGCGTCATGGTCTCCCCCACCCCCCACCCCCCCAACTATCCATCGCCTCGCGCCTCACGAACACCGTCGCCTCCCCGCCTTGCCAGTGACGTCACCCCCGCCTCACCAGTGCCGTCACCTCCCACATCACTAGTTCCGTCACCTCGCGTACACGGATCTTAGGGGGGGTTAGGATAGACCCTCGGCGCCATCTGAAATGGTCATGGCAACCCCCTGAAAGTTGAATGGCGCCCCCTGAAATGTCAACTTCCCACACCCCCTTAGAATGCGAGAATCGACGCCCACCGATAGGATTTTGCGCCCACCTGAAAAGTTTTGTAGGCAAGAAGTGGCGCCCACTGGAAAGGCGCCCCCGATCGGCAATGTCGGCGCCGTCTATGCCTTCCCCGGGGGCGCCATCCGGACCAGGGGGCGCCACCTTTGACCAGCAAAATATTTCAGGCGGGCGCAATATCCTAACGATGGGCGCCGATTTTCGCATCTTTGGAGAAAAGGTGAAAAGCGACATTTCAGGGGCGCCATCAACCCTTCAGGCGGCACCGTAACCATCCAGGGCATAGGCAGATCCAGGGGGTGGGGCACGTGTCCCTCCGATTGACCCTCGGCGCCCCCTGAAATGGTCACAGCGCTGCCCTGAAATGTCGGTTCTCACCCCTCCCCTCCCAGGATATGAAAATCGGCGCCCGCCGATAGGATTTGGCGCCCACCTCATAGTTTTTTGGTCAAAATTGGCACCCCCGCCCTGGTCTGGATGGCACCAGCCGGGAAAGGTGCCCCCGATCGGCCATCCTGGATCCGTCTATGATTCAGGGGCGCAGATGGTCGATAGGAGGGGCACCTGCCCCTTTAATTGACCCCGATCTGTATGGTGATGGAAAAATGTCTACCTGACTGCGGGAAAAAATTGGTAAGGATCAAATAATTTAAATCAAATATTTAACTTTTGTTCCTAAACACACGTAAAATAACGATAGTAGCTCATATACCGTGAGAAAAGAAACATTAGAGAACAAACTTTTCCCGAACAAGTTCCCCGAACGCGACCTCCCTCTCTCTAGGGCCTTGAACGCGGCCATGCTGCTCTCAGAATACTGTCCGATGATTGGTTCTTTGGTATGACGTATATAGCGACGTCAAGCTGGCAAGTCCTGAATAAATCACCCACCTCAAAACTCGTTCCTGCATATGGAAGCCTTTGAAAAATCCCTCCAGGAAAATCTAGAGACCGAAAAGACGGGATCTAGAGGCTTCGGTGTCTTTTGAAAAAAACGACCCTGGAGGTCGGTTTTTTTCGAAAAAGACGCCCAAGATCTTGGGATATTTCCAAAATATATATCCATTAATTTAGATTTATCTATTGAATTGAATGCCAGGAAAAGCTCAAAATCTGGAAAAAACAAAAAAGTCCTGGCTTTCAATTCTGGATGAGAATATTCATTTAAACTCTATAGTTCCACTGAAATGAATGCCGGTTTTTTGGCTTGGAAAATGTTATAAAAAAAACTACCAAAAGACACCCAAGGTTGATTTCAATTTATTCACGTTGTGAAAACAGCTATTTTGTTCCTTTTTCCGGTTTTAGCAGAGTTTTCTTCTCCGTCAATGCTTGATTTCCATTTTTGGACCAAAGGGGCCCAAAAGTTGATATAAACGAGATATTGTACGTTGTTTTTTAGGTTGCGTTAAAAGCGCTCTCGAATTTTCCTAATCATAGCCTCGGAACGGCTTCCGGCTAGGCAGTTACTACAGGCATTGACATTTCTAGGGGAGTATGAGCCTCCTTGTATTTGTTACTGCCTGAGGCTAGTCGCATCTCCTGCACGGCAATTATAGTTTCTCTGTCGTAATTTAGTGAATCTGCACCTGCTAAATCTAATCCCGTGTCATTTTAACCTAAGAAATGAAAGTTAAGGCTAAAAATCATCGTTATATATCACCATGTTTTGACGAAATCGGCGATTTCCATGATTTTCTTCAAGCTATAACTCCGAAACCGTACGTCTGAGGAAGGAAATGATTTCAGATCAGGATTCCATGCTCCTGACAGCCTAGTGGACGAAATTGAAACGAAATCCGAGACTATGCTATGTAGGGGCTGGAACGCCCCATACAACAAAAACAAAATCAGCCATCGACCCTTCACGTCACTTAGCGTACTTATGCAATAAAGAATAGTAATAATATGGCCCACCTCCTCAACGGCACTCACCCTCCTCTCCTCTTCCAACAACAAAAGCCCCACGCCTCACTCGCTTGGTATGTACGCTTTCGTCTTAAACCTATAGCTGGGCTCAAAATAAAGGCGGAGACCAGCGGCAGCGCTGATTGGCGGTGCCCATCCATTGGCTGACGCGGGGGGGGCATTCCGGCCATGGCCCCCCAAAGCGCTGGAGAGGGGCCAAAATATCTTTTGGCCCCCCCAAACGCCGGGAAATTTAAAAAGGTGTTTACACTAGGTCTGTAGAGCAAAAAATCTTCGCTCCCACCCCCCCGAGAGCGATCATGCACTTGGAGAGGTAGCTTATACTAGGTCTGTCGAGCACTGAAAAATGGTGTTTACACTAGGTCTGTAGAGCAAAAAAATATTCACTCCCACCCCCTCCCCAGGAGAGGGTGACATGGGTTTGGCCCCCCAAAACACGAGTCTGCGTCCGCCCCTGTGCCCACCACCTCAGGGTTATACAGCGTCGCTACTCACCCTGTTGGGAGGAATTTTTGGGGGATCAAAGCGAAAGCTCATTTTACCAGCAGCATCTATTGTAAACTTCCCCGTTAGAACTACATGACGAAATGCCTGGAGCGCAATGTCAAATCATTTCCAGGAGTATGTATATGCTGGCCGCCTTACTGGTCTCGTCGTGGCCCATCCACCTATCTTTTCATAACTATATGAGGAAATTCATGGAGCCCCGCGTAATACTATTTCTCAGAGTGGTTATTTACCGGGCACTTTACTGTTTAATACAGGTAATTTAAATATATGTCAATCATTTTTTTCATGTATCCGACAATGTTTTCATGTATTAATTTTTTCATGTATTGTGTTTATTTCATGTGCATATTATCGTATAATATATATTACATAGTGCATATTATAGTAGGTGCAATTGTTTTCGAGGATGTTCCTCTGATCCCGTGTATGCTGTTTTCCCATTTTTGTTTATGAGTTTTGACCTCTTTTTTCTTTGAATTTCGACATCCCACACTCTGCACGAAGGTAATTTCAGGACACTGCCCCAACATGAATATAGCTACAGAAATCAAAGAAAAGGTAAAAGAAGTAGCATCGGCTAGGATTACGGGAGAAACAAGATATTGCATTATGTTATTATACTAATCATTTTCATTCTTTGAAAAGGCTAAAACGTATAAGCCAAGGCATTATCTATGGTGGTCCAACCCAGTGGATATGTGTTAGTTCTGTGCAGAATATTTTCAGACAATTTAATAAAAAAGAACTAGAAATCATACAAGAGATAGAGTGAGCGAACTTGCAAGTAGCGTCATCCTCAGCAAGATCAAACATCTACTATGTTCAAAATAGTGGATTTGGCTTTATCTTGGCTGAAAAATGACTAATCGAGCTAATACGTAGTTTTCCTTTGTTAGCCACAACAAATCTCCAAATGAGCGTGGCGGTAAACCGGCGCATGCGCTGGAAGTACTTTCTGCCAGCTTGAACCTCTTTGATTTGCATCAAGAAAGGAAAACGAACACCAATGAAGTGATTTTAGCTAAAAGGGCCCAGCAGCGAGGAAGAGCTAGGAGAGTGATGTAGCCCAACGGAAGGATTGATGAGCTGCAGAGTTAGAGAGTGAGACCACAGATGCAGGCGAAGAGGCCGGCCGAATTCTAAGCAGGCCCGGCAGCGCCGCTGACACAGATTGCCGGCACCGGCCCGGCCCGGCCAAAGGAGAAAACGAAGCCGCCGGCAGGCGGTGACCGAATACCGCGCCCACCGCCGCCTGCTGGCGGGAGGGGCCGGCGCAGCCCACGCCACGCCGCGCCGGTCTGCATGCCTGACTGCCGTACTGCTGCTAGTCGGACACTAAACGCGCCAAGTGTGCATGCGAAACAGGAAGAGGAAAATGGTAGCGACCGTCTGATGCCACGGCTGCGAAAAGTAACATACTTCATCTACACTCCCCAACAGATAGGGCAGCAGACACAAGGGCAGGGCAGCAGACACAAGGGCACACTTAGTGCAGCCCCAAATGAGAAGACTGATCCCGCACTCAAATACCAGCATCACTTCTTGATGAAACCCAATCGCTGCCCACATTCAGATTATACATATATAAACAGCACCCAATATAGCTCCAGATACACAGCACCCAATATAGCTCCAGATACACAGCACACGACACGGCTCCAGATACACAGCACATGACACAGCTCCAGATACACAGCACCTAATATAGCTCCAGATACACAGCACACGACACAGCTCCAGATACACAGCACACGACACAGCTCCAGATACACAGCACACGACACGGCTCCAGATACACAGCACACGACACAGCTCCAGATACACAGCACGCAATATAGCTCCTGATACACAGCACCCAATATATCTCCAGATACACAGCACACGACACAGCTCCAGATACACAGCACACGACACAGCTCCAGATACACAGCACACGACACAGCTCCAGATACACAGCACACGACACGGCTCCAGGTACACAGCACCTAATATAGCTCCAGATACACAGCACACGACACGGCTCCAGATACACAGCACCCAATATAGCTCCAGATACACAGCACACGACACAGCTCCAGATACACAGCACACGACACAGCTCCAGATACACAGCACACGACACAGCTCCAGATACACAGCACACGACACAGCTCCAGATACACAGCACACGACACAGCTCCAGATACACAACACACGACACAGCTCCAGATACACAGCACACGAAACAGCTCCAGATACACCAGTCTTCCTCAAACCCGTGTTTCTCCCTCGGATTTGGCAGCAGCGCACAGACTTGGCCGCGGGAACACCGTAATCGCTGTGTTCCACGACGGGAACCTTCGCAACCTCGTGTATCAGCCACGGCTACATCTTGGAAACACGACAGTGCTGGTTGGTCAGCCGCTATATATTTCTGAGTCGCTGACCCGGTCAAACCGTGAGCTGCATGAAGAACTTCAGACGATGAAAAGCGAAAAACTCGTGTGGACGGTGTTCACAAACAATGGCATTCCCGGGTACAAGCTTACAAGAGACTCACTTCCCATCCGAGTGACAAAGGTGCAACAGATAAAGCAGCTCTGGCGGCAGGTTGGAGCACAGCAGCATCGGCCCGAGAACCACGGGGCGCCCGCGGCGCTGACCTCATCAGTCATCAGTAAGGGGGACCGCCTGCCTCCGGCGGACCTCCACCGGGGACACCTTCCCCAGGCACCGGCCGTCACGGGGAGGGCCCCGCCGCACAGTGTTATAAGCGGCCGCGAAAACGGACAGAATACCCCGAAACCGACTTCCGTATTTCAGTAAATAACCTCAACTGGTCCGTACAAAATTGTCTGGTGCATGCGTTTTTGATATTCATTTGTTTGTGGCTTATCTCATTCTGCCGCTATATTGCTTCAAAGTTGCCACTTCTTCATGTTCGTCCCGCGGATGAATGACGTCGTTTTCATGCTGCCTTTTTCTTAATCCTGCTGCGCGTAAGCTTATCGGCGGATTTTTTATTGTGTGGTATCAAATGATAGTTTGATGTCTGTTTTGTAGGATCAGCTATATTATTAAGCCATGCACCATTTGCCGAAGGATCATTGACCCCGGAAATAACGCTATGTATTTTTTCCGTTTTCAACTTGGAGTGTTTTGTTCAACTAGTCTCACACTTTTGTGAACAAAAGTGAACAATTCAATTTACGTATCAGAAGAAAGCCCAATAAATTCTGGACAGGAGCCATCATGACTTTTTTGCATAGTTTTGCATATATACGGCTGAGACGGCATTGGAGACAGTGGTGCTCCAATCTCGGCGGCAGTTAAGGCACGAACGCGTCGCGCACCGACTCAGCTTACACCGGCGCTCGTGCCCTTCGACGGGTGAATTTGATGCCTTAGGGCTGAGGTTTTATCTGGCACTGGCGGTATTTCACCTAAAGAGGGAAAGTTTCGTTAATTTCCACAACAGTTCAAAAAGTTACTGCCCCGAAAATCGGTATCCATTGCTAGGCTTAGTTAGGGTAAGTGCTGGTCAGAGATATACTTCCATCCGTGTGTACGGCAAGTCTTGTAACAGGTCAAAGAGTATTGCGACACCTCTGCTCTGTGAATACTTCCCTGGTGCAGAGAAATACTTCATGTTTAGCCTCATTCGTGCGAAGAACAGTGTCGTGGTAACGTGCGGGGATAATGGAGTTCCGGGTGAGCAGCGCTGAGCTGTTTAAACGGCTGAAGGAAAACGCTCTTTCGGAAGAACAGAAGAGATTTTGTCGAAGCTGCTTTTAATGATAATGTTTAGTTCTTAGGTCTTCAAAGAGCGAGCATTTCACGCAATTCAGAGGATGAAATCCGGAAGAAGCTGGTGTCCTTCCATGTCATTTTCAAGAGAAAATTGGAACAGTGTTCCAGATCAATCGTGGCGTGCGAAAGCAAAGAAACCGACTGGTTAGCGGAGGACATATGTGAGCCCATCACACTTGCGGATAAACTGGCTACAGTTTCTACCGGAAAACACCATCCAGGCCGGCCTCCTTCTCCGTACGACGCAGTCGGAGAGCGGAGCAAGAGATGTCGCGTCACCAGTACTGCTGAACAGCATGGCACCCACGAGCTCGTCATGGCTGCCGCCCGAAGTGCCAAAACAGACGAGGATTCAGAGTTATCAGCTGTGCTTAAGGAAAGCGTCGCTCCTCCAATTCGGCCCTCCAAGCTTCGCCGTGGAATGCGTGATAGTGCCAGGGTACAGAAGGCTTGTGCTCTAACCCCAGATGAAGCCCTGGCTGTTACCGTATCGGCAGACATGTCAACAAAAAGTTATAACATCGTGAGGAATATGACAAATAAAGTAAGTGCGAAAGAGGTGTACCCACCCCATTATAAAGTTGTGAACGCCCGGCAGAGATGTTTCCCTGGCGAACACATCAGTGTAACCGACAGCTCTGCCGATGTGCCACTGCAAGTCATATTAGACAATACGAAATGGAGACTGATAGAGGCTGAGGTTGACCCCACAAAGGTCAGAGCTGACGTCAGCCAGCCTCAGCCAGGTACATCCATCAGAACAACAGCCTATCCGCAGTGAGGCTGTATCTAGAAAACTGTACCATAAATGGGGATTTGATGGCGCCACTGGACAAAGTATATATAAGCAAGCGGCGCAGGATGGTGCTGCTATAGATATAGGAGCATATTTTGCTCATCCTTAGTCCCTCTACTGTTGGAGATTAACGATAAATGCGTGTGGATCAACGAAAAGCCGTCGTCAACTCGGTATTGCCGTCTAATGCACGTTCAATGTGTCAAGGAAACCCCCGCAGTCTCCCGACAAGAAATGAACAACTTTTCAACCCAGATAGAGAAGCTCCAGCCTTGTGCAGTCGACCTCGCTGGGACCACTGTTCTGGTATCCTACAGTATGCAGTTGACAATGGTAGATGGGAAAGTTGCGAATGCACTGACAGAGACAGCGTCATCTCAAAGATGTCATATCTGTGGAGCTAAGCCGACTGAGATGAATGACTTAGAACAAGTTCGTCAGAAGGTGGCAAACAAAGTGGCTTATCAGTTTGGCCTCTCGACACTCCATGCGTGGATTGTACTTTTGAGCTCACATTGGCTATCGTCTTAGCTTATCCGTGAAGGCAAACGAAAAATCAGCCATCATCGGCCATTAAGTTTGGATTACTTTTGCGAGTCGATCGATATGCATATTGCTTATGTTGGTTTGGAAAGTGACCTTGACCTGACTTCAGGTCAGGTCATTTTTGGTGTCATGATCTAGCATAGTAATATTATACATCATTCGATTCGCCGTGACGAGAGGAAGGGCATAGTGTCTAAAAAATTATTCTATCTCAACTCTGTCAGACGCTAGAGCCCAAAAACACTACCCTAGCATGCCACCTTCTTTGACCTATCATGACCTCAATATTGACCTGAACCAAAAAGTGACCGATATAGTTTCATTATGAATTTGTATGAGCTCTCCACCAGCCTTTGCGTTTTTTCGCTATCTCGCACAGGAGCCGAGTTCGAAGAGGGGATTTTCAAACACCCCCCACCAGGGCGAAGTTGGGTCGGAGGCCCACCGGGGCGCGGGTTAAGTGTCAAATTTGGTGTCAAAAGGTGTGGTGAGTGTTAAAGTACACATCAGTTTTTGTTTCATGAGGCTCCGTCTCTTAGTTCCCGAGATATTCAATTATGTCCGGCCCCTTATAACACTGTGCGCGCCGGGTCAATGACAGGCCCGCGGCACGAAACCGTCGGCGAGAGTGCACCAGCGCTGCCGTCGGGCGCTGCGTCGACTGCTGCGACGCCGGCGGCGGAGACAGGGACTGTCCGGACCCCTGCAGCGGCCGGCGCCGCCGCCGCGGCGGCGCGGTGGCATCAACGTCAGCAGTCGGTTGAGCACCTGCACACTCCTCCGTCCCCGAGGATGATATTGTGGGAGCAAGGCAGGACAGGGTGTTTCAGCCAATGTGCAAGCTAGTGAGGAGACCACCTAATTTGATTTTGTATTACTTCTGATACAGTTTTATACAAATATTCCAAATATGTAATCCATAAAATCCCTGTTTGGCGCCGTCTTTTGGCAATCACCCGTTATCACCCAATCACCCAAAGCACTTTTGACCCTAACAGCTTCCAAAATGTCGGATACAAATTTGTAATGTTTGGTCATTTCTGAATCGCCTAAGTATTGCGAATCTAAATATTTGAAACAGTGGTCTCAATTTTCATCCTTGCGTCTGTTATGTTCTCAAAAACCTGCAACAATCTTCAGTAGCGGATCTGGCCAGAAGGTTGGGGGGCCGAAGTCGAAAAGAAAAATAAAAAACATAACGCGGTGAAGGGTTTTGTCACAGTTTAACTAGACAGTAGGTTTCAAGGGTAAACCCAAGTCGATAAGCAAAAAAAACGTCACGTGGTGAAAGACGTGCAACAACATGCTTGTTTTCGCTATCCAAGGCCTAATTTTTACACTGAAGTTGACTGACCCTGTTTGAAGTTGAGGGTTGAAGCCAAACCTGGTTATAAAGTTTAAAAGAGACGGGGCAAAAAGAAAGCCGACAGTTTTTTTCAGGGGGGGTGGAACATAGTTTTGCCCCGAGCTTTCCGTTTAGGGGAATGCCTTTCCTCCCTTGGATCCACCACTGAAAATCTTAAATTGAATGTGGCACCTTTATAACGTGACTTTAACTGAGATAGTTAAGTTGTAAGGCATGCCAGAAACTCCGGTACTCAATTATTTATCTTGAAACTCAGAAATTTCCGTAGAGAAAGGCCTAAAACCTTCCTGAAATGTACCCCAAATGTACCCCAAGGAGTCAGCCACAGTTTCCAGCTGTTGTTGCGACGACATATGCTTACGTCACAGTGGGTAATCAGCCAATTGAAGCCCTTAAAGTCTATTGAATATGGTAGTAGTTGCCAGATCATGACGTCATGCACAGACAGAGGTTAATTTCTAGCCCTAGAGGAACACTTTAAAAATAAAAATATTGAGCCTGTTGTACATATTTCAGAGAAATCATAGCCGTTTCCATGATTTTCGACTAGAAATACCCCTAATTATACTAAATTCCGGGGTTCGACCAAGGTGCCACATTTCCTTTAACACAGAAGCCACTGGCAGATGCGGCAGACACCATGCTCAGTCCGGAGAAGCGCATAGATTGCTAACTAATGTAGCGTCTATGTGCCTTTTTAAAGGGAATGTGGCATCTTTATGGCGTGATTTTAACTGAGATAACTAAGTTGTAAAGCACACCGAAAAAACCAGTACTCAACATATCACTTGTTCTGGAACTCGAAATTTCCGTAGAAAAAGCTCAAAACCTACCTGAAATGTACCCAAAATGTACCCAGTAGCCGGCCACAGTTGTCAGCTGTTGGCGTGACGACATGCTGACGTCACGGTGAGTAGTCAGCCTATTGAAGCCTATTGGATATGGTAGTGGTTGCCAGATCATGACGTCATGGACAGGCAGAGGTTTATTTTTATCATAGAGGAGAATTTTAATCATCAAAATATTGAGCTCTTTGACATAGGGAAGAGACTTAAGACTTTTTATTAATTTACTTTATATTCATCTTTTTAAAGACGTTTCGATGTCAAAGCACCTTCGTCGGTATCAATAGTAAAATCACATGAAAAAACACATAAAAACACATACATGAAGATCCATAAAACAAATAAACAACACAGTTTCGCAAGAATGAACCAGGCAGACATTTCTATAATATTTTAACACGCGCATTGACGGAGGGGGGGCGGGTACCCGCCCCCTCGGGCTTTTCGGAGATAGCATAAAAACCACGGCGGGTAGCGCCACCGTACTTGGCATAACTTTTCCCTGAACATTTTTACAACCTCTGTGAAAATTTTAAGGTTACGTCATCTCAGGTCAGGTCACCAGTACAGGTCAAGTGACCTGACCTCAAAAAAAAGTTTAAAATAGCATAAGTCGGAACAGAGTCAACTTATCCGATTGAAACTCATATCACACAATGGCCCCACCGAGTTTTCTAAAATATTTTCCGATATTTTTTATATCGGTGACCTAAGGTCAGGTACTAGCCATGATCTCTCAATTGGAAATACATGGGAAAAAATGGTTTTAACTGAATAACTCAGTAATGAATAGAGATAGAGCGTTTATTTTAACTGCATTAGATTTGTCTTGTCATTGCAGTTCTAATAATATGCATTTTGCACAATTTGAGTTTGACCTGACCTCAGGTCAGGTCAAATCCTTGATTTGACCTAGCAAGGTCATATTATATATCATTCGATTCGGCTTGCTGCGAGGATTCATAAAGTTTAAATAGTTTTGCTCTATCTTTACTTGTCCAGACGTAATGGCCGAACAACTTAATTTACATGTTATCCCTATGACGGCATGTTTTGACCTCTAGTGACCTTAAATGTGACCTAACAAAACATGGTTCACATAATTTCGATGGAAAGTGGATGGGCTATCCAACGCCGTTTACCACTTTCCGCTACCTAGCGCGGTTTTCGAGATCTTAGGGGGCGGGTGGGCGGGTACCCTCCCCTCCTCCCGTCAAAGCGAAGGTTGCTCAGACCCCGTCAATGCGCGTCTTAAATTTCTCTCACGTCTTTCACGAAAACACGTCAGTGGGGAACTTCTGATATTGCTAAACATGCCGCAGATTTTGACCAATTCACAAATCCAGATCACGTAAACTTTAAATTGGGGTAAACTGAAATAAATGCTGATTCTAAATTTTTTCTTAACGTCTTATCTTTTAATTGGTAGAATTTTAGTATCATCCCATCGTGGTAAATGGTAACATTCATTTATGTTTACTACTAGAGAATTTGAGGTCCTGTGATGTATTACATCTTTTCTGTGCTCTTTTAATCTAACTTTCAGCCCCCTACATTTCTCACTGATATATGATTTTGAACATCCTCCGCATGGTATAGTGTAAATTACACTTAAGTTGGAATCCTTTGGTTTTGTTTTCTTTAACCCTATCACGCCACCCCTGTAAAAAGTCAGAATCGGTAGGGGCTCCATCGGCCCCCCGTGATATCTCCAAAAGTTCTCGACCGATTTCAATGAAACAAAAACAATTTTGTTTGTTTTGCTGTGAACTTTCTGCTTAGCTATATATTTTCAAAAATTTCAAAAGGGAGGTCAAGGGGGAAAAGAATAGGATATTTTGAATTTTTAACAACTGGTTACTGCGCCTCCATTTATTATTGGATTTGTATGAAACTTCGTGTGAAGTTTCATAATTGTATGCTAATACACATATATTTCGGGTTTGTTGAAATTCGAAATTCAAGGGCGGAGTCAGGAGGGGTAAATATTGGAAATTTTTGGATATATGCTTTTGACACTGTTTTCGTATCTGAAGTGACTTGACGTTTGTGAATAGTAATGAAAGCAGGGGCAGTGGCGGATCCATGGGGGGCAAAAAAGGCAATTGCCCCCCCAAACGGAAAAGCTCGGGGCAAAACTATGTTTTTGCCCCCAAAAGCGATCGACCTCCTTTTTTTCCCCGATTCCTTTTAAGTTTATAGGCAACATTTTGGTGCTTTAACTCTCAACTTCAAACGGAACCAGTTAAGTTCAGTGAAAATATCGGGCCTTGGATAGGAAAAAAGGATCCTGGCTCATATTTTTCAGCCCATGACTTTTTTGCTTCTTGCCTCAAACACCCGTACCGGGAAGGCATATTTTAGCGCAATTTTGCGTTGCGCGACTTTTTTTTGCTTTTCGACTTTCGTTTGCCCCTCCCAAACCGACCGGCTAGATCCGCCACTGAGCGGGGCGTAGCCGGGATTTCGCTCAGGGAGGGGCGGCGCCTTGAAAAGGGCCCCTGTCACAGCGCAAAAGGGCCCTGATGGGTAAAAAGAGCCCTGCTTGTTAAAGAATAGTGTTGAAGAGGGCTTAAGAGGTCCCTGTCTGATATGACATTTCAAATTTGGCCACAGAGCATAGTGCGGGTGAGCCGCGCTTCATGAGGCCCGTGTCCTCAGGGGGCCCTTCGGGCCCTCAGGGAGGGGCGGCTGTCCCTGCCGCCCCCCCTTGGCTACGCCCCTGAATGAAAGATGTTAGGAACCTATTTTTGCCGTTTTGTTCCCACGGGCGGATGTAGGCGATTAAAAAAGGGGCATGTAATAAAGTTATTGCTTATTACCGGTGTTTTTTTCGTATTGCGAGGCTTGGTTCTCCAAATTTTAACTGCCAAATGTTGATTCTGATACAAACGGACATTTTGTACGCATATTGATGCTAATTCATAGGCGGTTCCAGGAGCAGAAACACGAAGTAAACCCATGAAATCATAAACATTAGTTGTTATGCATCTCATTATAAATTGCTGCTCCCACGCCCTTAGCCCCTCTCTCTCCCCGAAATGTATTCCTGGACCCGCCGCTGAGTGTCAACACTTCCGGCGTGCGTACATTGGGAGGGGAAGATAACAGCTTCAAAGGGTTAGTGGGCCGCCGTGAGATAAGACAATGCCCGGTCCCATGGCACCACTACCAATACTGCCTCAGTGCTCCCACCACTACCGAACGGCGCCGGGGTAACTCTTTGTACTTCAATATGTCCAATATGACAATGTAAACTACACCAAGTGTCTGGAGCTACGGACGGTAAGATATATCCACACGGTGGTTAGCTTCCCTCAACATCCTCATGAATTTATAATCACTGTTTCAATACAATATTCTACTCAGGAGGAATTTTTCCGGCTACCCGACTCAAATTATGGTCTGACGTCGCCACTGGCATGGAAACCATCAGAAAATATTATATATTGAAACAAAACAGAGGCCAAACAATCTCCAAAGTTCGATTGAATCACACTATTGATGTACATGCCTCGTAACATATGAAAACTATACCCCCCAGTTTTTTCTCCTGGAGCCGCCCTTGCTGGAAACTGTATGTAAGTGAAATATAGTAAACAATATCCATCATACAAATTAATTATTTCTGTACCTCAGAATCAATAATTGCAACAAAATAATGCGGTTACGAGTCATTATCTTGCCAACTGCCCTACCCAACCTAGCTCTGCCACCGCCACTGATCCAAAAAACGAAACTAGACACAGAGATATGTCTGCAACCATACATCAAGAACTTCCGAATTGCTAAAAAATAATTACTTCTGATCAAAGAGCAATGTGCAACTGATATATAATGCCCCCAATTATATATTCCTGGAACCGCCCTTGGAACACAAAACCGCAAAGTAAGCACGGATATGACCACATTGATAAAGCAACGAAGCATCATGGCATTGCTAAAAAAGCGGGATTTTGTACCAGAAATAGAGCAAGTAACAGC
>JAOTON010000584.1:0-12500 GCA_034440635.1 Lepas anatifera | reverse complement strand
CCCAAACAGCAATCACTGAGAACAGCAAAATAAAATTTAATTCATCAGTTAGAACAGTGTCTTACCTACAGATCTGCGCCAACTGCATGTTCATGGGATTTCCTTATGCCTTATTTATTGCGCCTCAAATATTGCGATTTTTTGCCTAACGGTGGTATACTGTGCCGCACGGCACCTTACGGCGCGTTGCTCTCCGGGCAGTCCAGGAAGCATGCTGACTTAAAATGTGGTACTTTTACATTACTTTTCGCATGAATTCAATGAGGAATGCCAGTTTACATGGTTTTCTATTTCAAAAGGTGACAGGGGCGGATGTAAGCAATTATTTTTCGGGAAGAAAATTAGCGAAAATAGTGAAAATCCTTTATTTAGAAAGAAAATGAGGCAAATCGGCAAACTTTGGCGACCGACCGGTTCCGGTAGATGGTGCCACTCTTGATTAAGGGATACTACGATATCAGAAAATTAGGCATTATGACAAGAACTGTAATTAAGAGGCATAAAAACAAAACATTGTCAGAGTACCTTTATTACTCGATGAAGAAAGACGACAGCCTTCCACTGTCATGAGCTACAGGGACAAGGACTGAACCGAAAGTAGAATCGACTCCGGGCACCACTCGCGTCTATTTTCCCTGACGGCAGCGAAACGTATCTTGTTAAGCGCCTTTCCATCTTGGCGGCCAGCGCCGCACACGCTGGTAACTGACTCGCTTTTCAGTTTTAAGGCCCTCTATTGACTGAGTGTGGCACGGAATGCCTGTCCGGAGAGATGACCCGACTACAGTCCTGAGTTGGGTCTGCGTAAAGCCGTTCAGGAAGGGTGGCTCCACATTGGGTGCATGGCAGACCCTTTTTACGCTGCTGTGCAGCTCCATGTAGCTGGTCGCACACCTCTTGGAGCTGCCCCGGCAGAACCTGGTACCGCTACCAGGTGCTGCTGGGGTGTCCGGCGCTCGCCGGACACAGGCACCATGCGCTCGGCCCTTCAACATTGGGCCTGTGCGCCGACCAGAGGAGCTGTCCGCCGGCTGCTGGGAGGTGCTGGGAGAGCGCTGCCCGCTCTCAAAAGCGACGCGCTGCTCACTGCAGGAGGCGTTGGGTGTACGCGCTGGATAGGGACCGGCTTCATCTACGCTTGTGTTAACCTCGTGCTCCGGGACGATACGATCTTACTGACGGCTGCAGCTCTGATTTTCTGGTCGCCGTCACCCAGCATCGCCAAAATGATGCTTTCCGTATGCGCCATGAGAGCATCCCTCGCCACGCTATCCTGCACAACTGTCAGTGCGTCACAGGTCATGTACATACTTTCGCTGCAGCCGCAGCTCCTCTGCCAGGTGGCGCGCAGCGCTGGACAGCGTCCCACTCGTGCTTGATTCGGACTTCATTGGGACGTAGACACAGACCAGGTACTGCGCCAGTACCTGTATGTCGAGGCGATGGCTCAGCCCTGGACATGTACAGACGGAGCAGGCGACTCTGCGCCGTGTGCCTTATGGGCGACAGCACCTAGCATCCCCCGTCTCCCGTCTTTGCACAGAGGTACGCTGGCTTCAGGTCCCCGCTGAATAGGGCGAGAAATCTCTGGGGCAGTGCACTTTGCTGCCAATCGCCAACTTCCCCAGAGTCAAGAGCGACTCAAGTCCCTATCTGGCGCGTCAAGTCAAGTCCCTATCTGGCGCATACACCCAATACCTCCTGCAGTGAGCAGCACGTCGCTTCTGAGAACGGGCAATGCTCTCCCAGCACCTCCCAGCAGCCGACGGACAGGCCCAACGTTGAAGGGCCGAGCGCATGGTGCCTGTGTCCGGCGCTACCAGGTGCTGCCGGGGCAGCTCAATCGGTGTGCGACCAGCTACATGGAGCTGCACAGCAGCGTAAAAGGGTCTGCCATGCACCCAATGTGGGAGCCACCCTTCCTGAACGGCTTTACGCAGACCCAACTCAGGACTTTAGTCGGGTCATCTCTCCGGACAGGCATTCCGTGCCACACTCAGTCAATAGAGGGCCTTAAAACTGAAAAGCGAGTCAGTTACCAGCGTGTGCGGCGCTGGCCGCCAAGATGGAAAGGCGCTTAACAAGATACGTTTCGCTGCCGTCAGGGAAAATAGACGCGAGTGATGCCCGGAGTCGATTCTACTTTCGGTTCAGTCCTTGTCCCTGTAGCTCACTGACAGTGGAAGGCTGTCGTCTTTCTTCATCGAGTAATAAAAAGGTACTCTGATAATGTTTTGTTTTTTATGCCTCTTAATTACAGTTCTTGTCATAATGCCTAATTTTCTGATATCGTAGTATCCCCTAATCAAGAGTGGCACCACCTACCGAAACCGGTCGGTCGCCAAAGTTTGCCGATTTGCCTCATTTTCTTTCTAAATAAAGGATTTTTCACTATTTTCGCTAATTTTCTCCCGAAAAATAATTGTTTACATCCGCCACTGTCACCTTTTGAAATTGAAAACCATGTAAACTGGCATTCCTCATTGAATTCATGCGAAAAGTAATGTAAAAGTACCACATTTTAAGTCAGCATGCTTCCTGGACTGCCCGGAGAGCACCGCGCCGTAAGGTGCCGTGCGGCACAGTATACCACCGTTAGGGGAAAAATCGCAATATTTGAGGCGCAATAAATAAGGCATAAGCAATCCCATGAACATGCAGTTTGTGCAGATCTGTAGGTAAGACACTGTTCTAACTGATGAATTAAATTTTATTTTGCTATTCTCAGTGATTGCTGTTTGGGATGCAAAAACCTGCATTTTCTCTGTTTTTTCGAAAACTTGAAGGCGCAGGGGCGGGCTGAAAAAATTCGAAATTCAAAATTTCAAGGTCAAATTCGAAATCAGCGGGTCCGAGAACATCAGAAACCCACTGGTCCCGAAACATTAAAGAAAAAGTTGCCAAAAGGGCCCCCCTAATCTACATCCAACCCACCACGAAACCAAAAATGAATAGAAATATCGGCAAAGTTACAATCTTCTCTGGATTTTTGGACCTCTTAAAACGCCAGCAAAACAAGAGATTGAATTGAAAAATAACACGTGTTTAAAGCTAATAATTTTAAAATGATCCGTCATGTTCATAGATAAGATTGTTCTTTCAAAGTGTACCCTGTCTTCGTGTTTTTCGCTTAGTTAGGTTCATGTCATAGTGTTATCTTCATCTCCCTTGAAAACGGGGGCGGGATGCTCCCGAAATTTGGTCGGGTTTTATACTCAGGCTATTCATTGAGCAGTAATAAATGTTTTACATAATTTCAAAAATATTTCAGGTGTGATATAGAAAACCAAGCAAAAGAAAACAAGCGCCAGTATCAGTGTGGAAATGTGTACATTAATAGGCGTAGGGACAGGGGGCAGGGGGCCAAGCCTCCCCCCCAATATTCTTCATTCTTAACCCTTAACCCTATGGCGTTGACTGGAAAGAAATGACTTCCAAATGCACCTTGGCCTCCACAATATTCTGGACGTTCCTACCCTTACGTGTAGGTACATTTGAATAAATTTGATAAAAAAGCTGCAAAAGTGCGCGACCCTCTAAATATCATCGAAATACATGGAAATTTCTGCACAGAATCTTGTAAGCAGATGGGGTTTGAGGGGAACATCGATATGCGTCGAAATATTGCATTTTGGAACAATGAAACACCCTAATATATATACATATATATATATATATATATATATATATATATATATATATATATATATATATATATATATCGTGGTTCTGCAGAGGACTATCACCTGAATTTAGATATTGCTTCTGAAAGTTATTTTCATTTTCTTACAATTTTTACCTTTGTATTTGTTCCGTTTGTTCCTGCATACCCTTATTGGTGAGAATGCCCAAAGTATGCAGCTATATCCGCCCGTGAATTGAGGATCCACCCTTCAAGTCGCACAATATTCGCGTCTGGTTAGCAACAGTATGTTTTGATTAGGGGCCGGGCCCGCCCCGGTCCCTAAGCCGGTAAAGCGTACGGCCCCTGATTCTGGCTCCCTGAGCTGAGGCCAGTAGATTGCCGAAAAGAACGACAGATATTTAGAAATTAAACTTGTGAGACAAGGGCGGCAAAATCTCCCTGGAGCCCAGGACGTCTTCTTTGGGGGCTCAAAATAAAGCTCTTTTCTTTCTTTAATTCAAACTAAAGACATGGATGTGGTTGTTGATGAATGAATACGCCCAGAGTGCTTTGGAACCAAAAAGGGAGCTTGAGCTGCCTAACAGTGATACAGAAACTTTTCTGGAAAAACTATCCGAGAAATAGGGGATGGTAAATTCAGTAACCGAAGCTTATCAGCCTAAACTAAAACTGCATCATTAATTTATGCCAGATATCGAAAACAGAAAAATCGCAGCAGTTATTACAAAATAATTGATTGTTATCAATCATCAAAAACATAATCTTGCTTTCTTTTAATCTTGTTTCCAAGGTCTGGGGACCTTAGAAAACAAGGTAGTTTTAGCTAAAAATTCAGGACTGACCTGGTCGATGCCGTGTCCGTATCGCATCAAGATGGGTACGACAACAGCGGCGTCCTTCATATCCTTCACCTCTCTCTTCAACTGTGTGAAGTGGAAGAGACAGTCCTTGTCATGATCGATGCGCCGCTGCAGGATGCCGAGGAACAGATCCAGGCTGTGATTGCCCAGGATCGGCTCCACCACGTTGAGGATGGTCTTGTTCTTGATAAGTCTCTCCTGAATCTCGTCCTGTGTGATGCTGAGCTGGCGCTGGTGCGACACCTGCACGGGCGCCGGGCCGTGGCTGATGCTGCGGCTGATGGTCTGCTTGCTGGCCGTCGACAGCGACAGCTCCTCCAGCTTGTCCAGCGCAGCCTTGTAAGAGGTCACCACCTTCTTGAACTCCAGCTTCAGCGCATCGTGCAGGTTCATCAGACTGCCGTCGTGTGTGCCTACCATGCCGTGATGGCCCATACCCTCAACTGCTTTGTCCAGTGCCTTGCGGCGAGAGACCAGCATTTTGCGAATCTTTGGATCGGTATGAACGATGACCTTCAACAGTTTTTTGCACGATGCAACAAAGGGCCACAGGCGTCCAATTTGACGTTTCCACTGAGACTCTCCTCTTGCTGAGCAAAGAATTTCACAATATTCATAACAACAGCTTCTGGCTTCAGTGTTTTCACAGAGAAGTTAAGGCCATCTGAGAGAAATACTTTGGCGTAGAGCGCCTCGAGGATCGGCAGAGTATCTGGCATTGAATCGATGAAGACGTCCACCGGTAGATCCGCCAGAATCACTTTAAACGTGCCGTGGCTGAGCCGGTTGACAAAGTTGTGGCCCGCCTCTCTGTACTGCTGGTTCTCATATAGCATCAGGATGCGCTTGACAGAAAACTTGGGACTAACGTCGGCGATGGTCATGGAGCTGATGCGATTGAGGTCCAGGTAGCCACTGGGCCTCCTCCTGCTCCTGCTGCCACTTACTCTTCCTCCACTGCAGACGCTGGACCGGCCTCCTGTGAGCCTTCTCCGGACGGAAGCGCATTTGTGCGTGGGAGGATTGTGGTGCAGGTGTCATCTGCACCTGCCTGAGAGTAAGAGGCGCAGCCGGTTTGTAGGTCCACGTGGATGTCTTCAGGGCCGAAAGATCCATGGGCAGCGATGAGCGCCCCTGGAGAGGATACTTACTTCGCGTTTGCATGTCATGGTAGCGCTCCAGCCGGTCACCATTTAAGCTGTGGGGCGAGAACATGTTGAAGGCTGGAGTGAGACGTCCAGGCGTTATCAAGTTCCTATACTGTTGTAAAGAGTCAGTACCTAACCAGCGCGGAGGTTGGTAGTCTGCTAGAACTTACAAGCAGTACACTTCCACGAGTCTCTCCACTCCTTGTCTCCAGTCTCTCCACTCCTTGTCTCCAGTCTATCCACTCCTTGTCACCAGTCTCTCCACTCCTTGTCACCAGTCTATCCACTCCTTGTCACCAGTCTCTCCACTCCTTGTCACCAGTCTCTCCACTCCTTGTCACCAGTCTCTCCACTCCTTGTCTCCAGTCTCTCCACTCCTTGTCTCCAGTCTCTCCACTCCTTGTCACCAGTCTCTCCACTCCTTGTCACCAGTCTGTCCACTCTTTGTCTCCAGCCTCTCAAAAGTCCTTCGGAACACCGTCAGAGGTGACAGTGAGTGGTCAGCGTGGCAGCGCAGCGGCACCACCCGCACCCTCGGACGCGGCGCACCCGACTGAGCGCAGCCGCCCCACTTCTCCGGCCATACAGCGAGGAGCGCCGTCCGCGGGCGTTTCAGAGAAAACCGCCACCGCCTCCATCAGCAGCGCGCCAAAGCCGCGCCCTCCATCGTCGCCGATGCACTGCGAGAAATGACCAATTGCTCATTCCAGGACGAATCGTCCAGGTAAGCGCCAAAACAATTTACCAGGACCCCTCTGATTTCCACCAAATTTTGTACCCAAGGTCTCGTATGCATAAGACAAATTTGGGCCCATTTTCTAGATCCCAGGGTCAAAGAGGTCACCAGATAGAGGTCATCAAAGTTTAGAGTTCAACGCAAATATTGAAGCTGAAGCAATTTTGTATCTGAAAAGTGACCGGATCGAAATTAATAAATATTCATCACCTGATAGGAGATACAACGGGCCACACATGAAAAAAGAACTGATTCCAGATCAGCTTCTGACCTTGTGACCTTGTGAACTTTCCTCTAAATTAAGAATTTTATGAAAAGTCCTATTTCAATTTTTCACGGGGTGGTCCTCAGAGTATAAGCTAACCAGTGCTGGGTGATTTGTTTTATAACTCAAACTCAGATTTAGTAACAGATCACAGATGTCATTCCTCAGGACAAAACGCTCATTGGAAGTGCATTTCGTGCGTATAGGATACAACATGGCAAATATCATTGGCGGACGCAGGGGGGCATTCCGGCCATGGCCCCCCAAAGCGCAGGAGGGGGCCAAATTTGGCCCCCAAACGCCGGAAAATTTTTGAAAAAAAGGTGTTTACACTAGGTCTGTAGAGAAAAAAATTCGCTCCCCACTCCCCCCTCCCCGGAGAGCGATCATGCGCTTGAAGGAGGTAGCTTATACTAGGTCTGTCGAGCACTGAAAATGTGTTTACACTAGGTCTGTAGAGCAAAAAAATATTCGCTCCCAACCCCCCCAAGGAGGAGAGAGGCTGACATGGGTTTGGCCCCAAAACTCGGGTCTGCGTCTGCCCCTGGCTAATATGGATGTCAAATGAAAGCTGATCAGTTACCTACCACATATTTCGTAGCATTACTTGTGCCTTGGATCTAAAACGACCCTTGTAACCTGACTAAATGACCTAGCTTGTCCGTAAATGTCGTTTAAAAGAAAAGTACGCAAATGCGTCGTTACCGATTCCATTCCATGGCTTGACAGGCTCGTGGTTCTTCAGATATGTTTGAGAATTACGAAGTCATACCGACCTTGCGTGGTACTTATTTATTACCTTATTAGATCTGCGCTAGGTGCTGCGTGGTTTGGTTGGAGCTATGCTATTTCCAATTCTAGACTTGAAACGCACGTTGTATGGTTACCCCAAATATCCACTTATAAAGCGGAAAGAATTTATCACCAAGGCAGTAATTTAATGTAATGCATGTAATTTCAGTGAATGCTCTAACACTGCGGATAACGGGAGCAGCTGCAGTCGAGGAAATGGAAATCATAGTGCTCACACGAAAGCAAGTTATCAACAGCCTCGTCCCCTTTTATAAGCCCTGCGTGCTTGCGGCTGCGGTGAACCTCGAACACGCAGTGCCAGCGGAACGTCCGAATTTAAGTGGCCGACTTTATGGCCGACTCAAGGAGGGCAATAAAACATGTCTGCTGCCTCCTCTACCTCAGTGTCATCGAGCAGCCCCCAGTTAAGCAGTGATAAACTGCGACGGAGCCGGGAAAGTCAGCCTCTTTATAATCAAAAACTGTGCGTCGCATCACATGAGGCGGCCGGTCATAGGGCACAGTAAATAGACCTATAATCTGGCGGTGATAACTATCTAAGCATATGTCACAAGCAACATTGCTATTGCAATCCAAAACCTTGAAAACATAACGTCAAGCATGTTAGGACCTCGCGTCCGCTACACTATACACTGTCTCACACCAAGGAGGTCGCACTCGTCCAGAAAGCTAATGGCACCTACCGTTAATTTCTGGGACTTGAGAACCACACCGTTGCAGGCTGTCATCCAGGTGTTCTCGGGCAAGTTGAAGTCATCCGGCACGATGAGACGACGGTAGCTTCAGATCAGATAGCTTCAGATCACGTTGCCGTGATTCTCCGTGGGACGGCGTGGTCGTCCGGCGGCCGGCAGCACACCGCCACCGTCACAGCAAGTGCTGAATAAGCAGCGTCTCGGTAAGGGGCGGATCCGGGAGACGGGTCGGCAGCAAGGTGGGCCAGACGGCGCAGGCACCACCACCGCCCAGTTCTCGCGCCGTCGCGCCGAAACCATGTGTGCTGGGGGAAACCGAGTTCAAGCTCGGAGTCCCGAACAATGGTCAGAGAACATGGTCATTGAGCCATGTCTCATCATGTATTACTCACACTTCCACACTCTTGCACTCTTGAGGTGGCTTTTAAAAGTCTTGTGATGAGTATAAAGTGATTATAAACTATGTTCAGACCTGAGTCTATCGTTGCCGGACGAAATGCGCTAGCACTATTGTTATCGGTGACGTCACTGTGCCGCAGCCTGTGACGTCATCGCGAGCCTCTGCCGGCTAGACAGCAGATGTCGCACAAGTCTTCCGGTTGGAGACTGATTTTCTGAAAGATAGGTTTATTTGATTTCTAGGCTTACGTGGTGCACCAATATTGTCAAATGTTAATACAACTAATTAGTATCTGCACTTATTTTCACCGTGAGCATTTATTACTGCCCACATAATTTGCCCTTTCGGCTCTGCCCCGACTGCCGCCTGGCGGCCAGGTCATGCGTTGACCCGGGGTCATTTCCGCTACAGCATCGAGCGAGAGCGCAGTGTGTGCGTGTGACACCTCTCCTGTGAACGTAAGTGTACTAGGAAACGCTGTTGCGACTATTTGATATTTGATATGGAATTGTAGGCGTGCTTGTGTAAAACTTAATTGATTGTCAAACGAGTGTTTGCATATTTGAAATGTTTCCCTGGGCAGAATTATGAAGATTTGAAGTTACGAGATATTATAAGAAACTCAGAATGAGATGTTATAAGAAATGTTGTCATAGCAATCAAAGCATCACTACTTTTAGACACAACCGAGACAGCAGCAGAAGATTGAGCATGCAACTCATACGGATGGGGCCATGAGAGGAGACCCCGTCTACATATGGAAGAAGATGGTAAGGATAAGGAAAGATGAGGATAAGGAGAATGGGATTCTACCGGGAGGAGTCTTTGCAGCTACACGCGCATGCGCTCACAGCCTCCAGGTAGAGGTAAGTATAAAAACAAGGATTAAGCACCGGCTAAAAAACACACACAGGCAGACGCAATCGCACACACACTCGAATATTTAAACTAAAATAATATTGGGGTGAAAATGTTTGATTCTTCGGCTTCATATTCATTTTGTCTTCAATCTGATAATTTTTTATGTTTGTTCTCCATCTTGTCCTTGACAGTTTTGATTTCTATGCTTCAATGCTGTTCAAATTTTGCATTTTTGTCTTTTCTTTAATCTCCAGTGCTGATGTTTTCTTTGACAAAACTTGTTTTTCCTTTTTCTCAAAAATTAGCAATCCTGAAGCATTTCAATGTTCCCGCTGTAGAAACTTTTTCTTGGAGGAGCTCATAAAAACATGTAAAACGTAACGAGAAATCACGGAGACTGATAGGCGACGAAAAGACAATAGTCAGCCAAAAATTATCATTTACTTCTTACTTTTATCTTTTTCTAGCTTGCGCGAGAGACAGTCGAGATGAATGAAAATGAGCACACTGACAAACACTTTTGAGATTGTTTAGAAATTGATCAAAACATAAACTATCCCAAGGTATCGTAGACCACCAGAAAACAACATTGTGATCTCGGAAACACTGCTTAAATCAGTGATTCATCTACTAGATCAATAATGAGGCTCACCATTATCTTCGGGACAACAACTGCGAAGCTTAGATGATCTCGTAGACCACCGATCGTGCATTGAGACTTCCTTTCGAAGCTTAGATGATCTCATAGATCACCGCATGATCTACTAAAAGGCAGGACCGGGATTTGAACTCAGACGCTCAGATCTGATGGTCCTGCCATCTGTCGCCAGAATCAAAAGTTCGTTGCAAATTAGCGTCTTTCTTCGATGCGGCGTGTGCGGTGGCGTGCGCGCGCGGATGAATTCTGTTTTGAGCGTTTCGCGCCATCGTGAGCCAGTGAGTTGCAAAGCCTGGTGAGTTGAGCATCTTTGTTGAGGGTGGCTGGCGCACCTAAATATGTGCTAACATTTTTGCAATTGAGGTGCTTTGTGTTATTGACGAGACAGGTTCTAAATGTTGTAAAAACGTTGCTTCAATAGATGGATTGCCTTTGCTACAAAAATGCGTGGACCTAATGCTTTATCTTAGCTGATCAACACTTTCTCTGCAGATAAGTTACTTCGACAAGCTGGAGCGTGAGAGCCCAAGGACAGTAAGTACCCAATACCTACCCACACTAGCGGATCCAGGGGAAGGGGGCTAATCGGGCATTTGCCCCCCCAACCCTCCGTAGCCACCCCTTTGACTCTCAATTTTCTTCAAAAAGGTCTTTCATAAGAGGCTTATTTCATAAGGGAGAGGAGCTCCAGGATGAGGCAAGTGTTCGGTGTTGCCTAGCCCCTGCCGGCGATAGCGCAGGGAAGTTCAGTGTGTTCACGTTGTTATTTCATAAAGGGTTTTTCATAAAGGGTTTTTCATAAAGGGTTATTTCATAATGGGAGGAGCTCCAGGATGAGGCAAGTGTTCGGTGTTGCCTAGCCCCTGCTGTCGATAGCGCAGGAAGTTCAGTGTGTTCACGTTGTTATTTCATAAAAGTTTTCTGATTTTCAAACATATGTTGATGTTGATTTTTGTATGATTTTTTTCTAAACAATCGGAACGGGGCACCGATCGTTTTGAAATATGTGAGTATTAAGGCGATGATCTCGGAGATCAGAGACAAATATAGATCTGAAGAGTCTTCGAGATTAAATTGCATGAAAACTATCTCGCAGATTCATGATCTGGAAGATCACGATCTACTTTAGTGCTAGTAGCTCTGGTGATCTCCGAGATCGCTCGTTGATCTAGGATTATTATCTTGGAGATCACGGCATGATCTCGGAGATCAGATACAAATATAGATCTGAAGATTCTTCGAGATTAAACTGCATGAAAACTATCTCGAAGATTCATCGACCTGGAAGATCACCATCTACTTTAGTGCTAGTAGCTCTGGTGATCTACGAGATCGCTCGAATCTGCAGTTGCTAGCACCCATGTATAACTGACCTCAACTTGACCAAACAACATGTGTGAGGCGTGCGTTCCACCCCTCCTCAGCTGTCCCCGCCCACTCACCCGGCTCAGCGCTACAGCGTACAGTGACTTCCAAGCTAGTGGGTCGGCAGCGGAACGATACTTTCGCAACAGACTGTACATAAGCTTGTTTCGCATAGTCCTATGATGTTCAAAAACCTGTTTGTGGTAATAATTCTATTGGCAATTCTGTACTGTAGATATAACAGGTATGTGTTCCTGGTTGCTTTTTTCAGTTGTAGAAGGAGCCTCTTTGGAAAAAGCCAATCTTCTGTTCCCATTTTCTTTGAAGTGACAGTTCACGTATCTCGCAATTCTTCGACAAAAGAAATACGAACTGCTTATAACAATAGCGGTTAAAGAGAATGGACCAGTTTTTCGAAGTTCCAAAAAGCATAATAAATGAACAAAATAGGTCTGAAAATCAGGGAACTACATTATTTCTTCACTTTGATACGCTAAAAACCGAAATATTTCTTCTTTTCTACTGATTAATGACGTCATCAAAATCAGTAAAATCCCGAACCTTGATTCCGCTCGATTGTAGACTCGCTGTGAAACGGAATTGAAGGTCAGCCGTTACTGCGCATATGTGACATTCCTTCAACGCGATTTTAGCCGTGTTATTCTGCCGTGCAGAACCCAGAGTAGTGTGCCACACGCATGCGCAGTACTGTATCTTGGACTACATGGTACCGTACTGCGCATGCGTGCAGCACACTAATATGCGTTCTGCCGGCAGAACATACACGGCTTTTGTCTCTGTTGTTTTGTGAACCAATTTCGAAGTGTCCGTAGTATTATCAAGGTAAATATTGAGAAACATATGGGTAATATTCTTTGTAGTAAGGCATTGGCTTCCGTTGATGCTAACTGATATAACCGTGTTGTGTATGTATAATTGGTAGCATCATTGAAAATTGCTTATTTCTTATGTAATTTAAGTTTCGAAGTTAACAAAGTAGCAGAACGAAGGAAAAAACTGGTGAGGTCATGCTGTTCACAATTTGACAGTGAG
>JAOTON010000583.1:0-278787 GCA_034440635.1 Lepas anatifera | reverse complement strand
TGGTGATAGAGCATTTTTTTAGCTGCATTAGACTCGCCTTGGCTTTGCAGTTCTAATGATATGCATTTTATATAATTTGACCCTGACCTGACCTCAGGTCAGGTCAAATCCTTGATTTGACCTAGCAAGGTCAAATTATATATCATTCGATTCGGCTTGCTAAGAGGAATCATATAGTTTAAGTAGTTTTGCTCTATCTTTACTTGTTCAGATTTAATGGCCGAAAAACTGAAGTTACATGTTATCCCTATGACGGGCATGTTTTGACCTCTCGTGACGTTAAATGTGACCTGACAAAAAATGGTTCAAATGTTTTCGATGGAGAAGTGGATGGGCAGCCCAACGCCGTTTACCGTTTTTCGCTACCTACCGTGGTTCTCGAGATCTTAGGGGCGGGTACCCGCCCCCCGTCAATGCGAAGGTGGCTCAGACCCCCGTCAATGCGCGTGTTAATATGATAGGGTACCCATGGGGACGTACCCTGTGATATGGGTCACTACCCCAGGAAAATTGGTTTGACACGTGCAATCTGCACGTGAAATTTTACGTGTTAAATGTATGGAGATTTTTTTGACAAATTAAACAAATGAAATTAAAAAAATTGGCCTCATGGAATTTAATGAACCTCCATGGGGTGTTAGTCGGTACCTTCGGGTATTACGGGGTCTAGGTGGTATATCTGGGAAAACTCGAAATTTCGTGCAATTTGACCTTGAAAATGACCTTGCAGCCCAAAAATCTCCACTTTACCCCCTAGAGGGGGCCCCGGTGGGGCGCCGGTGGCACGTTGGCCCAATAAGTGTATGCATGCATGGACACAATACCTGGGGCCAGTGGATGGGTGGTTATTGGGTAATATGAGATTGGCCATGGGTCCTCCACTGCGCAAAACCTTTAAATTATATGTTTTCCCCTGCAGCTGGATTGGTCACCCATACTGCACCCAGGCCTTTCAAGATGGGGTAAAACTAACTCCTGCAGTGCAACTATGACCACTAACACACTTTACCTGCCCTACACTTGTTTCGATAAAGGTTCTTCATCAAAGAGATTTTTGGAGGTTTTTAAAATTGTTGGAGATTTTCTAATTTTTTGGGTTCACACGCCCCTGGCTGCTACGGTATGGGAACGTTTTTGACGAAACTTGCCTCGTTTGTACCCAGAGGGGTTACGTTTCAAATGAAACCATTTGAAACCCTTTGGGGGCCCCTAGCGCGTGCCACGTGACCTTGAGTGTGCTTCGGCACCCTTCCAAAACTTAATTTTCGGACAGCATACGGTTCCTGTTCGTACAGAAAGCCCCTTTACGTACTGAAACGACAATTACTGGCACGATCTGATACAATGAGATGGTCATAGGTGCAAACAGTGCCCCTTTCTACACACGGGCACCCTCAGTTTGAAGATATTCTATTAATTAGTGTTAAAGCAGTGGGAAACTTATGATGTTTGTGTGGCCAAACAAATGAAGCTACGTCCACCGTTTTTGGTAATTGGGTCACATCTAATGGAGGGATAGGATTAGGTGACCGGGGCACTCAAGGTGACCGGGGCACATCAGTGACCGTTGCACTGCGCATGCGCAGTATCGCATTACCCCAATGGGCTATATCTCTCCAACCAGTGGGCCGATTCTGCTGAAATTTGGTATGTAGGGGTTATGTTATGAACTCAAGTCAGCAAAGTGGAAGTTTTGCACGTGCTCACGTGAGAAAGCCACTTTCTATCGAGCGTCCTCCGTTCCGAAGATTCAGATATTTCATTTTCTGCCAAACTGTCTTGTGGGGATTATATGAACTAAACACAGAAAAGTGCACGTTTTGCACGTGCAGATGTCACAAAACCATTTACTTTTAAGGGGGTCCCGTTCCGGAGAAGCGATTAGGTGCTCTCGCAATCACCTTCGGTCCCGCGATGCCCCTAAAGGCGTCGCCCTCACGTTGAGATTTTCCATTGAAAATCAACTGAGCTAACTCATCAGGGAGGGTTTTTCTCTACTTGTTGGAGATCGGGGCACCTTGATACCCTCGCAAACGGCTCGTACGATTTTGATGATTTTTTCTAGAGATAGGGTCCCGATGGTGATCTATTCTTTGGCATAGGTCACCACCCCAGGAAAACTCCGAAGCACGTGCAATCGACACCCCTTTTTCCTATGGTGTTTAACATTACGGAAACAAAGATGGTCAATTTGCTGAAAATTGCGTCGTACGATTTTGTTCCTTTTTTAATATGATAGGGTACCCATGGGGACGTACCCTGTGATATGGGTCACTACCCCAGGAAAATTGGTTTGCACGTGCAATCTGCACGTGAAATTTTACGTGTTAAGTGTATGGAGATTTTTCGACAAATTAAACAAATGAAATTTAAAAAAAATTGGCCTTATGGAATTTAATGAACCTCCATGGGATGTTAGTCGGTACCTTCGGGTATTACGGGGTATAGGTGGTATATCTGGGAAAACTCGAAATTTCGTGCAATTTGACCTTGAAAATGACCTTGCAGCCCAAAAATCTCCACTTTACCCCCCCTAGAGGGGGCCCCGGTGGGGCACCGGTGGCACGTTGGCCCAATAAGTGTATGCATGCATGGACACAATGCCTGGGGCCAGTGGATGGGTGGTTATTGGGTAATATGAGATTGGCCAGGTGTCCTCCACTGCGCAAAACCTTTTAAATATATGTTTTCCCCTGCAGCTGGATTGGTCACCCATACAGCACCCAGGCCTTTCAAGATGGGGTAAAACTAACACCTGCAGTGCGACTATGACCACTAACACACTTTACCTGCCCTACACTTGTTTCGATAAAGGTTCCTCATCAAGGAGATTTTTGGAGGTTTTTAAAATTGTTGGAGATTTTCTAATTTTTTGGGTTCACACGCCCCTGGCTGCTACGGTATGGGAACGTTTTTGACGAAACTTGCCTCGTTTGTACCCAGATGGGTTACGTTTCAAAAGAAACCATTTGAAACCCTTTGGGGCCCCCTAGCGCGTGCCACGTGACCTTGAGTGTGCACCGGCACCCTTCCAAAACTTAATTTTCGGACAGCATACGGTTCCTGTTCGTACAGAAAGCCCCTTTACGTACTGAAACGACAATTACTGGCACGATCTGATACAATGAGATGGTCATAGGTGCAAACAGTGCCCCTTTCTACACACGGGCACCCTCAGTTTGAAGATATTCTATTAATTAGTGTTAAAGCAGTGGGAAGCTTATGATGTTTGTGTGGCCAAACAAATGAAGCTACGTCCACCGTTTTTGGTAATTGGGTCACATCTAATGGAGGGATAGGATTATAGGTGCAAACGGCCCTCTGCTATAAAGAGCGGCACCCCCAGTGTGAAGATACCCTATGGATTAGTGTTAAAGCAATGGAACACTTATGATACTTGCAAGGACAAACAAATAGAGTTACGGCTACCGTTTTCGGGGACATTCCCACAAGCCTGCCAGTACACCTCTCTGAATCAGCCAATCAGTGACTGGGGCACTGCGCATGCGCAGTAGCGCATAACCCCAATGGGCTATATCTCTCCAACCAGTGGGCCGATTCGGCTGAAATTTGGTATGTAGGGGTTATGTTATGTACTAAAGTCAGCAGGGTGGACGTTTCGCACGTGCTCACGTGACAAAGCCAATCTCTATCGAGGATCCTCCGTTCCGGGAGATACAAATTTGTCATTTTCTGCCAAATTGCCTTTTGGGGCTTTTAATGAACTAAACACAGGAAGGTGCGAGTTTTGCACGTGCAGACGTCACACAACCATTCACTATCAAGGGTCTTCCATTCCGGAGAAGCGAATAGGTGCTCGAGCAATCGCTGCCACTGTATGGTAACGTTTTTGACGAAACTTGCCTCGTTTGTACCCAGAGGGGTTACGTTTCAAATGAAAGCATTTGAAACCCTTTGGGTGCCACCTAGCGCGTGCCACGTGACCTTGAGTGCGGTCCGACACCGCTTCAAAACTGAATTTTTGGAGAGTATACAGTCCATGTTCGTATAGATAACCCCTTTACGTACTGAAACGACGATTACTGACACCATCTACTTGAGTGATATGGTCATACGTGCAAAAAGAGCCCTTCTGTACACACGGGCACCCTCAGTTTGAAGCTATTCTATGAATAAATGTTAAAGCAATGGAACACTTATCATGCTTGCAGTGCCCAAAAAATGCAGCTAAGGGTACCGTTTTCGGGAATGGGGTAACGTCTCATGGAGTGATAGTATTATTGGTGCTCACGATGCTCTTCAATAAAAACAGGCACGCCCAGTGTGAAGATACCCTATGCATTAGTGTTAAAGAATAAAGTTAAATATCTATGGTATGGGGCTCCTGAGCTGATTAAGTGCCTCCTGACTTGATCTGGTATTCCCAAACTGATCTTTGGGGTTGTTCTGTTGGGGTTTAATGAACTGAAATTAGGAGGGTGCAAGTTTTGCACGTGCACACGTCACAAAACTTCAGGGTCTTCCGTTCCGGAGAATCGAATAGGTGCTCGAGCAATCACCTTCGGTTCCGCGATGCCCCTAAAGGCGTCGCCCCCACGTACCGAAGGTGATTGCAAATGCCGAAAAGCTCTATTCTTTAGAATTGAGATTTTCCATTGAAAATCAACTGAGCTAACTCATCAGGGACATGTTTCCATCAACTGCATGAGATCGGGGATAGTTGGTACCAGCCCAAACGGCTCGTACGATTTTGATGATTTTTTCTAGAGTTAGGGTCCCGATGGTGATCTACTTTGTGGCATAGGTCACTACCCCAGGAAAACTCCGATGCACGTGCAATCGACACCCCTTTTTTCCATAGGGTTTAACATTACGGAAACAAAGATGGCCAATTTGCTGAAAATCGGCTCGATAGATTTTGTTCCTTTTTTAATATGATATGGTACCCATGGGGACCTACCCCGTGATATGGGTCACTACCCCAGGAAAACTTCGAAGCACGTGCAATCTGCACGTGAAATTTTACGTGTTAAGTCAACGGAGATTTTTCGGAAAATTAAATATTTAAAATTTTCTCAAAAATGGTGCCAACGATTTTTCTGAAATTCTTTGAGGTGTTAGTCGGTACCTTCGACTACTAGGGGTATGGGTGGTATATCTGGGAAAATCCTAAATTGTGTGCAATTTGACCTTGAAATTGACCTTGCAGCCCAAAAATCTCATTTTTGCCCCCTAGAGGGGGCCCCGGTGGGGCACCGGTGGCACCTTGGGCCAAAAAGTGTATGCATGCGTGGACACAATGCCTGGGGTCACTGGATGGGTGGTTAATGGGTAGTATGGGATTGGCCAGGGGTCCTCCACTGCGCAAAACCTTTAAAATATATTTTTTCCTCTCCAGTCGGGTGGGTGGACCCTACAGCACCCAGGCCTTTCAAGATGGGGTAAAACTAACACCTGCAGTGCGACTATGACCACTAACATACCTTTCCTGCCGTACACTTGTTTCGATAGATGTCCCCCATTAGGGAGATTTTTAGAGGTTTCTAAAATTTCTGGAGATTTTCTCCTTTTTGGAATACACAAGCCCCTGGCTGCGACTGTATGGGCCTGTTTTTAACGAAACTTGCCTTGTTTGTACCCAGAGAGGTTATGAGTCATATGAAACCATCGGAAATCATTTGGGTCCCCCTAGCGCGTGCCACGTGACCTTGAATGCAGACGGGCACCCCCCCAAAACTGAATTTTGGGAGGGTATACGGTCTCTGTTCGTACAGATAGCCGTTTTACGTACTGAAATAACGTTGACTGACACCATCTGATGGAGTGAGACGGTTATAGGTGCAAAAAGTGACCCTCTGTACACACGGGCACCCCCCAGTTTGAAGATACCCTATGGATTAGTGTTAAAGCAACGGAATACTTATGAGGCTTCCACTGACAAACAAATATAGCTACGGGTACCGTTTGTGGTATTGGGGTCACATCTGATGAAGTGATAGGATTATAGGTGCAAACGGCCCTTTGCTATAAACTAGGGCACCCCCAGTGTGAAGATACCCTAAGCATTAGTGTTAAAGCAATGGAACACTTATGATACTTGCAGGGCCAAACAAATAGAGCTACGCCTACCGTTTTCGGGAACAGTGCCACAAGCCTGCTACTACACCTCTCTGAAACAGCCAATCAGTTACCGGGGCACTGCGCATGCGCAGTAGCGCATAACCCCAATGGGCTATATCTTTCCAACCAGTGGGCCGATTCGGCTGAAATTTGGTATGTAGGGGTTATGTTATGAACTAAAGTCAGCAAGGTGGAAGTTTTGCACGTGCTCACGTGACAAAGCCAGTCTTTATCGAGGGTCCTCCGTTCCGGAGATTCAAATTTGTCATTTTCTGCCGAATTGTTCAGTGGCGGTTTTATGAACTGAAAACAGGAAGGCGCAAGTTATGCACGGGCAGACCTCAGACAACTATTCACTATTAAG
This sequence comes from Lepas anatifera, assembly GCA_034440635.1. Taxonomy (NCBI): domain Eukaryota; kingdom Metazoa; phylum Arthropoda; class Thecostraca; family Lepadidae; genus Lepas; species Lepas anatifera. The sequence goes on along the minus strand of JAOTON010000583.1, from coordinate 272,342 downwards.
GGTCTTCCGTTCCGGAGAAGCGAATAGGTGCTCGAGCAATCACCTTCGGTCCCGCGATGCCCCTAAAGGCGTCGCCCCCACGTAACCGAAGGTGATTGCACATGCTGAAAAGCTCTATTCTTTAGAATTGAGATTTTCCATTGAAAATCAACTTAACCGAAGGTGATTGCAAATGCTGAAAAGCTCTATTCTTTAGAATTGAGATTTTCCATTGAAAATCAACTGAGCTAACTCATCAGGGAGATGTTTTCACTACTTGTTGGAGATCGGGGATGTTTGATGCCAGCCCAAACGGCTCGTACGATTTTGATGATTTTTTCTAGAGATAGGGTCCCGATGGTGATCTATTCTTTTGGCATAGGTCACCACCCCAGGAAAAACTCCGAAGCACGTGCAATCGACACCCCTTTTTTCCTATGGGGTTTAACATTACGGAAACAAAGATGGTCAATTTGCTGAAAATTGCGTAGTACGATTTTGTTCCTTTTTTAATATGATAGGGTACCCATGGGGACGTACCCTGTGATATGGGTCACTACCCCAGGAAAATTGGTTTGAGTGCAATCTGCACGTGAAATTTTACGTGTTAAGTGTTTTTTAGGAGATAGCAGAAAAACGGCGGCGCGTAGCGCCGCCGTACTTGGTATACCTTTTCCCTCATCATTTTTACAACTTCTGTGAAAATTTTAAGGTTAGGTCATCTCAGGTCAGGTCACCATTACAGGTCAAGTGACCCGACCTCAAAAAAAGTTTAAGATAGCATAAGTCGGAGCAGGGTGAACTTATCCGATTGAAACTCATATCACATAATGGCCCCACCGAGTTCTCTAAAATATGTTCCGGTATTTTTGATATCGATGACCTAAGGTCAGGTACGAGGCATGACCTCTCCATTGGAAATACATGGGAAAAATGGTTTTTACGGAATAACTCAGTAACGGATGGTGATAGAGCATTTTTTTAGCTGCATTAGACTCGCCTTGGCTTTGCAGTTCTAATGATATGCATTTTATATAATTTGACCCTGACCTGACCTCAGGTCAGGTCAAATCCTTGATTTGACCTAGCAAGGTCAAATTATATATCATTCGATTCGGCTTGCTAAGAGGAATCATATAGTTTAAGTAGTTTTGCTCTATCTTTACTTGTTCAGATTTAATGGCCGAAAAACTGAAGTTACATGTTATCCCTATGACGGGCATGTTTTGACCTCTCGTGACGTTAAATGTGACCTGACAAAAAAATGGTTCAAATGTTTTCGATGGAGAAGTGGATGGGCAGCCCAACGCCGTTTACCGTTTTTCGCTACCTACCGTGGTTCTCGAGATCTTAGGGGGGCGGGTACCCGCCCCCCGTCAATGCGAAGGTGGCTCAGACCCCCGTCAATGCGCGTGTTAATATGATAGGGTACCCATGGGGACGTACCCTGTGATATGGGTCACTACCCCAGGAAAATTGGTTTGCACGTGCAATCTGCACGTGAAATTTTACGTGTTAAATGTATGGAGATTTTTTGACAAATTAAACAAATGAAATTAAAAAAAAATTGGCCTCATGGAATTTAATGAACCTCCATGGGGTGTTAGTCGGTACCTTCGGGTATTACGGGGTCTAGGTGGTATATCTGGGAAAACTCGAAATTTCGTGCAATTTGACCTTGAAAATGACCTTGCAGCCCAAAAATCTCCACTTTACCCCCTAGAGGGGGCCCCGGTGGGGCGCCGGTGGCACGTTGGCCCAATAAGTGTATGCATGCATGGACACAATACCTGGGGCCAGTGGATGGGTGGTTATTGGGTAATATGAGATTGGCCATGGGTCCTCCACTGCGCAAAACCTTTAAATTATATGTTTTCCCCTGCAGCTGGATTGGTCACCCATACTGCACCCAGGCCTTTCAAGATGGGGTAAAACTAACTCCTGCAGTGCAACTATGACCACTAACACACTTTACCTGCCCTACACTTGTTTCGATAAAGGTTCTTCATCAAAGAGATTTTTGGAGGTTTTTAAAATTGTTGGAGATTTTCTAATTTTTTGGGTTCACACGCCCCTGGCTGCTACGGTATGGGAACGTTTTTGACGAAACTTGCCTCGTTTGTACCCAGAGGGGTTACGTTTCAAATGAAACCATTTGAAACCCTTTGGGGGCCCCTAGCGCGTGCCACGTGACCTTGAGTGTGCTTCGGCACCCTTCCAAAACTTAATTTTCGGACAGCATACGGTTCCTGTTCGTACAGAAAGCCCCTTTACGTACTGAAACGACAATTACTGGCACGATCTGATACAATGAGATGGTCATAGGTGCAAACAGTGCCCCTTTCTACACACGGGCACCCTCAGTTTGAAGATATTCTATTAATTAGTGTTAAAGCAGTGGGAAACTTATGATGTTTGTGTGGCCAAACAAATGAAGCTACGTCCACCGTTTTTGGTAATTGGGTCACATCTAATGGAGGGATAGGATTAGGTGACCGGGGCACTCAAGGTGACCGGGGCACATCAGTGACCGTTGCACTGCGCATGCGCAGTATCGCATTACCCCAATGGGCTATATCTCTCCAACCAGTGGGCCGATTCTGCTGAAATTTGGTATGTAGGGGTTATGTTATGAACTCAAGTCAGCAAAGTGGAAGTTTTGCACGTGCTCACGTGAGAAAGCCACTTTCTATCGAGCGTCCTCCGTTCCGAAGATTCAGATATTTCATTTTCTGCCAAACTGTCTTGTGGGGATTATATGAACTAAACACAGAAAAGTGCACGTTTTGCACGTGCAGATGTCACAAAACCATTTACTTTTAAGGGGGTCCCGTTCCGGAGAAGCGATTAGGTGCTCTCGCAATCACCTTCGGTCCCGCGATGCCCCTAAAGGCGTCGCCCTCACGTTGAGATTTTCCATTGAAAATCAACTGAGCTAACTCATCAGGGAGGGTTTTTCTCTACTTGTTGGAGATCGGGGCACCTTGATACCCTCGCAAACGGCTCGTACGATTTTGATGATTTTTTCTAGAGATAGGGTCCCGATGGTGATCTATTCTTTGGCATAGGTCACCACCCCAGGAAAAACTCCGAAGCACGTGCAATCGACACCCCTTTTTTCCTATGGTGTTTAACATTACGGAAACAAAGATGGTCAATTTGCTGAAAATTGCGTCGTACGATTTTGTTCCTTTTTTAATATGATAGGGTACCCATGGGGACGTACCCTGTGATATGGGTCACTACCCCAGGAAAATTGGTTTGCACGTGCAATCTGCACGTGAAATTTTACGTGTTAAGTGTATGGAGATTTTTCGACAAATTAAACAAATGAAATTTAAAAAAAATTGGCCTTATGGAATTTAATGAACCTCCATGGGATGTTAGTCGGTACCTTCGGGTATTACGGGGTATAGGTGGTATATCTGGGAAAACTCGAAATTTCGTGCAATTTGACCTTGAAAATGACCTTGCAGCCCAAAAATCTCCACTTTACCCCCTAGAGGGGGCCCCGGTGGGGCACCGGTGGCACGTTGGCCCAATAAGTGTATGCATGCATGGACACAATGCCTGGGGCCAGTGGATGGGTGGTTATTGGGTAATATGAGATTGGCCAGGTGTCCTCCACTGCGCAAAACCTTTTAAATATATGTTTTCCCCTGCAGCTGGATTGGTCACCCATACAGCACCCAGGCCTTTCAAGATGGGGTAAAACTAACACCTGCAGTGCGACTATGACCACTAACACACTTTACCTGCCCTACACTTGTTTCGATAAAGGTTCCTCATCAAGGAGATTTTTGGAGGTTTTTAAAATTGTTGGAGGTTTTCTAATTTTTTGGGTTCACACGCCCCTGGCTGCTACGGTATGGGAACGTTTTTGACGAAACTTGCCTCGTTTGTACCCAGATGGGTTACGTTTCAAAAGAAACCATTTGAAACCCTTTGGGGGCCCCTAGCGCGTGCCACGTGACCTTGAGTGTGCACCGGCACCCTTCCAAAACTTAATTTTCGGACAGCATACGGTTCCTGTTCGTACAGAAAGCCCCTTTACGTACTGAAACGACAATTACTGGCACGATCTGATACAATGAGATGGTCATAGGTGCAAACAGTGCCCCTTTCTACACACGGGCACCCTCAGTTTGAAGATATTCTATTAATTAGTGTTAAAGCAGTGGGAAGCTTATGATGTTTGTGTGGCCAAACAAATGAAGCTACGTCCACCGTTTTTGGTAATTGGGTCACATCTAATGGAGGGATAGGATTATAGGTGCAAACGGCCCTCTGCTATAAAGAGCGGCACCCCCAGTGTGAAGATACCCTATGGATTAGTGTTAAAGCAATGGAACACTTATGATACTTGCAAGGACAAACAAATAGAGTTACGGCTACCGTTTTCGGGGACATTCCCACAAGCCTGCCAGTACACCTCTCTGAATCAGCCAATCAGTGACTGGGGCACTGCGCATGCGCAGTAGCGCATAACCCCAATGGGCTATATCTCTCCAACCAGTGGGCCGATTCGGCTGAAATTTGGTATGTAGGGGTTATGTTATGTACTAAAGTCAGCAGGGTGGACGTTTCGCACGTGCTCACGTGACAAAGCCAATCTCTATCGAGGATCCTCCGTTCCGGGAGATACAAATTTGTCATTTTCTGCCAAATTGCCTTTTGGGGCTTTAATGAACTAAACACAGGAAGGTGCGAGTTTTGCACGTGCAGACGTCACACAACCATTCACTATCAAGGGTCTTCCATTCCGGAGAAGCGAATAGGTGCTCGAGCAATCGCTGCCACTGTATGGTAACGTTTTTGACGAAACTTGCCTCGTTTGTACCCAGAGGGGTTACGTTTCAAATGAAAGCATTTGAAACCCTTTGGGTGCCACCTAGCGCGTGCCACGTGACCTTGAGTGCGGTCCGACACCGCTTCAAAACTGAATTTTTGGAGAGTATACAGTCCATGTTCGTATAGATAACCCCTTTACGTACTGAAACGACGATTACTGACACCATCTACTTGAGTGATATGGTCATACGTGCAAAAAGAGCCCTTCTGTACACACGGGCACCCTCAGTTTGAAGCTATTCTATGAATAAATGTTAAAGCAATGGAACACTTATCATGCTTGCAGTGCCCAAAAATGCAGCTAAGGGTACCGTTTTCGGGAATGGGGTAACGTCTCATGGAGTGATAGTATTATTGGTGCTCACGATGCTCTTCAATAAAAACAGGCACGCCCAGTGTGAAGATACCCTATGCATTAGTGTTAAAGAATAAAGTTAAATATCTATGGTATGGGGCTCCTGAGCTGATTAAGTGCCTCCTGACTTGATCTGGTATTCCCAAACTGATCTTTGGGGTTGTTCTGTTGGGGTTTAATGAACTGAAATTAGGAGGGTGCAAGTTTTGCACGTGCACACGTCACAACAAATTAGGGTCTTCCGTTCCGGAGAATCGAATAGGTGCTCGAGCAATCACCTTCGGTTCCGCGATGCCCCTAAAGGCGTCGCCCCCACGTAACCGAAGGTGATTGAAAATGCTGAAAAGCTCTATTCTTTAGAATTGAGATTTTCCATTGAAAATCAACTGAGCTTACTCATCAGGGAGGGTTTTTCTCTACTTGTTGGAGATCGGGGCACCTTTGATACCCTCGCAAACGGCTCGTACGATTTTGATGATTTTTTCTAGAGATAGGGTCCCGATGGTGATCTATTCTTTGGCATAGGTCACCACCCCAGGAAAACTCCGAAGCACGTGCAATCGACACCCCTTTTTTCCTATGGGGTTTAACATTACGGAAACAAAGATGGTCAATTTGCTGAAAATTGCGTCGTACGATTTTGTTCCTTTTTTAATATGATAGGGTACCCATGGGGACGTACCCTGTGATATGGGTCACTACCCCAGGAAAATTGGTTTGCACGTGCAATCTGCACGTGAAATTTTACGTGTTAAGTGTATGGAGATTTTTCGACAAATTAAACAAATGAAATTTAAAAAAATTGGCCTCTTGGAATTTAATGAACCTCCATGGGGTGTTAGTCGGTACCTTCGGGTATTACGGGGTATAGGTGGTATATCTGGGAAAACTCGAAATTTCGTGCAATTTGACCTTGAAAATGACCTTGCAGCCCAAAAATCTCCACTTTACCCCCTAGAGGGGGCCCCGGTGGGGCACCGGTGGCACGTTGGCCCAATAAGTGTATGCATGCATGGACACAATGCCTGGGGCCAGTGGATGGGTGGTTATTGGGTAATATGAGATTGGCCAGGGGTCCTCCACTGCGCAAAACCTTTAAAATATATGTTTTCCCCTGCAGCTGGATTGGTCACCCATACAGCACCCAGGCCTTTCAAGATGGGGTAAAACTAACACCTGCAGTGCGACTATGACCACTAACATACCTTTCCTGCCGTAGACTTGATTCGATAGATGTCCCCCATTAAGGAGATTTTTAGAGGTTTCTAAAATTTCTGGAGGTTTTCTAATTTTGTGAGTACACAAGCCCCTGGTTGCGACTGTATGGTACTGTTTTTGACAAAACTTGCCTTGTTTGTACCCAGAGAGGTTATCAGTCAACCGAAACCATCCAAAATCCTTTGGGTGCCACCTAATGCGTGCCACGTGACCTTGAGTGCAGATGGGCACCCCTCCAAAACTGAATTTTGGGAGGGAATACGGTCTCTGTTCGTACAGATAGCCGTTTTACGTACTGAAATGACGTTGACTGACACCATCTGGTGGAGTGAGACGGTTATAGGTGCAAAAAGTGACCCTCTGTACACACGGGCACCCCCAGTTTGAAGATACCCTATGGATTAGTGTTTAAGCAACGGAACACTTATGAGGCTTCCACTGACAAACAAATAGAGCTACGGGTACCGTTTGTGGTATTGGGGTCACATCTGATGAAGTGATAGGATTATAGGTGCAAACGGCCCTTTGCTATAAACTAAGGCACCCCCAGTGTGAAGATACCCTAAGCATTAGTGTTAAAACAATGGAACACTTATGATACTTGCAGGGCCAAACAAATAGAGCTACGCCTACCGTTTTCGGGAACAGTGCCACAAGCCTGCTACTACACCTCTCTGAAACAGCCAATCAGTGACCGAGGCACTGCGCATGCGCAGTAGTGCATAACCCCAATGGGCTATATCTTTCCAACCAGTGGGCCGATTCGGCTGAAATTTGGTATGTAGGGGTTATGTTATGAACTAAAGTCAGCAAGGTGGAAGTTTTGCACGTGCTCACGTGACAAAGCCAGTCTTTATCGAGGGTCCTCCGTTCCGGAGATTCAAATTTGTCATTTTCTGCCGAATTGTTCAGTGGCGGTTTTATGAACTGAAAACAGGAAGGTGCAAGTTATGCACGGGCAGACCTCAGACAACTATTCACTATTAAGGGTCTTCTGTCCCGGAGAAGCGAATAGGTGCTCGAGCAATCACCTTCGGTCCCGCGATGCCCCTAAAGGCGTCGCCCCCATGTAGCATTGTGATTTTCCATTGAAAATCAACTGAGCTACATCTCCAGGGGGTGCATTTCTGTATGTGTTGGAAATAACCGCAACTTGGTTCCAGCCCAAACGGCTCGTACGATTTTGGTGATTTTTTCTAGAGTTGGGGTTCTGGTCCTGGCCTACCTCGTGGTGTGGGTCACCACCCCAGGAAAACTCCGAGGCACGTGCAATCTGCACGTGAAATTTCACGTGTTAAGTCTATGGGAAAAAATCGAAAATTTAGAAAACAAAAATGTTCTCAAAAATGGCTCTAACGATTCTGTTTAAACTTCTTGAGGTGTTAGTGGGCACCCTTGGGTACTACCGGGTATGGGTGGTATACCTGGGAAAACTTTGAGTCACGCGCTATATGACCTTGAAAATGACCTTGCAGCCCAAAAATCTCGACTTTGCCCCCTTGAGGGGGTCCTGGTGCACTACCGGTGTCACATTGGGCCAATAAGTGCATGCATGTGTGGTAACAAGGTCTGGGGGCAGCTGGTGGGTGCTTATTTGGTATCATTACGTTGGCTGGGGATCCTCCGCTGCGAAAACCTTTTAAAAATAGTTTTCCTCTTGGGTCAGATTTGTGCCCCCTATGGCACCCAGAGCTTTCCAGATAAGGCCAAACTGAAACCTGCGGTGCAACTGTCGCCGGTAGGGCACCATACCCACCCGACACTTGTTTCGATCAAGGTCCCCTGTTAAGGGGATTTTTAGAGGTTTTATAAATTTCTGGAGATTTTTCAATTTTTTGAGTTCACAAGCCCATGGCGGCTACCCTATAGAAGCCGTTTTGATAAAACCCGCATCGATGGTAGCCAAGGGGGTTATGTTTCAGATGATACCACTTTGACCAGTCTCGATGACCCCTGGCGCGTGCCACGTGACCTTGAGTGCGGACCGGCACCCCTTCAATACTAGGATTTAGCACAGTATAAGGCTGCTGATGGTGCAGATACCCGCTTTAAGTCCTAAAACCACGATTATAGGTACTGTCTGATTGAGTTATAGGGTAAAAGTGAGTAACGGTGCCCTCCCGTACACATAGGCACCCCCAGTTTGAAGATACTCTATGAATTAGTGTTAAGGCTATGGGATACTTGGCTTCTACCGTATGGGAACGTTTTAGATGAAACCCGCCTTGATTGTAGCCAGGGGGGATTATATGTTAGATGACATCACTTTGAACCGTCTGGATAACCCCTGGCGCGTGCCACGTGATCTTGAGGGGGGGACCGACACCAATCCAAAATTGGGTTTTAAGACACTATAAGGCTGCTGGTGGTGCAGATAGTGTCTTTAAGTCTTAAAACAAGGCTTATTTGTACCGTCTGATTTAGTAATAGGGTAACAGGCCCAAACGGTGCCTTCCCGTACACACGGGCACCCCCAGTTTGAAGATACCCTATGGATTAGTGTTAAGGCTACGGAAGACCAATAACGTTATCATGGGCAAACAAATGAAGCTAGGCTTACCGTTTTCGGGGATGGTGACCCAGGCTGGCCACTGCACCTCTCTGAATCAGCCAATCAGTGACCTGCCGACTGCGCATGCGCAGTAGCTGCATAACCTCTCAGGCCCTATCTCGGAAACTATTTGGGCGATTGGGCTGAAATTTGGCATGTTGGTGTTAATTGATGAACTGAGGTCAGCATGGTGCAAGTTTTGCACGTGCAGACTTTGGAAAACTAATACATCGGGGGTCCTCCGTTCCGAAGATGAAATGTCTTACTTTTCATTATTAGCCCTTAGGAGTTATGTTATGGACTTAAATCATCAAGGTCGAAGTTCAGCACGTGCAGACGTCACGTGACCAGTGTCTATCGAGGTTTTCCATTCTGGAGACGCAAAACATTGCTTTCGCTCAAAAAGTGCTCGAACAATCGCCTTCGGTTCCGCGATGCCCCCAAAGGCGTCGCCCCCACGTATATTATCTAGGAGTGCCCTTGATATACGGAGACGTCTTTTTGTCCAACGGCGCCTTTGCTCTTGAGGGGCGCTGCTCCAATTCAGGGTAGCTGAAGATGGATAAGGGACATCTATGTTATGCAGGCGGAGCCTGTACTTTCCAATGGGGCGCTCATTTTCCTTCTCAGGCACCTAGTTTATCTAGGGGGCGCCTAGGCTATCCAAAGGCGCCTTTACTACCGAAGGGGTGCCTTCCTAGGTGCGCCTTTGCTAACCAGGGGCACCTTTGCTGTCCAAAGCACCTTGTGTTATCCAGGGTTGTCTTTGCTGTCCAGTGGCGCCTTTGCTATCCAAAAGTGCAAAGATGATATCCGTGGGCGCTTTATCCAGTGGGCGCCTGGATTATCAAAGGGCACTTTTTCTATTCAAGGGTGGCATTTATTTTCGTAAAGTCCCTATTTCTATCTAAGGGGCTCGTATTCCGTCCAGGGCACCTATGTTTCCCAAATTTGCCTTTGCTGTCCAGGGACGGCTTTTCTATCCGAGGGCACCTTCTTAACCAAGGGGCGCATTTTGCTTTCCTGGAGCGCCTTTTTCTATCTAAGGGGCGCATATGTTATCTAGGAGCGCCTTTGATACCCGGAGGCGGCTTTTTGTCCAGGGGCGCCTTTTCTCTTGAGGGGCGCTGCTCCAATCCAGGGTAGCTGAAGGTGGATAAGGGACATCTATGTTATACAGAGGGAGCCTGTACTTCCCAGTGTGGCGCTCGTTTTCCTTCTCGGGCACCTAGTTTATCCAGGGGGCGCCTAGGCTATCCAAAGATGGCTTTTCTATCGAAGGTGTGCCTTCCTAGGGGCGCCTTTGCTACCCAGGGGTGCCTTTGCTGTCCACAGCACTTGTGTTATCCAGGGTTGTCTTTGCTGTCCAGGGGCGCCTTTGCTATACAAGGGTGCATATGACATCCGTAGGGCGCTTTTTTCCAGTGGACGCCTAGGCTATCAAAGGGCGCCTTTTTCTACCGAAGGTGAGCATTTCATTTTCCTAAAGCGCCTATTTCTATCTAAGGGGCGCTTATGCTGTCCAGGGCACCTATGTTACCAATATTTTCCTTTGCTTCCCAGAGGCGCCTTTCCTAGCAAAGGGCGCATATGATATCCGTAGGGCGCTTCATCCAGGGGGCGCCTAGGCTATCCAAAGGCGGCTTTTCTATCGAAGGGGTACCTTCCTAGGGGCGCCTTTGCTGTCCACAGCACTTGTGTTATCCAGGGTTGTCTTTGCTGTCCAGGGGCGCTTTTGCTATCCAAGGGTGCATATGGCATCCGTAGGGCGCTTTTTCCAGTGGGCGCTTAGGCTATCAAAGGGCGCCTTTTTCTACCCAAGGTGAGCATTTTATTTTCCTAAAGCGCCTATTTCTATCTAAGGAGCGCTTATGCTGCCCAGGGCACCTATGTTAGCAAGGTTTGCCTTTGCTGCCCAGGGGCGCCTTTCCTAGCCAAGGGCGTATATGATATCCGTAGGGCGCCTCATCCAGGGGGCGCCTAGGCTACCCAGGGGCGCTTCATCCAAGGGGCGCCTAGGCTACTCAGGGGTGCATTAGTTCCCCATGACGCAATCCTGCTATCTAGTTGCGCTTTTTCTTTGCCGGAGCGCTTTTGTTAGCTTTCTAAATTTCATCTCCAACATTTTACTGGGGCGCAAAAGACCAGTAAAGGCATCTAGTGTTTGGGCAAGGGTGTTTTGCCATGGTTTTAAGGACTATGTGCTAATTCAAGTGGAATAAGTGGTATCTACCACCTTGGCGCACGAAATGGGTACAGGCGCCCCGGTCCTATCGGGCGCCGAAGGCGCCCGATATGAGCTGAGCTATGCTGAGGCGCTTCGGAGCTAAGGGGGGACGGGCCCTGGGCCCTTTGGATCCGTTACTGGTTTGGGATAAACTTGATTACCGTGTATTCTCATAAATTCGTAAGCTAGCAGTGCCATTAGCAGCAGTTTGACACACGACCCAAAGGTGAAGGAATTCCTCCACGCCCGTGTGACGTCACTCAGGCGTGGAGGAATCCCTTTTGAACGTATCTTTAAGTAAAGGTATCTTGACAAAAATTAGTTTCAACTTCATGCTATTGTCAAGGAAGAGCACCATCGTGAGAAAGAAGTTGTTATATGGTTTCAAAACTAGAATATTTTGGATTTTGTTTTTACGCTTTTTGCTTCGTATAAGCTCTGACTATGTATCTGAAAACCTACACTCTACCTTCTCATAAACGCTAAGTTTATCGTATTCACACAGTCATGCATTCACCGCAATATTCTTCACCATCTGGGCCTTAGAGGGACCCATCAAACAACGGCAGTGTGGAGACATGGTGCATTGTGGTGAATGCATGGCTGTGTGAATGCGATACTCGTAACAATTATGAGAACGTAGCATGAGGGTTTTCAGATAAATAATCGTAGCTTATATGAAGCGATATAATAGAATAATAGAAATTAAAAATATTCTGCTAATTTTGAAACTTGTTTAACACGTTATGGTGCCATAACTTGTTTCTCACGATGGTGCCGTTCCTTGACAATATCATGAAGTTGAAACTATTTTGTGGTGTCCTTGTTCTTTGAAAGAAAATAGCCCAACACTGAGACGAATCGCGCAGATAGAAGTGTTCTGTATTAATGACTGTTTTATGATAATGATATGTACCAAATGACATGCCTGAAGATGTTAATTTGATTTTCCAAACTTTGAAACATGATTCAATTGGGAACATATTGTTTGAGTACTCCTCTAAAGCCCAGAAAAAGCTAGTCCGAAGGATCGAGATTTCAAACCGAAAACTTATCAACGCGAGATGTGCCGTCGTCTTTAATCACGAATGCATAAATCAAAACCTGCTCCCAAACTACTCTAATATATATGTTACAGGGAAAGTGCGAAATCCGGGATTTCGCGAACTCCCTAGGGATTTCGCGAACTCACTGAAACTTCAGTGATTTCGCGAACTACCTGAATGCTTTTCAGGGATTTCGCGAAATCCCTAACATGCCAATATGTCATATAGTTTAAATCCGAAGAATGATCCTTCAGTGATCTGGTTTTACACTCCCCGTCCATGTTTTCTCTTTCTATGTTGTATTTTGCTTGATTTTATGTATGTCAGCCTGATATTTATTTTTTGAAAATTAATTTTACACCCTCAGCTCTACCTGACACCGGGTCCTTGTGCCCGCTGACGAACTATTCGAGTCACTAGCCTTCCTCGAGGTGCATGGTTTATGCAATATGAACCGTAGGTGTGGAGGGGGGGGCTCAAAACAAACTAGAGATGCCACTACTTTTTTCATTATCATCTGTAATGAATATCTTGATTTCTTAACAAAGCAGACTCCTGATGGGAAGTATTGTGCCGTAAGAAGCGGACAAAGAACTTATATAGTTTCACAAAGGTCTATTTTAGCTATGTCTATGTTGGAATGTACTACGGACGTCCACAAATTTTCCAATAACAATACTTTGATACAGGAGGAAGTGTCGACCTCGAAAAAGCTCTCGGTGTAAGAAGCGGCACGCCTGTCATCGTTTGACCATTGCCAAGGCTTTCAGAAATTTTATTGTCGATTCCGGCGGGCTAGCAAATGCACTTCAAGCTTAGGTGCTCCAGCCACGGTCATGACAATAGGCAATGAGATAGCACATTGCAAATATGCGTAACAATTGTATTATTCCGTGTCCTGCTTATACCGACAAATATAGTTGTCGGCTTATGTTCAGCTGTAGCTGAAACTGTATAACACTTCTGATATACTGATAAACTGAAAACAGAGATATGGTCTAAGTTAATTTGCAGAATAATTATTTCGATGTTCCAGCTCTGAAAATTTATCTTAGTATAGCCGAACCGTACCTGTAAAGATTGGCCAAAGTTTTGGAATACATTAATGAACTTAATGCAAAAAATAATATAGCATTATTGTATTTTCCTTACACAGAAAGTAATACGAAATGGCCATCAGATAAGCAGCATTTCTCTTGTGTGTAGTAATGAGGATTGTGATATGATAATGATCTCTCTGCAGATGCTGGATAAGTGAGTTGGAAAGAAGCGCTTCAGAATTTTGTCTCTAACGGTACTCACAGTTGGTGCACCTGACCGACTTCGTACCGAGTACGTGCATGGCTGGGGCGGGGGTTGGGTAACCATACCCCTTGGGTTTTTCGCAGTCTTGAAAACGGCTACGCGCAGCGCTGCTGTACCCAGTACAGTTTTTTCTGTAGCTTTTTACAACTCCTGTCAACATTTTCGGTTCAGGTCATTTCAGGTCAGTACATCAGTGCAGGTCAAGTGATATCATCTCCAAAAAAAGAAGAAAACAACATAAGCGAGGAACAGCTTAATTTATCAATCTAAAATTCGTATTGAATAAAGGGCCGACTGAGCACACAGTTTTTTTTATTTCTGAAGTCGATGACCTAAGGTCAATTATGAGTCATGATAACACCGTTGGAAAAGTATCGGTAAAATGCTTTAAACATCATAATTTTGTTGGGAACGGAGCTAAATTGTATATTTTGGCATTATTGGGGTTGTCTTGTTTCTGCAGTTCTAATGATATGCATTCTGACCCAATTCCATATTAACCTGATCCAAGGTCAGGTCGAATCTTAGCTTTGACCTAGAATAGTCACATTATTAATCATTCGACGTCGCTTGCAGAAAAGCTTCAGATAGTGAATCCTTATATATTGTATCTCTTCTACATCAGATGGTAGGACTGAAGAACTGTATTTCAGTTATATCACCATATCCATATTGTGACATTGTTTGGCTTTCAATGCCCTCAGATTTTACCCGACAAAAGAATGCATAGACCCCTTTAAATCTTAGGTTGTGCTGCTTAACGCCATTTACTTTTTCGCTAACTAGCGCAGTTTTTAGATTTTAGGCGGGGGGGGCGTAGCCCACCCCTCGTCAGGCTGAAGGTGGCTCAGACCCCTGGCATTGCACGTCTTAAAAATTGCATCCCGCGAAACTAGTTTGAGACTCATACCAAACGTTTTTGACTGTGATGATTTTAAGCTATCAAAAGACATAGTCATAAGAGACTTCGCAATTGCTCTCGGTGACCGGCACCTCATCGACACCACCAGCCAAAAGACACGTGATGAGTTTTCAAAAAATGTGAGCGTCGGGCACATCTTTTTCGGATGGCGTGGTTTGCTCAAAAGTAAGTGCGTTGCGCCATTGCCGAGTACTTATACCATTTTTCAGTAGCGCAAATATTTCTGCCATTTCTTGAGCTGTGTTACACCCAGATTTATTCTAGTGATCAAGCCATGGATTTCGTACCATTTTCTTTATCGTATCCGTAGATAAAATTCCATAATAATGCAGCCTACATAAAATATCGTAACGCTATTGTGTGATGTAGATTTGACATAAAATAACCGTAGCGTCACATAATTATGAAAGGTGGTGATAGCGTAGATCACTTTTTATTGAATACTTGGGTAGTTATGCTGACTCCATGCACTGCATATGTATAATATTAAATATACAGATCTATCATAGGTGGATCCAAGATTGCCGATCGGGGGGGGCGATCTTTCCAGGGGGGGAGATGGCGGGGCGCCATCCGGACCAGGGAAGTGCCTTTTTTGACCGAAAAAACCTATCAGGTGGGCGCAAAATCCTATCGGTGGGCGCCGATTCTTACATCCCTATGGACGAGGGATGGAAAGCGACATTTTAGAGTGGCGCCGTGACCATTTTAGGGGGCGCCGAGGGTCGATCGGGGGGGGCACCTGCCCCCTTTGTCCCCCTAAATCCGCGTATAAAATATATCATGAATATAAAATAACCAAGTACCAAATCACAGTGAAGGCGAAGGTGTATTCTGTGGGGGAGTGTGTGGGAACCAAATTTCAGGAGTGGACCAGGGCGTTTTGGAACCGCCAGGAGCCTGTGTCTTTCTCTCCCGTGATCCACATTTGCAATCAGCAGCAACTGAACTTTTACATTGCAGTACAATATTGATAAGCGAAACTCGATAAATGTATCGCTACGACCTCAACAATACAATTATGACCTTCCTTATATTTAGCTTAAAACCTCCCTTATACGTGATTTTTACGGAAAATGTCCGGTTACTGTTTGAAATAAATCATAAGAACAAAAGTCCGCAATCCTAGCTAGTCATCCTTGAGCTGACTAAACGTCAGGGAATTCGCGAACTCCCTGTGTGTTTATCCGGGATTTCGCGAACTCCCTGACTTCTAAGCCCAGGGATTTCGCGAACTCCTGGTCACCCAGGGATTTCGCGAACTCCCTGGCTGGTCAGTGATTTCGCGAAATCCCTAGGGAGTTCGCGAACTCCCGGATTTCGCACTCTCCCTGTAACATATATATATATATATATATATATATATATATATATATATATATATATATATATATATATATATATATATATATATATATATATATATATATATATACCTACATAAGACTGAGGGAGGGACAGGGAGAGAGAGATAGATAGAGAGAGGGAGGAAGGGAGGGGGAGGAAGGGAGGGAGAGAGCTGTTGGTCGAATCAATTAAAACGCTGTTTCTCATACTCTTTCTACCCTGGCATATCTTCTTTTCTTCTCTTTTTCTATTTCAGAATCTTCTTCCGTGATAGCCCATCTCGGACGGATGGTCAAATCACAAAATCATTGGTTATGGCATCACGTTTTCCCTGGATCCTTCAACCCTTCCGGTAGAAGGTCATTGGAGTGCTCTCCAGTGGGGCCAGCTCTGAGGCCGGAATACCTGGTTGAGGTGGCCTCCAATCCTTCTCCAGCAGCACCCTCTCATGGGGAGGGTGCTGCAGCACAGCCCAATTCGATCGCGCCAGGCATCAGCTTTTTGTGATACTTGGTTCAACCTTGACTTTAAGGCGCATGGACGATGACATATCCTGTCCAACGGACATCGTTTGCGCCGCCACAGTACTGGCACATTCAGCCTTGGCCACTGGCCGTCCCACCCTTGGTCTCCCCTATCACGACCATGCCCCACCACAGCAAAAACCGCAGCAAAAACATTTGAATATCTGGCAGAACAAGCAGTTCTCTTCGCGGACACCAACGAATAGGGAAATGAAAGGCTTTTTTGCAAACAAAAAGAGGGCTATACAAGGTCAAGCCAGTCGCCAGCAAAAACCGACCTTGCCCGACTTTTTCTGTTCTGGGTAGCCACTGGTGAAATGAACTGTTCGCACCACGCCGATGGTGAGGTGAACCCAACTGGATATCGCTGCAGGTAGGTATGAGACTGAGAGGGGCGCTGGGTTGTTGCGCGGCATATCTTCTGCTGATCAGTTGGTTTGTTAGGCCCCACAATGCCAAGTTGAGTGCAGACCATACATTTGATATGCCTCCAGCTGAAGGTAAGCAGCGTATGACCATGCATACAATGACTCAACAGCAAAAACCAGTGGCCATGCATGGATCGTGATTGGAGGATAGCCTGATCGCCAACCGCAGGATGGACGCCGCTTCCTTTTAGCGTACAAAGAAGTCTTCCGATCAGGGGCGACTTTACATGTCCTTACTTTTATGCTTCTTGCGGTGACATTAAAATAGAAAATTTATATTGTTTATGCAACCATTTCTCAGCGCAAGTGTTCTGATCGGGGCCACCGATCAGATTAAGCAGTCCCCCGAATTCAATAATCATGGAGCAGTGCAGGAATTTCCTAGCTCATGCTTGCTTTCGGAGTCAAATATCCTGGTCCAAATCCTCTACTTATTGGACTGTTTATGTCTTGCTATTTTTATCGCATTTCGAGATGATTTAGGACCCATATTCCCCTAGCGATCGCTTCTTTCTTTATCAAAACTCGATGATTATCAACAACCCCCACGCCAGTGGGCCTCCGAACCACCTTGGCCCTGGTGAGGAGGGGAGGGGGTTCAAACACTCCCTTCCTCGAACTTGGCTCCTGTGCAGAATAGCGAGAACGCGAACTCTGCTGGATCACGGTGAATCAAATGATGTATAGTATTACTATTCTAGGCGAAGACATAAAAATGACCGGACCTCAGGACGGGTCAAGGCCAATTTGCAGCCTAGCATAGTCAATATGCATATTAATCAACTCACAATGGCAATCCAAACGCAATGATATCACAATATAAGTTGTATCATCATTTCCTGCAAAGTTATTGACCCAAGTCTTAAAACTGCTTAAATAGCCCACACACAAAACATTTTTACCCTGTGCCAGTGGATATATATATGCGTGGATATATATATGCGCTGTACGCGGATACGTCGCAAAAATAATACGCTCTCAGCGAGTGTTTGCAATCGAGTAAACATCTACTCGGTTAGTTACCCGCCCATGGTTTCAAGTGTCTGCGGTTACCAGGTCTTACTGCGGCTAGATCCTCAATGACAGGGTAACTTACTCGAGGATTGCGAGTGTATGATATATACGCATCGCACGAGTCATTCACTCGCGTGAGTCGGGAGCATCGCTCTCGCTACCCTGCGCTCCGAACCTAGTCGCGCGTGTCTTTCCGAACTCGCAGTGTACGGGTCGAGAACCCGCAAGCCCCGAGTACGGTACCCTTGGCAAACGGGGGTGCGTCCGGTGCGTCAGCCATCTTTGATTCTAGTAACAGTTGACTGTGCGACGTTGAAGTGCGAAGTGTTGTAACGTTTCATTGCGACGGAAGATTAGAAATGAAAGAGCAGAAGAATTTGTAGTTCTCTTATGAGGCAAGCTGTATGGGCCCAACAGTAGTTCAGGAGATAACTTACAGGAGTGCGTGAGCTTCAGTACTAACCTGGAAAACGGCAGTTTTCACATGGGACAATATGTAAGTGGAAAATTCAACCGCCTTTAATGTGACGCCTTTGATCAGATATCACTATATCACATGCAAGATTACCATCAGCAGGGGCGTCACTAGGTAATTTTTGCCCGGCGAGGGGGGGACGAATCCCGGACTGGGGAGGACCGGGCGGAGGAGGGGGGTTGAATGTGAAGTTTGAACACATTTTTTTCTTTTGAAAATGCTGTCGATGTAGGCACTTCACTCTCCGTTAGAGTTTGGAAGCAGTTAGGTAGGTATGTACATGAAAATAATGACGATAAAATAGTGGGCCAGAGACACGCAAATTACGGATTTACTCACTGGCATTACACGCTGGGTGCAGATACGCAAAGGGGGTTACTCGCGGTGCACGGATCAAGAAACTCTGTGGCTGCGAGTTAATTACAAGACGTGAAGGAGTTTTTTCTACCCGCCGGCTGAGTGTTAAAAACGTCTGCAGGCCGAAAGCACGTGAATGACGGGCTTACTCGACGGCGTAGGGTAAAAAAGCTTTGTGTGCAGATGACCTCTCAGTGGTCACAGATAAAAAATTACAACATTAACCTGGAAAGGGGCACAGGTTACTATGGTTTGGAGAATATGAAGGTATTATCAGCTGTATGTATCTACACAAATACAGCCCATTTCCTGTTTTCTCCATGTATTTCCAATGCAGAGGTCATGATCCGTACCTGGCCGTAGGCCATCGATATGAAAAATCCCGTAATTTCGTGCCGCTGGAAAAACCCGAGGGGTGTTCAAACACTCCTCCCCACCCGGGGCGAGCGTTAAGAAGTGCGGTTCTGCGCTGTTGAGGATATAATGTTCCGAAGGGCCATAATGGCCCTGAGGTTGTCTGGTGTTGCATCTGTTGCGACGACTGTCTTCGGTGGGGGACGGTTGTAGCGGCACAGCTGGGTAGAAATGCATCCGTAGACGCACCGGAACATTTATTAGCAAACGGATTTAGAACGTGAAGATAAGGTCACACCAATATCATTCTGGAAATATAGTAGACAAGCCTCGTGGTATGCGCAATGTGCAATGAATTTAGTGCAATGGTTATTTTGCATCAAATCCAGCTGTATCACGTCCGCTCAGCTCCTACCCGTGTGAATAAGGGGGAGGGCAGAGGGAGCCGACCGTTTGTTTTTTATAGAACAAATGCTAGATTCCAGTCGATTTGGGAAGAAAGCAAAACATTTTGCTACCAGCCATTACAGAAGGCAACGATGAACCAAAATCGAATAAATTGTTATGTTTTAGAGATGAAAATCTAATCTTTGCTGCTAAATTTGTTGAGAGCAGCAGGTTAGGGGTTGACTGATCCCTCACCTGGTTTACCAGAAGTGACGTCTTTGGCTCTGCTGGTTTCACGCAGATCCACATGTTGGATCTGCCTCCTGCGCTCCTATATCCTGCGTATTTTATGAAAGAGAATTGCCGTCTCTTGTCAGCTGAGCGCACGGTGTCTTAGACATATCAGCCCACCAGGCGTCACTTTATTGTGCTGGTGCTGTCCAGGGTTTGCCTGTCCGTCTGATGAAAGGTGAGATTGTGAACTCTTTCCTCGGCTAGATTGAAAATGACCGTGGTGTCTGTATGTTGGGCTAACTTCCTCTCCACAATGCAAACGCTAGGAGGGGAAATATATGGGCATCATTCGCTGAAGTTAGGTTCTTTTCTCTGTCACTTTTTTCACGTCACGTCACGACCATCAAAAATTGGTTGCTCCTAGAAAGGTCCGTGGAGTGTTTTTTTTCATTTTTCTCACACGAACTGTTATGAATCATAACATAAAGTGACATCACAATGCATAAGCTATTCTCTGATGTTTCTCCTGGCACCGCCTGTGAACTTGCATTCCGGTGCAAGAATAAAATTAAAGGGAATGTGGCACGTTCATTATGGGATTCGAACTGAGAAATCCTTGTGCTGGAGCGTGCTGAAATACTACTTGATCGATCTGTCATTTTTTCCCAGAACTTTCCTCTTGCAGAGAAAAAAGGTATAATTCACCCCCATCGACCCCTCTTCCTTGGATCCTCACGTGGTACGCGGTAATTTTGGGTAAAGTGTCTTTTTGCTGCGCATGCTGCACGTACAATTTTTCTTGCTTGGATTTTACGGTACCGCTTATAATGCATACATATTTTTGGAATTAACAATCTCCAAGCTTTATGTGTCCTGGATCAAATTTTGCAGAGAACACGCTGGTGTGATCCATATAATTGAGAAAATTGGTGCATTTTTCCTGTTACGGTTTTAAGTGATGTTTTGTTCTCGACTGAGAGCGTCCTGCATAAACGGTTAAATAGGCTTTTTAGAGCAGTAACCAAAAAGCTCGATAATATTGACAAAATATTTTATCATTCGTCTTTCAATTGACACCGATTTTGTCATGAATGTTCAGCTATTCAGTTATTATAGGATACAAACAATTGTGCTTTTTACCCATTTTATGTATCTGCAACTTAGCTATTTCTTATTAAAAATCAGGTCATATCCAGTACCTATTCCAATAAAGATTGTCACTAAAACCACGCCAGTCCAGTTTTGGCTGTTAAATAAAAGAAAAGCTCTCAGGGAAGTTTCAAAGAAAAAACTCATCCTGACAGGGTAATTACCGTGGTTAACTAGAATATATGACAAAAACAAAAAAATACTTTTCTGACACCTCGTTTGAATTCAGGGGGAGGTAAAAACATTTGAAAAAACATATATTGATTAATTTTCCCCTACGCTAATGATGCTGTATAGGGCGGTAATTATCTTCCCCGTTCATGCTTTCAGAATTCTAACTTCTACGACTAACATGGAAATAACACAGAGAAGGCTCTGTGACTAGAATGCATGTCAATGACCCCAACAACATATTTAGTAGTTCCATCCCTCCCCTGCCTGTTGACATACCACAGTGCAGTGGTGGACGGCAGCGACAGCGTGCGACAGTAAAAAATTGCCGCTTGCATTGTTAACGACAGCTGTTATAATAAGACGACACTAACTCCTGGCAACTGGTTACTTCACTTCTCTGTCGGATGCGTTGGCTCATTCATTGATTATTGATTATTATCAAATGTAACTCTGCGTGCATGAATCCTGGGTCGGAGGTAGCAAAGTCGGTAAGGTGCTAGACAAGATAAAGAGAGATTACGGGTTCGATTCCCGAGTGCCACAATTTTCCGTTTTACGTCAGTGCCGTTCTGCAGTGTCTGTGGCGGCGTTCACGCAGGCTGCAGAATTACGCATAGGTATGTGTGATCTTCAGTAAGCCTTATGGCAAATTCAGGAATGTTATCGCCTGGTTGTTTTGTATCAATATAGGTACTAATTGTTGCATTATGTATGCTTTAGAAATTGCCTATATCTGAAAGAAACCGACAGCTTTCAGTGTTAGACACTGGGTTGGCGATAGGTTGTAGGTTTCCTCCCCTGGGTGTATGGTAAATATCACTATCGAAACGAACAATGTCATGTTGCATATCATTTGAATCCTTGGGTTAAGATGATCGCATCAGTGCCCTTGTTTTGTTCTTGGTCTAGTGGCTCGAAAGTTAGAATGGGCTTACTAAATCGGCCCCAGTTTGACCCATTATGGCCCTCGGTATCGTTGACGCTCAACAGATATGGTTCAAACATAGTTCAAGAGTAGAATACGGTAGGGCAATTTCAGCTGAAAAGCGATGCTAGAATGGTGCTAGCGCCGTTTCAATATCTTCCGTGTCACCTTTGGTTCCCAAAATCGTAGGGGTCCGACCGCCTTTCCCCCAGGTGATGATAGGTGCGAAAGAGACCAGGCACTGCCAGGTTAACAATCAAGCAAAGTTTAGCTGTCGAACTGAAACCCATCATTACTTTCTGCGAGGCTGCCGGGGCCCGGGCGCGTGTGGGTATGCGGAGACTGCGACGCCCACGCTGCCGCTGGCCGGCATTGACGGCGCTGCCGAGGCGAGAGCGCGGCTCTTATCTCAGCCGTCACAGCCGCTGCCGCGCCAACTCCACACCCACGGTTGCCAACACCACTCCTCTGCCGGAGGCTAATCCAGCTGGCCTATCAGGCTCTCAACTTAGACTTACCCCACCACCTGCGAAATGAGGCGGTGGTGCCAGAGCCTTTCACCGCCGATTACCAGCTTCTGAGTGTGTCACCAGTCGAGCCATGGTTCGCTTCCGCGTTTGATTTCAGGTGCTCAGTTTGATCTCTCGCCAAACGTCTCCAACGAGCAGCCACCATGGAGACCCTGATCGACTTGCCAGAGGCTGACGTTGCAGTCGTTGCAGATGGATCAGACGCTGCAGGTACGGAACTGTAGGGCCGATGCGGACACCCGGGAGGGGTCAAAGGAGCCAACCGAGATCCGCTGCCTGAAGTAATCCCGACCAGGGTTGACGGCAAAACAAATGGGCAAAAGCTGAAAAGTGAAGCATTTGCCGCCCGTTTTTTTTCTAGAGTCAGTTAATGACGTCACCCATGATAATGTTTCATCAGAAATCAATAAACGGCAGGATTTTTCTGTTAACACGCGCAGTGGAGGGGGGCCTCGGAGGTCCCGCCACCTGTTTTTCCAGCGTGACCGGAGAACCGATCCTAGCCCAGACACGATGCTCGACATATTTGAGAGAATTTATCGGTGCGTCGATCGGTGAAAGAATTTTGAGAATCGGCCGACTTTTTTATTTATAGGCTTTCAAAGTCAGACCTGCATTTTGAAATCGCTACAATCGCGCGGTCGAAGCAGATCGCTTGCGTTGGAGACCGAGTAGTGACGTCATAACGCCATATAAACGGAATGGTATGTCAAGATCACCTCGCATGAAGTTCAAGCGCAAAGTCAAAGGTCACAGGTCAAGCTCAAACCGGCACTTTCAAGGTCGTTGGTACCAGTGCTTCCGGTCAAATGACGTTACACAGTCTGACGTTTATTATGCTATGACGTCATAGTTAAGGTAACTCAATGTAAAGTTCAAGGCCTAAAGTCAAGGTCAAATTGGTCATGGGTAAAGGTCAATCCTCATTTGCCGTCCAAAAGTTGCTATAGTGCTAGTTATAGTGTACATTATAGGTAGTATCCTGTGTTGTGACGTCATAGGTCAATGACATTGAATGAACTTGACCTCAAAATTTTAGGTAAATTCTATATGACCTTTCCTTTATAATCTTGTCCCGCCCTTAGCATACTCACGACCCTTTCCCGCATAATTACGGTATTTCCCGATAAATCCCCAGCACGACCAAGATTTGATCTTTATGACCCCGTTTGACCTTACAGATATTGACCAACCTCAATGAAATTTCGTTAAGATGTAAATTACCGTAGCCCCCACCCATCTTCCAACCTGTGTTTTTCTAAACTTCTTAGTTTCCGAGATCTAAGGGAGCCTACTGGCCCCCTCCAGTGCGATTAATCCCTCGGGTGTTGATTGGCTCTCATGCCCAGTCATGAAAAGTGAAATCCAGCATCCAGTATTTAAACATGTTATGATAAATGCGGTGTTTCCACAAGAGACAAAAATTATAAAAAAAATAAACTGAGGGCATGACAATTTCCATTTATTTGTCTGGATTATGACGGCAATGATTATTTCAAAGGATTAAAGTATTTTGGGGATATTTTAGATGCGGTATCAAACGCACTTCAGTTGATGGAGAATATCGGTTGGATATTTCTCGAGTTAGGGGGGTCGTGGCAGGAACGTTACAGTTTACACTTTTCCGGGCATGGGATCAAGAAAATTGAAATGGGTATACTTAAAACCCTAAGAAGAACTCTTTTTTCAATTTTAATTCCCCTACCCATAATCAGATAGGCAGGAGTGCCCTTCCCTTTTCCGTGTGCCCAATTGCAGGTTGGCCTGTCACCGAAAAAAGAAACTAGGAATCGTTAGAAAGAATGGTTGGCTGAATAATTTTCTGGGTCACACCACTCCCTGCTATATTTTTCTGTTGTTTTCTTAATCATGATATGCTTATAAACAAAGGGCATCCTCCTACCTTCAGCGTTAAATCAGGTATCTCCTTGGACACCACGCAAGACCGTAAGCTAGCCTGTAATGTTTGCATGGTGTCCAAGGATGCTTAGTCATTGGGCAAAAATGGGACAATTTTGTTACTGAAACAAATTGGCGCGGCTAAGTAAGAACAACATACAGAAATTTCAGTTTTCTAGGCATTTTTTCGTACACACGGGAAAATGAGACGGTCAAAAAATAAACAAAGACAGACACACATACATGCATGCACACTTTTAATTAGAATGACCGAGACAATGAAACAAACAGAGTGACCACCAGCCTAACTTGCCTCCCAAAAAGCAATAAAGTGCATACATTCTTATTTATACTTTCGCCTACTTAATAACAATAAACGCGTACTTAAGCTTGTACCTTTCAATTCGTAGGCACCTCTTCAGAAAAAAACATTATCGTAAGTCAATCGAGTTAGATTCCTTCACCAACTTACCCTGCCGCCGCGCGACTATGCCGTCTTCTCTGTAAGAAATGTCATTATCTCATTAAAAAAAACAATTAGAGTCATGGGTTCTCCAGAACGCTACACCCTCCAGTAACCTGCTCATCGTGTGGCTGAACAGTGACATTGCTTTCAATAAACCAATGATACAATGTTTTAGTTTGTTGTAGAGCAAGTGCTGACATAATGACGTCATATGATCCGGTTACATGCTAAGGTCACCCTACATGAAGGTAAAGGTCGGGGGATGAGGTGGCTTAGTGGATAACACCATTCTCTTCTGAGCCACTGGTCCCGGGCAAGTCCCAGCGGAGCATCTAAATAAGTCGATCTGATCCCCAAAAATCCCTTACAACAGGGTGAGAGTTGGCGATGCGGTATGACCCTGGCAGTTGGTGTGTCGTTGAACCCCAGCAATTATTATTAAGGTCAAGGTCATTGGCCCAGGTATTCCGGTCAGATGGCATAATTCAGTATGAAGTATGATATGCTGTGACTTCATAGCTCATGCTTCTAAATGTCAAAGTCAGTAGTCTATTTTGAAGGTAAATCCCTCATTTTCTGCCCAAAGGCTGCCATAGTGCCTTTTATATTGTAACTTATCGGGAATACGTCATATGAATACTTCTAATGGTAATAATTTTTGGGGCTTATCGATGCATGAACTGCCAGGGTCATATGGCGTCACCAACTCTTTCCCCGTTGGAAGGATTTCTCGTGAGCCAGCTTGCTCCTTGTTCAGGGAAGTTGCCGGGCCTTGAACCCGGGTCGGCTTCGTGGAAGCCAGCTACGCTGACCACTCGACTACCGCTCCCCCATATGAATACTTAATAGTTCTGTGACCTTGACCTCAAATTTTCGGAGAAGATTGTTATGGGATCTTCTCTCTTTAATCTTAGTCCACTTTTAGTGTGTTGCAGGCTTTTTCGCAAAATCATCGCATTTCCCAACTGGTCTCTAGCATGACCTAGATTTGACCTTTGTGACCTCGTTTAAGCTTGAAGATATTACCCTAGGCCAATAAAATTTGACTGTAATGTAGATGCCAACGCGCTTACGCACTTCAAAACGGACATTTTTCAAACCATTTTTGTTTTCTAGATTTCAGGGGGGCACTTTAGGACCCCATCCACTGCACGTTGACGCCAAACCCCTCTCCACTGCTCGTGCTAATTCCAGGGCACTTTTTAACGTAACCTAAAAAGTTACTATTTCTTTGTTTACATCATTTTTGGGCATCTTCGGTTGAATAAAAATGCAAGTAAATCATTGACGGAGAAGTAAAACTTGATTAAAAACCGAACAAAAGAAGAAAAAATCACCGAAATGCCATGGAAGTAGCCAAAACACAACTGTTTTGGATAGATTTAAGGGCAACTCAGCCAACCCCTGCAAGTACTTAACATCAGAGAAATCAGCGGAGCATGTGGTATCTGTTACCATGTGCAAGTTAAGGCATATTGGAGTCGAAAATTAATTTGCTATGCCCACTGGTTTTGTCGTGACGAGTGAGCCCTGGCTGAGCGCAGATAAAGTTCCTTGCATCCCATAATCGCCGTGGGACGAGGAGTGGCAAAGTGCCTTTGGAAGAACAAAATTTTTGCTGCCGGAATAATTTGGGAGATACCTTTTGAACGCGTTTATTAAGTTCCATATTCTCAAGGATCGGTCCCAGTTAAGAGTAAAGAAAAGGTGAACAGCCCGTTGGTTTGGATGGGGATGGTGGGACGGCTGAAAATTGTGAAAACTAGTTCCTCATCTAAATTAATTAGTAGAAATCCTGGTTTAGGGGACTGTGCTCTGAGCTCAGGGGCACATGCCTTTTTATCATCTCTTCCCAGAATCCAGCGGTGAATAAGCAATTTATATAACCAGGGGTTCCTAGGCATCACAAGCCGTTTTAGAGATTCCTCATTCCTCGTTAGCTCCGTTTTACAAGGGGAGTTTCCATCGTGTTCTTATTTCCCATCTATTCAAGACCAGCTCTGGGGCCCCCAAGTGTGGATCAGAGGCCTCCAGAGCAGCTTCCCTCATCCCCCCAGTTGTGCCTTCAGGGACTAGACTAGCTCAGTGACCCCACCCCGAGATGATGGGAGTTGGCCTTGTGTTCTTATTATCTGTCTATTCAAGACCACCTCAGGGGCCCCTGATGTATATCAGGGCCCTAGAGCAGCTCATGCTTCACCCAGGGACTAGACTAGCTCATTAGCCCCAGAGATGATGTCATCAGACTAGCTCAATGGGCCACAGATAGGCTCATAGTGTCTTAAACCAGTTCAAGAAGCCCCAGAACAGTTTAAGGCGCCAGATCACCTCAGGGGCCTCAAGCCAACATTAGGGGCTCTCACAAGCTCAGCGCCCAGACCAGCTCAGGGTACCCTCAGAACCCAGATCCGCTCTTGGCCCCCAGATCAGCTCTTGGCGCCCCAAATCAGTTCAGGGGCCTCAAGTCAGGTCAGGGGGCAAGATCAAGTCAGGGGCTCTAAATCAGCTCAGTGATCCCTAACCAGCTCGAGGCCCAATCAGTTCAGGAGCCCCAGAGCTGCTCAGGGGACACCAGATCGGCCCATAGGGCACCAGATCAGCTTTAGGGACAAGGAATCAGATCAATGGTCCCCGACTAGCTCGGGGTCCAGATCAGCTCGGGGTTACCAGATCAAGTTAGGAGCACCATACCAGTTCAGGAACCCTCATCAGACTCTGTGGGCTCAGCTCAATTCAGGGCCCCAGAGCTGCTCAGGAAGTCACGTAATCAACTCAGGAGGCCCAGATTAGCTTACACTTCGCCCGGGTGGGGGGTCTTTTTAGACCGCCCCTCGGGTTTTTCCAAAGTGACCAAAAAACGACGGCGCGCAGCGCCGCCAAACTTGGTCTAGCTGTTCCTTCATTATTTTTACATCTTTCCTGAAAATTTCGGCTCAAGGTCATATCAGGTCAGGTCACCAGGCCAGGTGAAGTGACCTCACCTCAAAAAATACTTACGACCACATAACTAATAGAAGGGTTAATCGATCAAGTTGAAACTCATACCACATATTGGGCCTACCAGGAGCTACAATATTTGTTTCGGGATTTTTTGATATTGGTTACCTAAGGTCATGTGCAGAGCATGACCTCCCCATTGTGAATACATGGGGAAAATTACGAAATGAGCTTTTCTCAGTAAGTATGGATGGAATCAACTTCAAACATCGGTTGCGACTTGCTCTTAGCCCATTTCTGAAGCTGATGCCAAAATTTTTTACTTGTGACCTTTAAAAGGTCACCTTAGGTCAAATAAGCATTTTTTGGTGTTTTTCTATATAAATTTTGAATAAACTAAGATAGAGCTTTTATTTTGTCACCAAAGTGTTTGTATAGTCACTGGAAGTCAAATGATATACATCATGACTATACCAGGTCAAGTTGGGTCAGGCCGTTGACCTGGGTCAGGTCAAATTCTTAAATTTGACCTGGCATAGCAATATCATATATCATTCGGTTCGTATTGACGAGAGGATTGGTGACAATGGTGCATGAACTATGGCTGTATCTTGTTTGGTTTGGAAGCTATTAGCGAAAAAGTAAATGCCCTTATGCATGGGTGGCTATGGACATTCCCAAGAATATGCCCAATATTTAGTGACCTGTAGCTCCCTAGGCTTTGACCTGACACGAAAATGAATTTCATTGTAATGCAAGCGCATCTCAAGAGCTTTCGAATGGCGTTAGAAAAAATGTTTCTAGCTATCATAGTTTCTGAGATATATGAGATTTTCGTAGTACACCTCATATTAGCGATTTTAAACTATTTTGACCTCTGGTGACCTTGACGTTGACCTGACAAGAAAAATGACCGAAGTATTTTCGATATCATTTTCGAAGAGCTTTCGATTACCGTTTTGCGCTTTTTTCTAGCTCTCTTAGTTTTTTAGATCGTGGGGGTCTTTTTTAGCCCCCCACCAGGGCGAAGGGGGCTCGCACCCGCCACCGGGGCAAGGGTTAAGGGGCATCATATTGGCCCAGGGGGCACCAAACTAGCTCAGGGGCACCAGGCTAGCTCAGAGGCCATGAGATAGGCTCCGGAGGCACAATGATGGCTCAGGAGGCACCAGAATGACTCAGAGAGCCTTAGTTCAGCTCGTTGGGTAACATATCTGTTCAGGGGCACCAGATGGATCAGCCCGGAGGCCAGATCAAGTCAGGAGGCACTTAATCAGCTCAGGAGCCCCATACCATCTCAGGGGCCCTCATCAGCCTCTGTGGGCCCAGCTCAGCTCAGGGCTTTAGAGCTGCTCATGAAATCACGTAAGGAGGCCCAGATCAGCTTAAAGGACACCAGATTAGCTCAGGGGGTACCAGACTAGCTCAGAGGGCATCAGATGGACTCAGAAGGCACCAGATCGCCTCAGAAGGCACCAGATCGACTCAGGGCATTAGTGCAGGTCAGGTGGCACCAGGTCGATCTGCTCAGGGGCCCAGATCAGCTCCCAGCCCCCCCGGGTATGGCAGGGGCATAAATCAGCTCAGGGAGCAACATAACAGCTCAGGGGACACAAGATGGGCTCAGGGCCCACCAAACCAGCTCAGAGGGCACCAGACCATCTAAGGAGACATTAATAATCAGCTGAGGGGGCACCTAATCAGCTGAAGAGGCACCATATTGACTTAGGAGACAGTAGATCAACTTGGGGAGGCATGAGATCAGCTCAGGGGCCTGAATCAGCCCCAGGGGCACTAAATCAGCTATTAGGGCACCAAGGAAGCTCGGAGGCATTATACTAACTCAGAGGGCATTATATAGGTTCAGGAAGCACAATTATTTGCTCAGTGGGGCACTCGATTGACTCAGTGGCACCAGATCAGCTCAGAGGGCAAGTTATCAGCTCAAGGGGCCAAGACCAGCTGATAGGCCACGAGATGAGCTCAAGGGGCACCAGATTAGCTTCACCCGTACGATTATTGGCGGCGATGAGACATTAGGTGGACACATACTAGGTGCCCATACTCTTCTCGGGTGCTTGGAAAGGCGACAGAATGCCCTAGCTGACCGAAAAAGGTATTAAATTGTCCAACAATAGTTTCAATCGTTAAATGCGGTCCAGTTACATCTAGGTTCAACGGCGTAGGGCAATAAATTTCTAGCGGCACGGCCCAAATTGGGTACACCACCTTGAAATTAAAAGGGCACCCCAGCAGTGATGGGAGGCATATGCCCCCTGTGCCCCCCTGGCTGCACCCCTGGACGGTAGATCAACTCTGGGAGGCATTAAATAAGCTGAGGGGGCGGGCCCGGATCAGCTCAAGGGGCACTAAAACAGCTAATAGGGCACCAGGCCAGCTTGGAGGCATCATACTAACTCAGAGTATTATATAGGTTCAGAAAGCACAATTATTTTCTCAGGGGGGGCACCAGATTGACTACGAGGGCACCAGATCAGCTCAGAGGGCACATGATCAGTTCCAAGGGGGCACCAGATGAGCTCCGCCCGTACGATTATTGGCGACGATGAGGCATTATCTGGAAACGGATTACGTGCCTATACTCTTCCCGGGTGCTTGGAAAGGCGACAGAATGCCCTAGCTGACCAAAAAAGGCACTTAATTGTCAAACAATAGTTTAACACGCGCATTGACGGGGGCGGGTACCCGCCCCCCTCGGTTTTTTCGGAGACAGCAGAAAAACGGCGGCGCGCAGCGCCGCCGTACTTGGTATGCCTTTTCCCTCATCATTTTTGCAACTTCTGTGAACATTTTAAGGATAGGTCATCTCAGGTCAGGTCACCAGTACAGGTCAAGTGACCCGACCTAAAAAAAAGTTTAAGATAGCATAAGTCGGAGCAGGGTGAACTTATCCAATTGAAACTCATATCACATAATGGGCTCACCGAGTTCTCTAAAATGTGCTCCGGTATTTTTTATATTGATGACCTAAGGTCAGGTACGAAGCATGACTTCTCCGTTGGTAATACATGGGAAATATGGTTTTTACTGAATAACTCAGTAACAGATGGTGATAGAGCGTTTATTTTAGCTTCATTAGACTCGCCTTGGCTTTGCGGTTCTAATGATATGTGTTTTATATAATTTGACCCTGACCTGACCTCAGGTCAGGTCAAATCTTTGATTTGACCTAGCAAGGTCAAATCATATATCATTCGATTCGGCTTGCTGCGAGGATTCATAGGGTTTAAGTAGTTTTGCTCTATCTTTACTTGTTCAGATGTAATGGCCGAAAAACTTAATTTACATGTTATTCCTATGACGGCATGTGACGGCATGTTTTTGACCTCTGGTGACCTTAAATGTGACCTGACAAAAAAATGGTTCAAATATTTTCGATGGAGAAGCGGATGGGCTACCCAACACCCTTTACCGTTTTTTGCTACCTACCGTGGTTCTCGAGATCTTAGGGGGCGGGTACCCGCCCCCCCTCGTCAATCCGAAGGTGGCTCAGACCACCGTCAATGCGCGTGTTAAATCGCTGAATGCAGTCTAGTTCCATCTAGGCTCAACGGCGTAGGGCACTAAATTTCGAGCGGCACGGCCCAAAAACGGTACACCGCCTGGCAATCAAAAGGGCACCCCGGCACCGATGGGGGCACGTGCCCCCTGTGCCCCCCCCTTCCCCCTGGCTGCGCCCCTGGTGCTGGGTGTGGTATGTGTATCAATGAGGATGTACTTTTTAACTAGAGTCTATTTTTAATATGCGTGTATTGAAACATATGTATGGCTATACTTGAGAATGGGCTGACTGATGCTGATGGATGACCCATGTTCGGTGCTGATGCGGACCTCCTAGATGCTATCCCATGTTGCTTGCATTTCGCACAGCGTCATCGTACTACAAATATATAAAAATGAATCAACATACAGGACGTTTTGAAGACATCGGGACATATGATGCACCCTAACGACAATCTAAATAAAAAAACTAGGAGAGCAGTAAACATTTTCGATACCAATTGGAAGCGCGTGAGCTGTTGTCAGTGATATGCTACAAAATTTAGTGCCACGTTTAAGGCTTGTGTACTGCAGGTCACTAAACTTAGAGTAGGCGGGGTCGTAGCCAGGATTTCGCTCAGGAGGGGAGCGGCGCCCCGAAAAGGGCCCCTGCGACAGCGTCAAAAGGGCCCCAAAAAATATCACCGAGCAAAAAAAAATGTCGAGCGCAGATTTTGCGTTAGCTAATCTAAACAGTCACTTTAAGCCAGAACGCAACTAGAATATCTCAATTACGCCATGAGAAGCTATTTGATTACCTTGCGCATTGCTTAAGAACCAGTATCGTGCTCGGAAAGCAAAAAAGGCCTTAAGTATTTGTTTCTTTTCGGGAAAACTTGCTTCAAAGGTTGTTAGATTTCGGAGTGCACCCCGAGGAGTATGAGTGTGCGTAGACAAGTTGTTAATTAGCATAGCTCCTGAAATCCCGGATGTAAAATAAAGCAAAAACACAGCCATTATTCTGGAATTCGAAGTCTCAGCCCAAATAATAATCAAGAACTTCTTCAATCAATACACTTGGTGAAGATCTTGAGGAAGGGATGTGCTCAAATATATAATCACTAATGTTTATGATGGAGTGAATGTGATTTAGTGCACCCAGTATCTCGGACTCACCTTTCTCAACCCAGCTGGCCTATCGGTGCACGCGTTCCCGAGGATGAGATCTTCTCACCCAACCGCGAATCGTGAAGCCCTTAGGCTTTTTCTCCTCTTGGTTGCTGTTAAATTCTTCTTCACTGTCGTCACACCAGTGCTCCACTCTGACCTACAATGCGCTGTCCTGCGTGACCTTGAACCCTCGGCACCGCGCAGCACCGGCCGCCCCCTTGAGCCGGGCCGGGTCAGACATGGCCGCGCCCACGTAGAGGCAGTCCAGTCAGCTGTTCCCGGCGACCCGCCATCAGGTGACGAGAGGAGGCAGCGGCATACCGGGTGCGGCACTCGCGGCGGCCGAGGTACACGCAAGCGGGGGAGCAGGGGCGGTGTCAGATGGGGTCCTCGGACGGGCACTGGAACTTCCCTTCGCATCGATGCTCTGAACATTCAATCTCTCAAACCTTCTCTGCTGCTTCTGTCGCACTACCTGCGCGATTTCGCCTATGATGTATTTGGAATATGCGAGACCTGGCTCCGCCTTCACACGCCCCGCAGTATGTTCCAGCTGCCCGGCTACGCTGTGTACATACTCGCCACCACGGCTGGATGACAGCGGTTACGGAGGCTTTACTCTTGCTCGAAACACTGGCTTTCTGCCGAACTGGACATGAATCGCCATGTTGTCTTTTGCATCCTCTACCGACCTCCGCGTCATGGTGATGGTGATTTGCGCGCTGATTTCGAACATTTAGAACTTGGGTATCAGGATGTAATCATGACTAACCCTTCTGCAAAAGTTGTTATATTCGGTGACATAAATTGTGATGTCATGAAACCACTGAGTGATAGGGCAAAGCGGCAGCTTACGCGTTTTTTTTTGGAGGATAATACACTGCATCAATGTATTGACACACCTACTTACCGCCCAGCCGGATCCTGTCTGGATGTAATTTTTTGTAAGCGACTCAGAATTAATCACTCGTTCTGGTACAAAGTTTTGTCACTACAGCCCGCATAAGTTTATTTGTGCCCAGCTTACAGTGTCTAGGTGCCGTCCGAAACCTGCCGTGATAAAGACACGCTGTCTGCGTAGGATTGATTCCACTGCCTTCAACTTGGATTTGATGTATGTTATGTTGATTTGTCGGAAGTTTTTGCTCTAAACAGTTTAGCGGAAAAGTGGAATGTATTTCTACATAATTTAGTAACTGTACTTGATCGCCACGCCCCGATTAGGAATGTCCGTATACGCAACCCGAGTGCACCTGTTGTATTGGGGCCAACCCTCGATTTGATGGCTCGCCGCAGAGCGGCGTTAGCAGTCGGCGGTCACCGCTCTCAGGTATATGGTGAACTTAATCGGCAGGTGAAGGCAGCGATACGATGCGACACGCGCGACGATGTGCAAAGGCGGTTACAGGAGGAGGGTCGTAGCGGCATATGGAGGTGTATTGATAGAGTGGTTGGTAGCAAGAGATGTGGGGATAGGGTGACGCCAGACGCAACAGCTGATGATTTAAACCAGTGTTTTGTCGGTGTCGGCCACGGGTGGCGGCTGAGGTAGCCGCTATGGGAGCAGTCCCGTCAGTGGCATGTCGGTTACCGCGCGTGGGTGCTTGCGCTCTCACTTTGCGTGTTATCACCCTAGATGAGTTGTAAGCAATTGTGTTCAGCAAAGGCTCGTCCACCTCCTGTGCCAGCGATATCATAAGTATGCACATCGTCGGCCTTATTTTTGAATTCCAGGGTCTGGCACTTCTCCTCTTGATCAACAGATTCATCCTCACTAATGAAATCCCAGATGCCTAGAAACATTCATCCCATATTTAAGTCCGGTGATTCCTCCGATCCCTCCAGTTTCCGCCCTATCAGTATTATCCCATCCATCACTAAAATCCTTGAGCGTGCTGTTCATCAGCAGCTCTATGCTTACCTATCCGACAACCACCTCCTATCCTCCACCCAGCACGGATTTGAAGCCATACACGTTTATTATTACACAGACACACATACACATACACAGTTCCGTTAAAAAGAGCTTGAAACCATTTGAGGACGGAGCTCGCTACAAGGCAAGACAGGAAATTAATAAGATAGTTCTCACATGATTTTAGCCGATGTTTGCCTTAGTATAGTAACCATGACCTATATTGTATCCATACAAACACTTTTTGACGATGCAATTATCAAAAAAAGAGCCAGTTTGTGCATCCCACTGGCTCAGTGCTTCCACCACTGGTATAACCAGCTGTAAACCTGTAGCATCTGGTAGCTGAGCTCAAGAGGACAAGAAGTCTGGGCTGGAGAGCCTGCCTTTGATGCTGGATCGAGACAACATGTCGAGGTTTCGAGACCTGCGCCCAGTGATGGAGAGAAAGTCTATGAGGGAATACTCGTTTTGCTTCTCTGTGTTGTGGAGTGAGCGGATAAAGGCAGAGGATCTTCTGTTCCTTCTCTTCCTAGAAGCACTACTCTTGTTTGAAACACTTGCTCCATGTTCTCCCAGATTTCCTGCCGGTTGACCTCAAGGGCAACTCATGCCACTGTTTGGGTGGCCCACCACAGACGTGGCGCCACCTATCGGCGCTATGACGGAGTGGTAGGCATGTCGACAGCGAGTCAGCGCCACCAGGGCCAGTAGATTCGATGGACAGCGAGTACAATCCTAGGCTAGTTGAGATTGGAGTGCATTGATACTTCTGTTGGCACCGTCTTCATATTAAGAATTAGTCCTTGATATAGCTGATAGCAATTAAGACAAGGAGGGGCAAGAAGCAGAGCTTGAAGGGCATCCTGCTTGTCTGTGCACATATTGAAGGCAAAACGTAAGACTATTTAATATATTAAGAAGGGTGTTTAATCCCATGGAACTGGTGCAAGCAGTGTGAGATATCATAAGTAGCTTTGGTTAAATAAGATGTTAATAGTTGGCGGCCTTAAATCTTATTGTAGAATCTACGGGCGATAGGAATGGTGAGATGCGAAGAAGCAAATATTGTAGCAAATCTGTCCGGAACAATTATTCTAATAGGTGTCTAAAAATATACGCTTAGTAACAGTCTTGAAAAACGATCGAGAGACAGGAACGTCATCTAGAGACCGTATATTTGGGACGATTATATCATTCCAGGTGATTGGAGCAGCTATGAAGAGTGAGAAATTGCGATAATTGGTGGGAGCGAATGGAACCGTTAAGTGATTTCTGGTTCTCATGACTCTGTCATGATTTGATTGGGTGATTGTAAATTTTTCAGCTAGAGGAAGGGGGAGAGTATTTGCAAGGTGCGAGTGGAGGATGAGGAGAAGCGAATGTTTAACAAGATCCTGAAGTTTCAGAATTTTTAATTCCTTTAAAAAATTCGATGTGTGATCACGAACGCCCACCTTAGCAATTATTCTCACTATCTTCTTTTGGAGAGTTATAAGTCTAGTCAGCCGAGAGGAATACGTTACTCCCCAGAGTTCGGAGCAGTAATTAAGATATGGGAGTATAAGTGAATTATAGAGCATGAGGATGTATCTTGAATCCAGAATGTAGTTGATACGGTTTATAAGCCCAATGTTCCGGGCGATCGTGTGTTCTGTGTTTTTTACATGAGATTTCCACTTAAGGTCCTCGTCAATAGTTATCCCAAGGTATTTAGCGCTAAAACATCTTTGTATGATGGTATTATTAATTGAAATCTGAATCTGAGAGGCAGGTTCAGAGTAATGGTATACCTGGTAGACAGATTTATTAGCGTTCAGCGTGAGACGATTTCCCACCAGCCAATTATACACTTCTGGTAGGCTATTTGTAGTTATACTTTGTAGTTGGTCAATATTGTCAGCTGTATATACGAGAGCAGTATCATCAGCGAAAAAAATTTAGGGGTTTGCGAGCTGAGATGTATGTCATTAATATAAAGGAGAAATAGGAGGGGCCCAAGAACAGATCCCTGTGGTACACCCATTCTTAGTGTGAGACGATTTTGTGAACAGGTATTGTTGAATTTCACTGTCTGTGTCCTGTTTTTAAGATAGGATGACAGGAAATCATTGGACAAATCCTGAAAGCCATAAAAATGTAGCTTTTTGAGCAGAATGCCATGATTTACAGTGTCAGCCTTCGAAAGATCCACGTAAATTGTTGCACAAACTTTTTTGTTTGCAAGAGAAGAGGTTATAAGATCGTAAAGAAGAGCGATTGGCATGTAGGTACTGTGCTTTCTCCTGAACCCAAATTGATGGGAGTACAAAATGTTGTGCCAATTCAGAAAGTTAACCATCTGATGATAAACAATTTTTTTCGAATACTTTTGAGATAGTACTCAAAAGGGCAATTGGTCTATAGTTATTGAAATTTGATGGATCCCCAGATTTGAATACTGGTATGATCACTGCATGTTTTAAGCAGGAGGGGAAAAATCCTTGAGTTATGCATTTGTTGAAAATAAAAGCTAAAATTGGAGAGATGATGTCAGAAATTGTTTTAAGGATTTTAGAACTAAGTCCGTCTTCTCCCCCACCAGTGTTTGTCAAGTCCTTAATTGTGTTGGCTATAGTAAGAGGATTTACTTGTTGGAATTCGAAGGATTCAACAGGCTGATGAAGGTTGTGCAGAGTATGCATAGGATCTGTGGAGGCACTGGGTAGCTTTGCGTCTAAGGTAGAGCCAATTGTGGCAAAAAAATTGTTAAAGGTATTCGCTATAGCAGAAGGGTCATGAAAGGTTGCATCCCCAGCTTTAAATGTGTCAGGGGGTGGAGGTCTTTGCTTATTTTTGCGAGTAAGGCCAAGAAGAATCTGCCATAACTTTTGAGGATTAGCTCTGAATTCTTCTATTTTTCTTCTGAAGTAGTCTTTTTTTGCATTTCGGATCACGCTATTGAGAACGTTGCGATACTGTTTAAACTTAGTTCCATTTTTAGCAGTAGGGTTATGAATTGATATTTTGTATAGTTTATTTTTCTGATTGATGCAGCTTAGAATATTGTAAGATATCCATGGCTGGATCGGCACTTTTTTCCTATTGATTTTTTTATAGTTAACTTAGATAATTCTTCTTTAATTGTGTTTATTAGGAAGGCTGCAGCCTCCTCCGCACCATCGATCGCATATACTTGTGCAAGTTTCGGAATAAGGTTTTGCCTCAGGGAATCTGTTTTCCTAAAGTAAAACAGGTTGCTAGTTTGGAGTTTTTTATTTGGATTGGTGTAGTTTATATTAACGGTAATTGAAATCGGCAAATGATCACTGATATCGGACAGCAGGACGTTGTTCTGGGTGATGATGGATAGGTCATTACTAATAAAGTTGTCGATCAGGGTATTGGAAGTTGCTGTTATTCTAGTAGGGAGGGATATGCATGGAAAACAGCCGGCTGCGGATACCATATTGAAAAATTGGGCGCTGCTTTCAGATGTGTCTAATTTTAGTAGATCGATGTTGTAATCGCCCCCTAGTGTGGCATGTTTTGGCTCCCTGCCTATTTCTTCAAGTAGGTTTTCGAAATATTCAATGAATTCAAGGGTTTGATATGAGGGAGAGCGGTAAAACGAACCAATGATTGCATTTCTGGACTTTCTTGGCTGAATTTGAATCAAAATAAATTGAAAATGGGCGTTGCTCAGCTCAAGAGCATTTCGCCTAGTATAAGGAATGTCATTGGAAATATAAATCCCTTACCTCTAGACCCACTCTGGTTTGAAGTTTCAAGTCGGTAGTTATCGATCTGATATGATGATGTAAGTGAAGGGTCTAACCAGGTTTCAGACACTAGAATAATATCAGGCTTCACATTTAGTTGATTGAGCAACAGGACAAGAGAGTCATAATTCTTCTGCAAGGAGCGAATATTAACATGAATGATATTAATACCCTTATTTTCATGATGTAATTGTGCACTTACATCGATATACTCGCATTTATCAAGCACAGCATGTAACGAGTCAGATAGTGGGTTAGAATTAATGTCAGTAGAAGCATACTGAGGAGAAAATCTAGCAATGATGGTAGTAGTATGAGGTAAAAAAAACAATATAAAATTGAATCTGGAATTCGATTACAGAGGGTTGAAGGGCAGATTCGGAAGAAACTCGTTAGCAAGATACAAGAACTAACGAAGCTTACGGACTAATGAGAGAAAAGGTGTTAACTCTTAATCTATGAACCCTACAGAACGTTACAGAGAAGACAAAGAGCTAAACTAATTTTAGTTTGTTTCTTTTACAGGGACAGACGGACCAACCAACCAATACATGTTCTAAGACATATGGAGCAGAAAGTAACAACAATATTTTATACGGCTGACAACATCAATGTCAGCCTCAGGATAGAAGGGAATATGATTATAGGATACGGAAAGGAAAATAAATACCGATATGAGAGAAACAGTTCTGGTGATATGAACAGAGGGTTAGACAGATACACATGTTTACAGGTTAGAAGTCTTGAATTTACTTCTAGCCTGCACTGGTGCAGAGGATGACTCATGAGAGATCGTCGCTACACACAGATCCGGTCGATGAGTGTCGGAAGGACCGGGAGGGAGCTCCTCAGATATCTTAGCTGATCTAATATCACTGAAGGATGGAGCGTCTGCCATACCACAGGCAGTCTAGGTCTTGTTTGTACCAGCAGAGATTGCAGCTGGGACAATCTTACGCCCCCCATTAGAATCGGGCAGCGGGGTGGGCCAATTTACAACACCCCCGCAACAGAAACTGCACCAAGTCTGTCACCTAAGAGTTTTGAGGGTGCCCTTGCATTCGATGTAGGGAAGCCAGCTCCCAACACCGATCCACCAGTCAGGGAGCGAAGAGAAGCATCAGCAGATTTCACATGAGTCTCTCTACTATCAGGGAGTGGGTTGGAGGTGACAATGGGACTAGGGTTGTCAGCTTTTTCTCCCACAGGACTAACCCTGCTACCCTGGTTTTGAGAGGGGCTAGACTTGTGTTGACCCACAGGCAGTTGCCTGTTAGGGGCTGAATTATAATTTCCCTTGTTGGTTATCCCTGGGCATAGGGCGAGGATGTCTGCCTTGGTAGCACCCACTTCCACTTCCACGGCTTGAGTGGAGCCTTTAGGTCTGATGAAGATTCTTCCCTGGCTAGTGTAATGGGTGAGGAAAGGAGATTGTTCTTTAGGGTAATGCATCTCCTTTGATCAATTTCACTACAGCTAACCTACTGGAGGTCAGGCTTTCATGGACTAGGAGACCATGCTTCACTGGAGAGATACGTTTTCGATACACCGCCTCCCGTTCATCCTTGTTTGCAAAGCGCACAAGGACGGTACCCCTGTTCCTAAGTCTATGGCAGGCTGTGACAGCTAAGGGATGGATACTGATCCCCAGGTATTCCTGAATGACCCAGAGAATCATGTGTTTGGTGTTTTCTTCAGCTCTAAACTCGGGAATGACTGCCCCTGATAATAGAAGGGTTCCCATACGGGAGTATTGACACTGAAGCTCAAGTATTGTACTAAGTTCATTGTGCTTACCGGCAAGTGTCGAGCATCTCTCATGTACACCAGCTAGATCATTGGCTAGTGTGGAGCACTTCGTGTCTACAGATGCTAAGTTGGTCTCGACTGCTTCCCGTCTCTCGATGTTTTCAGACACTAGAAACTGAAGTTCCTCGAAGCCCGCTTTCATATTTGTAAATTCTTCTCTAAGATCCCATAGTTCCTTTTTTAGTTGTTCATTTTCTTGAGTGAGCCTTTCAAATCGGTTGTCAATATATTTGACTGAAACTGGTGCCATGTTATCCGAATTTGTTATAGGGTCTGTAAAATTAAGATTGGGTATTAAGTAATATCCTATTTAACCACTAATGCAGATCATAGTATTGCAATGATTGGTCCGCCCGAAGGGTAAGAGTTAGCTTGACCACGTAATTAGAGTAGAAAGCAGGAAGAAACCACAAACCTGAGAAACCGAAGTTATCGGGACTAACAAAGTGTTTAAAACTATTTACATTATACCTCACATTTCATGCACCAGCTATTCATTAGTTTAATAAAGAAATGAGCTTAAAATTTTGATGTACACAGGTTTCACAGAACACTCTTGATAACTCTATGAACACTCTTGGAGCCCTTTTTCATCCCAAACTTGCACCACACACTGAAATATTCTTCCTTCCTTGCTTTTCTTCTTTTCTTAACTGAGATTTCGTTGAGTTTTTCACTAATGCACAGAGGTGTTCTCGAGGAGGTTCATTCTAGTAATGTCTCGCGCGGTACAAAGGAAATCAAACAATGTTATGAAAAATTACACGTTGGTAAAATGTCTGGATTCTCAATTTTTTCCTAAATCTTCAAACTTCTTTCACTTTGTTTTTTGTGATATGCTGATCAAGTCAGCATAAATTTAGGATTGCTAGAAAGAAAATTAAATTCCCTCGCTGTAGAGCTCACTTTTGACCAGTGAGACTCCGTTATAAGTGGAGAATTGGCCTCTTTTCAGGAGCCTGAAAAGCACGTCTTGCCCCTACAAAGAACAGACAAGGAATGGCAAGGAATTTCGCCCACGTCACTCGTGCGAAAACGCCCTGGTATCCATCACTGATAATATCTTGTCCGCCAATGATCGTGGAGAGGTGTCGCTCCTCTGTATCCTCGACTTGAGCAAGTGCTTTGAAGTGACTGACCACTCTCATTTGATTAAAAAATTGCAGGCTCATGGAATTAATACTTCATGGTTTTCAGCATACTTTCGGCGCCACACCCAGAGTGTCAGCCTCCCAGCTGACAATCTGGGTGTCTCTAAAGTCTCTACTTGTTTCCAAAACAAAATGCGCAATTTCCAAGGTTCTTGTCTCGGCCCTCTGCTCTACAGCATCTTTGCAAACGACCTCAGCCTGTATGCTGGGAACGCGGTCGTCGTCCAGTACGCAGATGATACCCAGATCCTTGTCAGCGGCAAAAAATATCACTTTCAGTCACTCATTCAACGGATGGAAAAGACATTGGCTTCGTTAGACATTTGGTTTAGGGGCAACGGACTCAAAATTAACGCTGGCAAAACCGAACTCATACTACTAGTAAGCGCTCCAAACGTTCGGCGAATTGGTGATGTTACTGTCAAATTTCGCGACGTTGATCTGGTTCCATCCATGACTGTCAAAAATCTCGGACTAAACTTCGACCGCGCCCTCAGCTGGGATTCTCACATTTCTCTTCTCACTCGTCAATGCTTCGGAATTTTGAGTGGTTTGTCACATCTGAGGCACTGCTTGCCTCCCAGAGTCATCTCGCCGATAGTCAGTTCACTGGTTATTTCCCGTGTCCGATATTGCATCAGTGTTTTTGACAACGGGACTCCTATCAACAATGTTCGGTTCCAAAAGATATTTAATTATGCAGCAAAGGTAATTTTCGGCCGCAGAAAATTTGACCATGTCCCTGGTTTATTAGAGGAGTTTGGCTGTCGGCGGGAGAGCTGGTGAGGTACTACACGCTTGCACTTGTACACAAGACAGTGTGTTTCGGGGAGC
The DNA here is from genome assembly GCA_034440635.1 of Lepas anatifera. Lineage (NCBI taxonomy): Eukaryota > Metazoa > Arthropoda > Thecostraca > Lepadidae > Lepas > Lepas anatifera. Next base: position 230,547 of record JAOTON010000583.1, on the reverse strand, counting down.
CAGAGGAACTGGCCCGGGGATTAGTGCGTGTCGGCTCTATACGGGAGCGTACCACCAGACAGGACGCGAATATCGTTGTGCCACGCTCTCGAACTGGAATGGGCCAACGTAGGTTCAGCTCCAGGGGGCCTCCCTTTATAATGAGCTGCCTGAGGAGCTAGGTATTTTACCGGTTCCGCTTTTTTGTCGTGCCCTTAAAAACTATATAATAGCAGAGCGGGATCAGGTGCGCTGAGCGAGTGGTGTTTGTGTGGTATGCTTTGTCTTTTTAGCGATGTTTTTATTTAACCATGTTTATATGATTTTAATGTCGTGTGTGTGTGTGTCTTTCTTACCATTCCAACTCACGTGGGGTCGCAGTAGCCATGGATGACCGTGGAAGACTCTGAATAAAGTTTTTGTCGTTGTCTTTGTCTAAGCATGTTTTTGCTGTATTATGCATCCAGGATTCGAGGATATAGGCCAATTAACAACTCAAAATGTTCGATGTCTGGCGCCGGCCATCAGTGTTGATTATGCACCCACAGCGGCAGCCCATCGCGCAAAGCGCACGCTGACGTCACTTTTCCTCGGACATCCGCAGATAATAATAATTGTTGGGGTTTTACGGCGCACCAACTGCCAGGGTCATATGGCGTCGCCAACTCTCACCCTGTTAGAAGGGATTTTGGGGATCAGATCGACTTATTCAGAGGCTCCGCCGGGACTTGAACCCGGGAACGGTGGCTTAGAAGACAAGGGTGATGTCCACTAAGCCACCTCATCCCCGGACATCCGCAGGCCTGGAGGCCTGCGGTCAGAGCTGGCAACTATCGTTTGACCTGTACACAGTGGTAGTACACCATGGCAGCTACCAGGATACATGGATAGTACACTAAGGATCACCAGGACGCTCCGAATTCGCTTACAAGTGTCTTTCTGTCAAAGACCCCCTCCATTGATGCGGGGTCTACGGTCAAAATGGGTTCAACTGGTTTCAAAGTTTCCTATAGTTACATATATTCTTCTGATAGCACAGTAAGTCCTGCTGGGTACGAAGGGTCATGCTAAATACGGCTGCTTGTCCCTTAAAAGGGGGCCCAGCTGGTTCTGCTTATTCGCGAGGGCCCTGTAGTTTACAAAGGACCCTGATGGCTATAGGTTAAATGGGTTATAGGGAGCATTTTAACCATAAAAGTTTTTGAAGGTCACAATTTTCAGCTGTTTCAAAGATTTTTACCAGCTTTACAGGTCTGTGGTGGGCTTAGAGGGCCGACAGGGCCCTCAATATCGCCTTTAGAGGACCCAGCTGACAAGAGAGGGCCCTGCTGACGATATAGAGTCCTACTGATCCCACTGGTTCAAAGGTTCATCTGTTAACGAGGACCTTGATAGAATGGGTCCTCCAGCCTAAAAACGTCCCTGCTTGCCTAAATTGTCTTTCCACATAAAGGGGGCTCAGATGTTCAGACAGCGCCCTGCTGGCTATATCTGGCTCTGCGAGCCCCAGTGGGCCCTGCTGCCCAAAGAGCCCTGCTGGCCATAGTGGCTTTATCGGTTGTAGAGGGCCCAGCTGAACAGAACGAGTCCTACTGTCGACAGAGGACCCTGAGGCAACAGTGGTTCAGAGAGCCCTCTTTTTCAGAGAGTTCCGAAGGTCAAAAGATCCCTGCTTATCAAAGAATAGAGTGCTGGAGAGGGCTTAGAGTACCCTGTCTGACATGAGGTCCCACGGTAGGCCATAAAGAATAGTGCGGCTGGGCAGTGCGTCCTCGAGGGGGCCTTCAGGAGGGTTGTCGCCCTAACAGCCTCTCTTTGGCTAAGCCTCTGTAGGAGGCCCACCTGACCAGAGAGGGTCCTGATGAAAATAGAGAGTCCGCGGAAAACAGTTTGTCTAACTAGTTTCAAGGCTATTGGAGTGAAAGAGGTTACTGATAGAGCGGGCGCTGTGGACAAAAAGGTCATTACTAGTCACAATGGCCTCCTCACTTAAACAGGACCCAGCTGGTCATACAGGGACCTGACGATCATAGCTGACCCTGTGAGCTGCAGTGGGCCCTGCTAGCCATAATGCTTGTATCGGTTAAAGAGGGCTCGCCTTACCAATCAGGGCCCTTCTGTTGAGAGAGGGCCTTGGGGACCACCACAGCGGTTCAGAGGACGCTCTTTTTTAGGGGGTTTCGATGGTCAGAAGGGCTTTGCTTGTCAAAGAATGAAATTTTGTAGGGTGCTTGAGAGGACCATGTCTGATATGAAGTTCCAGGACGGGCCACAGAGTATGGTGCGGTAGGGTGAGCACGCCCTCGAGGGGGCCCTCCAAGCTCTCATGTGGGCCATCGCACCAGCCCCTCTCCTTAATTACGCCTCTGTAGAGGGCCCAGCTGAGCAGAGCGGGCCCCGCTAGCGATAGAGAGCCCTGCGTTAACAGTCAGTCATACTAGTTCAGAGGCTTCTCTAGTTAAAGAGGGTTCTGACGATCAGAGTGGGCCCTGTGGGCTACTAGCCCCTACAGGCCACGATGACTCCACACTTAAAGAGGACGTGGCTGGTTAGACAGGGCCTCGACGGCTATAGCTGGCCTTACAACTCGCAGTGGGCCGTGCGGCCCAAAGAGCTCGGCGGGCCATAGTGGTTGTATCGGTCAAGCAGGGCCCAGCTGACCAGAGAAGACCCTACAGTCGACAGAGGGCCTTGAAGGGTGTCAGTGGTTCAGAGGACCCTCAGGGTTCCGATGGTAAAAAAGGCCTGCCTGTCGCAGAATGGAGTACTGGAGAGGGCTAAAGAGGGCCCTGTTGGACGTAAAAGTTCCACGGCGGGCGACGTAGCATGATACGGGCGGGCCTCGCCTCGCGTTATCCTCGGGAGGGCCCTTCAGTAGCCTGGTCCGGATTTAGTTTTTTTCTTCAGAAAGTAACGGATCGTTGTTCATTAAATGCATTTTTAGTGCTGATTGCGATGCGCTCATCAGAAATGCAATTTTCGAAAAACTTTTGGTGGCCCACTCGAGGTGAAGGTTTTGCATTTTGCCCAATTTTCCACTTTTTGGCTCACCATCAACCCATATTACCAACGAGGTGGAAAAAATTGCACTGGGTTGGTAGATTGGTCCATTGGTGTTCCATTCGCTTTGTTTTTGTTGTTATAACTTGCACACATAACGGTTATTTTTTGCTTATCATATCCGCTTTTAGTTGAGCTTGCACCGACTCTCCATAGATGGCGCTAGCGGCGTGACATGGTAAGTGAATACTGATTCCCTCGGGGACCGGGAATGTGAACAGCAACGTGAAAGGTGAGAAACAATTGCGAATTGGATTGTATAAACGCACTTAAAGAGCTGTTTTCAAGCAGCACTGAAGTTGTTAACACTGTTTCTCAGGTATTTTAAGCATGCCATGTCCAAATATGCTGCTGCTGCTGAAGTCCCGACCATAACCCTTTACCAATAGACGCAGGAACCGTGCGGGCTGTGGTGGTGGCTGTTGCACCCAACTTTCAGAGTGTGGCAGCAGCTCTAACGCCGCCCCCAGTTTGAGCCGAGTCTGGAACTTCTCTATTAACATTTAAGTGATATGCCTAATCACCCCCAGCCATACCAACGCGGAAGCCTCTTCCTCCAACTTACACCTTTCCTCCGACTAAAATAGTCTCTCCACCTATGCCTTCACCGACTGAATGCTTCCGTATTTGCGCCAAAAAGACTCTGCAGCAACCCTACTTTGACTGAAGTGCGAGGGTATCAGTTTTGAGGCTAGCGACCTCTAGCCCAGTCTCCTCTGACATATTTAGAGGTCGTTGTGGCCCAGAGAAGAATTATATGTTTTACGTATACGGATAGAATTGACAATTTTTAACGTTGCGGTCCAGCAGAAAAAATCGACTGGTTTGGCATTGTGCGAAATTTTTTTACAAACATGGCATTGGTCACCAGGTTTTAAGGACTAAAGGAAATATGTTGTATGAAATCACAAAATAAGCTTTCCAACGTTTCCGCACCTTGCACTAGCTGCATTGGATAATAATCTATAATCATATGATAATCGATAATCATCGGCATAATCTAAGTGTTTACGCTTTCCTTTCAGTTCTCTGATCGAAATTGAAAATGGAGGGACGGTTATATCTGCAAGAAATAAAGGAGTCTTACCGTGAGTTTTGTATATCATAGGGCGCCTTCTTATGACAAGAATTGAACTCATTGAGGAGCGGAGCAAAGATGAGTGTCATATTCCTATGGAAGAATGGAAGAATAGGGTAACAGCAGGGGTTATGGATGTGTGTGCCAGCGTATCACTCCATACACGTGTAAATCAGGCCATACTGAAGGAACTAAGAGGGCTTTGGAAAGAAAGAGTACAAAAAGAAGTATGCAAACAAGTTTGGCAAGCGAGCTACTATACCAACTGCTGCGATGGATTCGCTGTTTGATACCAGCAGCCGAGAACTTGAGCCTGGACTAGCAGAAGACAGTGTTTCTTGCCGACCAGCCAAGTGCCAGACGCCTTCAGACAGACAGCCTCGGTCAGGAAACCACAGCGCGATGGCAGAGGAGAGCTCAGCGAGCGGGTCGAGCAGTCATGAGAGGAGCAGCCGTCACCTCCCCGAGTCAACAGGCGACGGCCGAGACAGCAAACACGCCTGTGGAAACTGGTGTTTCATTAATGCTATCATCTGCTAAGCTATAATGGCTCGGTAATCCCGATCAAAGGGATATTATCTGTGTATGAGCAATGCTCTTTTTCAAAACCAGTCTGCTTAACAATTCTAACAAAACACCCACAAGCTACATGTATATATATATATATATATATATATATATATATATATATATATATATATATATATATATATATATATATATATATATTTCAAAACACTGTCCAAGTCGTTCACAGTCAATAGCTCATAAACCATAAGACATGGTACGCATTGCTTGTCGTTCTCCTATCCTTCCTTACAGTTCCATAACTCATAAAACATAAAAATGGTTGGCATTACTTGTCGTTCTTCTACGGTCTATCCTTCCTTATGGTTTGTGAGTTATGGACTGTGAACAACTTGGACAATGTTTAAAAAATATAAATATATAGCTTGTGGGTGTTCTGATCGGATTTATGAGCAGACTAGTTTCTGAAAATAACATTGTTCATACACAGATAACATCCCTTTGATCAGGATTACCATGTCATTATAGCTTAGCAGATGATAGCGCTACCTGAAACACCAGTTTCCACAGGCGTGTTTGCTGTCTCGGCCGTCGCCTGTTGACTCGGGGAGGTGACGGCTGCTCCTCTTATGACTGCTCGACCCGCTCGCTGAGCTCTCCTCTGCCATCGCTCTGTGGTTTCCTGATCGAGGCTGCCTGTCTGAATACGCCTGGCACTTGGCTGGTCGGCCAGATACACTGTCTTCTACTAGTTCAGGCTCACGTTCTCGGCTGCTGATATCAATCAGCGAATCCATCGCAGCAGTTGATGTAGCAGCTCGCTTGCCAAACCTGTTTACATGCTTCTTTTTTGTCTCTCATCCTTTCTAAAGCCCTCTTAGTTCCTTCAGCACGGCCTGTTTTGCACGTGTAGGCAGTGATACGCTTGCACATACATCCATAATCTCAGCCGTTACCCTGTTATTGATACTTTCATAAGAATATGGCACTCATCTTTGCTCCGCTCCTCCACGAGTCCAATTCTTGTCATAACAAGGTGCCCTATGACATGCCAAACTCACGGTCAGGCTCTTTTGTTTTTTGCAAATATTACCGTCCGTCCATGTTGAATTTTGTTCAGAGGAAACATAAAACTGCAAAGAGAACATAACGTAAAACTTGGATTATGCCGGTATGTGCATTATTCAATGCAACTAGTGCAGGATGTCTAGTCGTTGGAAGTCGTTGGAAATTTTAGGATTTCATACAACATATTTTCTTCGGTCCTTAAAACCTGGTGACCAATGTCACGTTTGTATTAAAATGTTTGCATAATGCCAAACCGGTCGATTTTTTCTGCTGTACCACAACGTTGAAAATTATCAATCCTATCCGTCTACGTAAAACAAATAATTCTTCTTTGGGCCACAACGACCTCTAAATATGTCAGAGGAGACTGGGCTAGAGGTCACTAGCCTCAAAACTGATACCCTCGCACTTCAGTCAAAGTAGGGTTGCTGCAGAGTCTTTTTGGCGCAAATACGGAAGCATTCAGTCGGTGAAGGCATAGGTGGAGAGAGACTATTTTAGTCGGAGGAAAGGTGTAGGCTGGAGGAAGGGGCTTCCGCGTTGGTACGGCCGGGGGTGATTAGGCATATCACTTAAATGTTAATAGAGAAGTTCCAGAATCGGCTCAAACTGGGGGGGCGGGGTTAGAGATGCTGCCACACTCTGGAAAGTTGGGTGCAACAGCCACCACCACAGCCCCCACGGTTCCTGCGTCTATTGGTAAAGGGTTATGGTCGGGACTTCAGCAGCAGCAGCATATTTGGACATGGCATGCTTAAATTACCTGAGAAACAGTGTTAACAGCTTCAGTGCTGCTTGAAAACAGCTCTTTAACTGCGTTTATACAATCCAATTCGCAATTGTTTCTCACCTTTCACGTTGCTGTTCACATTCCCGGTCCCCGAGGAAATCAGTATTCACTTACCAAGACACGCCGCTAGCGCCATCTATGGAGAGCCAGTGCAAGCTCAACTAAAAGCGGATATGATAAGCAAAAAATAACCGTTATGTGTGCAAGTTATAACAACAAAAACAAAGCGAATGGAACACCAATGAACCAAACTACCAACCCAGTGCAATTTTTTCCACCTCGTTGGTAATATGGGTTGATGGTGAGCCAAAAAGTGGAAAATTGGGCAAAATGCAAAACCTTCAACTCGAGTGGGCCACCAAAAGTTTTTCGAAAATTGTATTTCTGATGAGCGCATCGTAATCAGCACCAAAAAAATGCATCTAATGAACAACGATCCGTTACTTTCTGAAGAAAAAACCTAAATCCGGACCAGGCTACCCTTCAGGCCCTAAAGGGGACCGCCGCACCAGCCGCTTCTCCTTGGTTACGCCTCTGTAGAGGGCTCAAGCTGACCAGAGGGCCCTGCTAACGGTAGAGAGCAGTCGGTACAACTAGTTCAGAGACTTCTCTAGTGTAAGAGAGACCCGACCGCCAGAGTGGGCCCTGCGGGCTAAAACGGCCCCTCCAAACCAGGGCTCTGACAGCCTGCAAGTCGCACTGGGCCCATGGTGCCCAAATGATCCGGATGGCTATCGTGGCTTTGTCGGTTAAAAAGGGCCCAGCTCACCAGAATGGGCCCCTCTGTGGACAGTGGACCCAGGTCTCAGTGGTTTACAGGACATCTTTTTACAGACAGTTCTGAGGGTAAAAAGAGCCCTGCTTGTTACAAAATAGAGCGCTGAAGGGGGCTTGTGAGGGCTCAGTCTGGTATTAGATTTCAAATTTGGCCACAGAGCATAGTGCGGGCGGGCTGCGCTTCGCGCGGCTCGTGACTTCAGAGGGGGGGCGGCTGTCTATGCCGCCCCCATGATGTTTACGCCCCTGAAAGTAGATGTTTTTTGGTTGCAATATCATGCAGGTTATGTTTTGACTCATGCCTCGAGGTTGACCCCATTCTTTGCTTCTAAAGTCACGCCATCGTAGTGATGTTATCGCGCTGATGGTGTGTGACGCTGGTGATGTTATCACGCTGATGGTTAGTGACGCTGGTGATGTTATCACGCTGATGGTTAGTGACGCTGGTGATGTTACCACGCTGATGGTTAGTGACGCTGGTGATGTTATCACGCTGATGGTTGGTGACGCTGGTGATGTTACCACGCTGGTGGTTGGTGACGCTGGTGATGTTATCGCGCTGATGGTTGGTGACGCTGGTGATGTTATCGCGCTGATGGTGTGTGACGCTGGTGATGTTACCACGCTGGTGGCTGGTGACGCTGGTGATGTTACCACGCTGATGGCTGGTGACGCTGGTGATGTTATCGCGCTGATGGTGTGTGACGCTGGTGATGTTACCACGCTGATGGCTGGTGACGCTGGTGATGTTATCACGCTGATGGTTGGTGACGCTGGTGATGTTATCACGCTGATGGTTAGTGACGCTGGTGATGTTATCACGCTGATGGTTGGTGACGCTGGTGATGTTATCGCGTTGATGGTTAGTGACGCTGGTGATGTTATCACGCTGATGGTTGGTGACGCTGGTGATTTTATCACGCTGATGGTTGGTGACGCTGGTGATGTTATCGCGCTGATGGTGTGTGACGCTGGTGATGTTATCACGCTGATGGTTAGTGACGCTGGTGATGTTACCACGCTGATGGTTAGTGACGCTGGTGATGTTATCGCGCTGATGGTTAGTGACGCTGGTGATGTTACCACGCTGATGGTTGGTGACGCTGGTGATGTTATCGCGCTGATGGTGTGTGACGCTGGTGATGTTACCACGCTGGTGGCTGGTGACGCTGGTGATGTTACCACGCTGATGGCTGGTGACGCTGGTGATGTTATCGCGCTGATGGTTGGTGACGCTGGTGATGTTATCACGCTGCCAGCCTCGTGCTTACCGCACTCACGTTTATGGACAGGAAGAAAATAGCCCCGCTGTGTCGACTCTTCTGAAAGTGAACGACCTTTTTACCCAAATTACAGCGCGTACGACACATCGATACTTTCCGGCGTCGAGTTCCAGCCCCGGAAATGACGCAGTTCCATAAGTGTAGCAACGCCCAGAACATTCCAGAGGGAGGGGCAAGGTATATGTTTATGGAATTTCTAGCCACTCAACGTTATATAGTTAATGGTTAAGAATCTTGAATTTTGAGGGGATCATGGCATCCCCCACACCCACGTCCTGTTCCGTCACATACGCCCCGTACAAAAAAACGATCAGTATCCAAATTTCACGATGAGGTCATTAGGGTCTACAAATATGCTATCTTGGAATTTTGATATGGTTGACCTAGGGTAGGGCCAATTTTTTTGGCCCATATGTCTATGGTGAAAAAATAGAAAGGGCTCTTTTTCAGTAAATAATGGATAGATAAAGCTAAAAATCCTCAGACTGTGTATTCTTAACACAATCTTGACTATTGGGCTGACTTTTTTACCATCTGACATCTCAAAGGTCATGTCAGGTCACAGGAGCATACGGTGACGGTTTGACCAATAACTTATCAATAAATTTAGATAAAGCTCCTGTTTTGCTTGCATTGCGCTTATATTGTCACGCGGAGTTGACTGATATGCAATATGACCATGCCAGGCCACCCAGTGACCCTGACCTAGCTCGATGTCAGGTTATTTTCACAATTTGACCTAGTGAGGTCATATAATACATAATTTGATTCGCCACAATTAGAGAAATCCAATGATTTCCCTTGGCCCTGTCAAAAGCTTTCGAACGTCGTCTGTAATTTTTATTTATCCTTCCTGGGAAATGAGATACGGATGGAGGGGAGGCGAAATACGCCCCTACCTTCCAGCGGGGCGCGTCATGCCAATGATCCCCAGCGGGGTGCGTGTTAACAATCCCCCGGTGGCCCTCCGAGCCACCTTTGCCATGGTGGGGAAGTGTTCAAACATCCCCCCCTCTCGAACTAGGCTCCTATACAGGATAGCAAAAAAACGCAAACGCTGGTTGATGGCGCATACAAATTCATGAAGAAAATACATCGGTCACTTTTTGACTTCAGTTAATATTGAGGCCAAGACAGGTCAAAGCAGGTGACATGCTAGAGCAGTGTTTCGGGGCTCTAGCGTCTGACGGAGTGGAGTTCGAGCAACTCGTTACGGCGAATCGAATGATGTCTATGACTATAGGTACTAGGTCAAAACACAAAAATTATCTGACCTGACCCCATAATAGGTCATTTTTGTGTTTTGACGTAGTATAGTCATATTATATATAATTCAATTCGCCGTAACAAGAGGAAGTGAATGGTGACTACAGGATAATTCTAACTCAACTCTTTCAGACGCTAGAGCCCGAAACTCTTCTCTAACATGCCACCTTCTTTGACCTGTCATGATCTCAATATTGACCTGAGCCCAAAAGTGACTGATTCATTTTCTTCACAAATTTGTATGAGCTATCCACCAGTGTTTGCGTTTTTATATGAGTCGAGTTTGAGGGGGGAGTGTTTGAACACCCCCGCCATGGTGAAGGTAGCTTGGAGGCCCACCGGGGTGGTGTTAAGATTGTACTTCGAGTACGTTTGCACCGGGAAATTTATCTTTTAATGACTTCATGGCTTCTCAATAATGGAGACAAATTACTAACACTCATAATTTTCGGTGTTCGCAGTACAGCCCAATTTGGCTGTTGAAAATAAGAGTGTTGTGGGAATGACCTAAACACCCTAAAAAGATGATAAAACAGACGACAATAAAAAAGCTAAAAGACTTGCAGCCTCAAAAGCCAAAATCCAGAAACTAAAACGTCTAAGCCGTAAAAATCCCAAAAAGGCTACGTCAAGGTAAAGATAAAGAAAAAAGCGTGGGATGAGGTAAAAGCAACGTTTCGGTCTTAGACCGTCGCACATAGGCCTAAATGCCTCGTCCGTGGCCAATATTACTTTTCGTGGAAAGCTCCTTCGCAATACTGCAAATTTCATCCGATTTTGGACAAAAGAGCTCATTTGACAGATAATTAAACAGCCACAAAAATATCATTCGAAATATAGGTTTTATTTTACATGGGCGTAATCAGGACAGGAAAAGAGGGGCATTTGGAGCAACTCAATCCAGCCCAAGATGCCCGTAATATATTTTGCAGATATTGTCAACGCGCCATGAAATGAGGTCGAATTGTAGTTTGAAACACTGAAAATAATATACATTTCATCTATAAACAACGATACAGCAATCCTGGTCTGCCATAAATTCATAAGCGTCACCATGAATAACAAAACGGGAGGTATCAGGAATGTGTATTTGAGCTTGGTTTTTATTTCTGAGCCGGCTTTTGGTATAACTGTAACACCTTTGCTGCATGGAAATATTCTATTATAACCGGCATTCGAGTAATTATGAACAACCGCACTGGAGAGGTGTCCGACACTAACGCACAGGATGGGGGCTGGTAGGCCCCCTGAGATATCGGAACTAAGAGGCTTAAAAAACGCCGATGGGGGATGGGTGAGGGCTATGGTGATCTACATCATAACTTATTTTCATTGACCTAGGTCTATACTGTCAAGGTCAAACGAGGTCATAAAGGTCAAATATTGACCATGCTTGGGATCTGTTGGGAAATGCCCTGGTTATGCGGGAAAAAATCCGGGAGTAAGCTAAAGCCGGACCAGGTTCATAGAGGTTGTGTCGCGAAGAAACTTTCCATCAATTTTGAGGTCAAGGTCATTCAAAGTCATTGACCTATCACGTCACAATATGGTACACTTCCTATAGTGCACACTTTAAGTAACGCTATAGCAAACCTTTGGCGGGAAATGAGGATTTGCCTTTACCCATGATCTTTAACGTTGACCTTTGACCTTGCAACTGGATTACCTTAACTATGATGTCATAGCATAATATACGTCAGACCGGGTCACATCAGCTGCCCGAAAGCATCGGGCCAATGACTTGAAATTGCTGATATGACCTTGAACTTTGACCTTGACCTTCACATAAGGTGACCTTGACATATCATACGGTTTATATGGCGCTGTGACGTCCGTACTCTTCCAATGAAAGCAAACTGTTTCGACTGCGCGATCGTGGCGATCTCAAAATGCAGGTCTGACTTTAGAAGCCTATAAGTCTAAAACATTTCGATCAATTTTCAAAATTATTTCACTATTCGACGCGCTGTTAAATTCTCTCAAATGTGGCCGATTACCGTGTTTTGGTTAAGAGCGGTTCTCCGATCATCCCGGGAAAATAGTTGGGGAGTATCCAAGCCCTCCAGTGCACGTGTTAACGCGCAGAGTAAAAGAATGGGGTAGAATCTATCCCTCCCTTGAGTTTCATCAAGGCATATCAAAATATCAGTCCGTGAAAGTCAGTCCGTTCCCCCTCCGCTGCATACGATATCGCGGTATCGCCAACTATGGGACGTAGGTCACCTGAGCAGCTCGAGCGTCATCTTGCCTCGGCTCGTGACAGTGGGAACGACGAGGAAATTCGATTCCCGATTGGATCCCTAGGACACCTCGTAACTCCGATGGTTACGGAGACCGAGTTCACCTGGATGAAAAAGTCCGACTGGTATTCACTATACACGGTTAACTTGTGATATGCAGCAAAACAGGATTGTTAGGTATCGTTTTTGCTGTCTCGGCATTGCTTGAAAGTACTATAGTGAATGTCGGAATCCCGGGATCACGAGAGGCTTAATCCCGGGATTCGGCCTTTTGAAAATAGCGGGATCCCAATCCCGAAATTTACATACCTAGCAGGCACATTTCTCATGTAATAAATGTTTCGTTGTCGGCAGTCCCTCTGGGTATTTAGATAACAGTCAACACAACAGTCAATACAAAAATTTAGACTGTTATAGTGTTTTGAAATTTTATCAACTAGTTTCAGCACTTCTAGGCATTTCTTATAGCATCGTTCTTTGATTGTCCACTCATATCGCGCATTCTGGGCTGATCCATGTCTCCATTCGGTAACCCATGGCGTTACGTTAGCACCGCAGCGGCTTGGTTGGAGCCACAACCTGAGTTATTATATGCCATCTGGTGCACGGGGCTGCAAGTGGACGCAAGATATTTTGACTTGCCCTTGTAGAACACATGCTGGGGAATCGTTTGATGGTAATTTTATACTGGGCCGATGCTGGCCAAGTTTTAAATCCCTCTCTTTGTATTAGTAAATCTAACAGTTTTTGAGATATGTAGCATGCTCAGAGAATGGTCTATAAAATAGTTGTAAAAACTAGTTTTGCATTATTTTATACCAAAAACCATGGAAAAGGACTCACCCAAAAGTATTATTGCCATACTTTGACCCTTTCTTTCTTTTATGGTCAATTTTAAGCATTATGAAATGTACGTAGTTTTCGTGGCAGATCTCTGGTCCGCGGGTGGCGCGCCTGAGTGCTTACTTCAAGCAACTCTGCAAAGACTTCCAGCGCACGGTTTGTGCTTTTACGCCTGTTTCAAGTGCAGTGAAGAATTCCCTATCAGCATATGTGCTCAAAAATGATTTTGAAAAAATTGCATTTTCGTAATATTGGCACGGATGGAGGCATTTAGGGCCTATGTGCGTCGTCAGGCGAGGGGTGCAAGGTGGAGGTGGCTAGAGGCCTGAGCTAAACTTTTTTACATCAGGCCTCTTGCCACCTGAGGTAAAAAAGTACACACAAGACCTCCGCACATTTGTGTACGTACGTTTTGAAACCGTATTCATGTTTTACAGGAGAAGGGACGCTGGACAATGCATGCTTACAAGACCAACAACATGTGGTATAATAAAAACGTACACAGGCAGGGTGAGTGTAGTGGACAGGGGGCGAGAGATTAGGGGACACAGGGACTGATTGCCACTGCGGGGCAGAGAACCGTCCAGAAAGCCCCTTTTACCACAACCGCAGAACAGCCTCGGTCCGAATGAATAGATGCAGATAATATAGATTTGCGTAGATTTTATCAGAAGAACGTCATGAACAAATTACCTGGTATTTCTGGAAATGCATCCGAATACGTCTGGGGCGGACATAATTTTACTATACGAACTTAACACTATACGTACATTTGCTTCTGCTCTTTGTCGATTCGTATATTTGTCAAACGAACTCTTCTCGCACAAGCTCTGGAGCAAGGGAGCGGCGCTGGTAGCGCCACTCTGGCCGCGGTGGGCAGTTGTGACCCGGCAGGTGGCGCCAGCAGTCGGACGTCCCCCTGGCGGGCGGCTCGCAAATGATGCTCTCAATGGCTGACCTGACGGCTCCCATGGACTAAGACATAGGTGCAAACAGGGGCGTAGCCAGGATTTCGCTCAGGGGGCGGCGCCCCGAAAAGGGCCCCTGCAATAACGCCAAAAGGGCCCTGATGGGTAAAAAAGGCCCTGTTTGTTACAGAATAGTGCTGAAGAGGGCTTAAGAGATCCCTGTCTCAGGCTTTTTTAACATTTAACATTTTTTAACAAACCATTTTTTAGGCTGAAATGTCCCCCAGTGCCGGGAATTGCCCCCCCCCAGTGAAATAGACAAGTATTACTTAAAACTGAATAACCGCAAACTCACCCAACGAAAATAAGGCAGAAGACCACCCCATAATAATAATTTTGTTCTATTGCTCATCCGAAATTGGCAATCCACAAACATTGTGTTAAAAAACTACCATCAATAGCTGTGTACTCCATCGCGCAAAAGCGAAACAAAGCCAGTGGGAAATCCCGGCTAAAGTAGCCTCAGCATCAATTTAGCTAACCACAACGCTGTGGATAGCCTACAACTAAACAAACATCGTTTTCTATCCGACCAGAAGCCCCCGCTCCAGTCAGTATTGGGACATTGCATGATGCTCTCATTTTAGACGCGGTCGGTTGTCAGCACTCAGAGCTCGTTCGTGTACTGGGCGGGACACAGTGTAGTCAAAGCGCGTCAGAATGGTTGCTGGTGTGCCGGTGTGAAGTGCTTTACCCATTTATTTATTATTGTGCTGGTATCATACGTGAAATTTATAATGAGATCGGTGCATCACTTTTTTCTGTAAAGTTTATAGGGGAGACCGGGGTCAACTGTAACAATTTTACTGTTCTGCTTCAGCAAGGGCAGTGCTTTGTGTTAGCCAACTTGTCCTCATATTTTAACCCTATTTCCGGCAAGGGGGGCAATATCGGCTCCCCCCTAAGATCTCGTATTCTATCCGGCTGATTTTGAAAATTCAAAGTGCTGTAGATTCCCCTGGTGCTAAACTTTATTTTGAAAAAAGAAAATTTCGAAATTTTGATTTTTAAGGGGAAGGTTGTGCAAAATCTACAATTTTTGTGCATTTTTTTGATTGTCCATAACCCTTGTCTCTGTTGTACGATTTTCACGGAACTAGTTCAGATTTACAAATAATTGACTAAGAATTGTCACATGATCGATTTACGCAAAAAATTCGAAATTCAATGGCAGTTCCAGGACCAGGACTATGAGGGGAAATATATACAATCTAAAAAGTTTTTGTTACGCGGATTCGAAGCCGTCATATACTGCTTGGCATCTTTGACACATAAATAAATGAAAAAACGAAAACTCATCAGGGGCGGATGCAGTAAGGTAAAATAGTGGGGTAAAATACACCAACAATATGCGAGTGGTATGCATGAGTATATTAGTCCCCCCAATAGTTGAAATTTATTTCTGATAATTTTTACCCTCCCATGGCAGCTCTGGGAAAGGGGGTGACATAGACGGATCCAGGACTCTCGTCGTGGGGGTGGGGGGTGATTGGAAACACATTTTCAATATACGACGATATTGAGTCGCGGCGGTGATACTGGCTGGGAAGATATATTTTGAAAATGTAATGTTACCCCCTCAAATACTAACACTTTTCCGCCATTGGTAGCACGTTCCGTATGCTGTTGTCTCCGTGATCTGCCTATTGACGAAATATTTCCTTAGTGGTTCCTGAAACTGAATACATACAGAGCATGCTAGTCTCGCACAAAGCTCTAAGTGAACAAACATATGCTTTTATATTTGTGATTTACTCTACATTATAGTGACTGGACACGCCTCTGGTAATCTAAACTTGAGTTATAACTATTTTACATTTTCATCTACTCAATTGTCGCCCTGGCACGGCTGTAAGCAGTCTTTTCACTTGCTAACGCTTAGTCCTTCTTGATAACATTCCCCCATTTTGAACTGCTGTAACCGCCCCTGATGAATACAAATAGTGACAATTGTGAATGCACTATCATCTCACATAACAAATGATATAATAAAACCATATAACTGGTATCAGGATCAGCAGAGACGGCTTCCTTTTACAAAGAACCCACAGCATACGATAATACTTGGTTTGTGGATAGAACCTCCCAAAAAACCAGCCATAGCTCCGCCCCTGGTAAATATATAATCTTAAAAACTTCAGAAAACCTGTCTGTGCTAGTTTTAGGAGAAGTCAGGAAGTTTCAAAGTTCTATCGCAAGCCGTTTCGGAGATATTCTTGAAAAACCTGAAGGGGGGGCAATATTAGCCCCCCTGCCGGAAATAGGGTTGTAACCTTGACATTTTGGCTATCTGACACTATACCAAAATAAAAGCATTTATTGGTCAAAAATTAGGTTTGAAAAACTTAACACGCGCCTCGCTGGGGTCCCTGGCATGACGCGCACCGCTGGGGGCATTTTTCGCCCCCTCCATATCTTGTTCCCCACGAAAGCTAATGGAAAATTACGAGCGGTGTTCGAAAGCTCTTGACAAGACGATGAGATTTTATGCGAAGAATTTTTATGTCAGGTCGACATCGAGGCCAGCATAGGTCAAAGAAGGTTTCATAGGCTTACAACAGAGCAGTGTACGTTTCTCTAGATCTACCTTCAGGGGAGCTAGAGCAAATATTTATGCATCATTGGATTCCTCTCATCGTGGCAAATCGAATGATGTATAATATGAGCTTGCTAGGTCAGAAAGTGAAAATGACCTGACCTCGAGCTAGGTCAGGGTCACAAAGTGACCTGGTATGGTCATGTTGCATATCAATCGACTCCCCGTGACAATATAAGCACAATGCAAGCAAAATGGGAGCTTTATCTTAACACGCGCATTGACGGGGGGCGGGTACCCGCCCCCCTCGGGTTTTTCGGAGACAGCAGAAAAACGGCGGCGCGCAGCGCCGCCGTACTTGGTACACCTTTCCCTCATCATTTTTGCAACTTCTGTGAAAATTTTAAGGATAGGTCATCTCAGGTCAGGTCACCAGTACAGGTCAAGTGACCCGACCTCAAAAAAGTTTAAGATAGCATAAGTCGGAGCAGGGTGAACTTATCCAATTGAAACTCATATCACATAATGGGCCCACCGAGTTCTCTAAAATATGTTCTGGTATTTTTGATATCGATGACCTAAGGTCAGGTACGAAGCATGACCTCTCCATTGGTAATATATGGGAAATATGGTTTTTACTGAATAACTCAGTAACAGATGGTGATAGAGCGTTTATTTTAGCTTCATTAGACTCGCCTTGGCTTTGCAGTTCTTATGATATGCATTTTATGTAATTTGACCCTGACCTGACCTCAGGTCAGGTCAAATCTTTGATTTGACCTAGCAAGGTCAAATCATATATCATTCGATTCGGCTTGCTGCGAGGATTCATACAGTTCAAGTCGTTTTGCTCTACCTTTACTTGTTCAGATGTCATGGCCGAAAAACTTAGTTTACATGTTATCCCTACGACGGCATGTGACGGCATGTTTTTGACCTCTGGTGACCTTAAATGTGACCTGACAAAAAATGGTTCCAATATTTTTGATGGAGAAGCGGATGGGCTACCCAACGCCGTTTACCGTTTTTTGCTACCTACCGTGGTTCTCGAGATCTTACGGGGGGCGGGTACCCGCCCCCTCGTCAATCCGAAGGTGGCTCAGACCCCCGTCAATGCGCGTGTTAATTCAGTGATAAGTTATTGGCAAAAGAATCACTCTATGCTCACGTGGCCTGATATGACCTTTGAGGGGTCAGATGCTCAAAAACTCAACTTTATGGTCAAGATCGTGGTAAGAATAGACGGTTTGAGGATTTTCAGCTTTATCTATCCAGTATTTACTGAAAACGAGCCCATTCTACTTTTCACCATAGACGTAAAATGGGGTAACCAAAAAATTTACCCCATCTTAGGACAACAATATCAAAATTCCGAGATAGCAAATTTTTAGACGCTAATGACCTTAATATATTGTGGAAGTTTTAAACTGATCGGTTTGCTGATGTTCCCTGGGGTGCCGCTTCAAACTCGTGATTTTAGGTTTTGAGGTCGGGTCACTTGACCTTGAATAGCTCTTTGACCCGACATGACCTTAACTGAAAAATTTGGTCAGATGTGTAAAATTAATCAGGAATAAGGTACTGTAAGTTTTTTGGTCTGCCTTTCATTGTTTTTGGCTATCTGGGGAAAACCAGGAGGGGGGCGAATTTCGCCCCCCTCCCAGTGGGGCGTGTGTTAATTCAAATGTTTCATTTGACCTGATCAAGGGTCAGTTGTAACACCCCAGGGGTCAATTGTAATACATTAAAGCCATGCGTCTGGTTCTTTCCGATCGCAATGCATGTCTCGTGGGCCCACAAAAGAATATAAGTGACACTGGACCAATGTTTCCTTTGCCATGATGGTTTGGAAGTTCTTAAAACATACAATACAGAAGACATCCTCTTATTTCTCATCACTGGTTCTTCTGTTGCCGGGTATTCTCTGAGCCTTATTTTTCTGGCTTTCTGTGTATTTTCTGTCCTCTTCCTTGCGTAGGCTGAGCCCTCTCGGAATATCTTTCTGTGTGTGTGTGTGTTGTTTTGTTTTTTTGTACGCCCGTTTTCCAGCTCCAGCGCTCTCTTTTCGGGTATTTCGGTTTTAACCCTTGCCCCGGTAGCGGGTACGAGCAGCCTTCGCCCTGGTGGGGGGGGCTAAAAAAAGACCTCCACGATCTCAAAACCTAAGAGAACTAGACAAAACGCAAAACAACAATCGAAAGCTCTTCAAAAATGATATCGAAAATAGTGAGGCCTAAAGGTGTAATGGCCGCGTGCGGTTGTCGCTGGAGAGCTCCGTGGTATTTTTGCATTTTCTGATAGCACTCGTGTCTGATTGACTGTGATAAAGTGGAGTGTGAGATAAGAAGTGGTCTGGACGCTGTTTTACCCTTCTTTTTCGTAAGTGGTCGTCTCAATACTTTGTAAACGAGTGTGAACTGTATTGGTTTGGTGCGCCAGTTTTGTGGCCGTGTTTGCTCCTGTGGCGGTAGATATACCTTTTACCGGGGAATCTGCGACTGAGTCAGGCGACGCTAGCGTCATCTGTGAACAATTATCACAGCTGTGATACGGGACCCTGCGGTATAAGTGGCGCTGCTGACATTCATTCGGCCGTGTTTCGTTGCGGATTTCTACCGTGCTGGCGCTGCTTCAGCCAAACGTTTCTTCATCGAAATGCACGGGAAGAAAAAGCCCAGTGGTCGTGGCTCTCAGCCACCAGCAGGACAGAAGTCAGCGAGTACTTCTTCCAGACAGCCCGACCGGAGCCGTTTCGAAACAGCGGGCGGCAGTGGCACACCCAGTTCCAGTGCCAAGACGAGACAACAAAAGTCTGTGCGAGAAATGATCCAACATCTCGACAAACCATCGCAGTCCGTCGCCCGAGCAGAGAGCCCGTCCAAGAAGCGACGCTTCACCACAGAGCGCACCAGTTCTGAGTCCTCTGAGTCTGACGATAACTCAGACACTGAAGGTCGCTCTTCGCAGCCGCTCACCGAGGCCTCTCTGCATACGGCACTTAAAGGGGTTGCTGATCGTCTGCAGAGCAGCATGACAGCTGAGTTTGCACAGCTGAGGGAAGACCTGAGCCGTCTGCATGGTCGCATTGAAGACCTGGAGCGGCACGTCTCTGCTCGTGATGACCTGATTGAAGAGCTCAAGCACAAACTCGGAGAAAGAGAAATGAGGATAGGCCAGCTGGAAGAGCAGGTGGACCACATTGACGCTGATCGGAGGCGGAAAGACCTGATCCTGTCAGGGACAGCTGTTCCACTCCCTCCACAAGAAGCCTGGACAGAAGACGTGGCTGAAACAGCTGTCACTCTCCTTGGACGCTGCATGCCGGATGTGCCTGTTACTCGAAGTGACATAGAGGATGCATTCCGCGTGGGCAAGAGAAAAGTGATCATGTGTCGGTTCAAAATTGCTGCAAAGAAGTCCGTTCGGGATAACCTGTACGAAGGTCGCTTCAACTCAAAGGCAGTGGTAAATACAACCATCTCAGACATTCCACAGAACCTCTATATAAACGAAAATCTGTCACCCTACCGGCAAGATATCTACCATGCACTTCTGAAGGAGAAAGCAGCAAAACGGCTGTACACAGTCTTTTCCAAGAACTGTGAAGTCTACTGTAAAACTAAGCAGTACGGCCGTAAGATTCGCGTGTACAGCCTAAACATGATCCAGGATATTCTTCGTGAATAGAAAGGCACATGGTGACAGAAGCGATATGTGCGCCTGTGCCTCTGCATGGGATTATCGCTTCTCGTTGAATGTCACTGAGATAAAATATGACGTGTGTAGTGTTTTTTTGGCAATGTTCACTAAAATGATAGTGGATGGCTGTCTCCTCTTGTGTGAGTTTTGTTTTGTTTTGTACACTATGACTTTTTACTCGATACGATGTGACACTGTGAGTCAACATAATTTGTTATTCCTTGCTTATTGGTTGACACTCAGCATAAGGCGAGTTATTGTTTATTTCCTCGGGAATGAGAACAAGTTGTTGTCTTGGTGAAGTGTATCTTGTCGCAGTTGACTCCTCTGTATTGCGCATATCTTATATTAATATTTTCCTAAGGTTAGCAGTGCTTTTTTCGCCCAAACCGGCACCTGGTGCAACTACCATATTTCGGCTTTGATTAGCGGCTCAGCACGTTAGGTCTAAGTCAAACATTAAGTCCCAAAAATATTACTCGTTTATTCGTATTAATTAATGACTGAGTTCAAAACAATATCTGTTAACTGTAGAGGCCTTGGCACATTTAAGAAAAGAAAAGATGTTTTCATGCACTTACGAAAGTATAACGCGGATGTCTTGTTCCTACAGGATGTGCATGTTGCACGAGGAAACGAAAACAAATTCAGAAACGCTTGGGGAAGGGATGTCATTGTTTCACCCTTCACTAGTAACGCTCGTGGGGTAGCAATTTTATCTGATAGAACTCAAACTATCGATTTTTTCGATCCTGATATTGATCCTAACGGTAATTACATCATCTGCAAAGCTAAAATTATTGATCAAACTTACGTTCTTGTTTGCGTATATGGTCCAAATACCGACAGTCCACAATTTTACTTAGATATGAGTGATACAATTTTAGAGAAGACTGAAAACGTGTTACCCATTATTATGGCCGGAGATTTCAATTTAGTTTTTAGTCAAGAGTTGGATACCCGAAACTACTCGAGGGAAAACAATGTCAGATCCAGGCAAGAACTTTGTAACTTAATGGAACGCCATGATCTTATAGATGTATATAGGCAGCTTAACCCATGCACCAAAAGGTTTACTTGGCGACGGCATGGGCCAGTTATAAAACAAGCTCGGCTTGATTTCTTTCTGCTGTCGAGAAACTCCTCGTCGAATGTAAAATATGTCGACATTAAACCAGGATATCGCACTGATCATTCACTTATAACCTTAGATCTTACCATTAGCAACCAAACTAGAGGAAATGGCTGGTACAAATTTAATGTATCACTTCTAAAGGATATATCATATTCGCACAAAATGTTTACAGCCTTTGAGGAAGTAATTGATCAGTATGCGGCACCAGTTTATACGGCCGCCTACAAACACAGAGCTGACAACGTAGAGGACTTATATTTCACGATTGACGATGGCCTATTATGGGAAACATTAATACTTAAACTAAGAACCGAGACCTTATCTTTTAGTATACACAAAGCTCGAGAAAGGAATAAGGTCGAAGGTGCACTGTGGAAAGACATTGTTTCTTTAGAAAATAATCCTTCTGTTGCAGAAAGCAATGATAACGTGAGCTTTCTAAACAGAATCAAGGCACAACACGAAGAGCTAAGACGAACAAAACTGTCAGGGTCTATTATAAGGTCTAGATGCCGGTGGTTCGAACAGGGTGAAAAACCAACAGCTTACTTTTGCAATCTTGAGAAGAGAAAATATGTTTCAAAAATAATTGCTTCGCTACATATTGATGGTGTTACATTAAATAAGCAGGAAGATATAATGGATGCCTTTGTGTCTCATTTCAGAAAACTCTTCGGACATGGTCGAGAGCCCAGCCTGAAAGAAATGTCCCAACATATCAAAAATGAAAATTTCACTCGATTGAATGAAAGTCAAGTCGATGATCTAAAACAGCCAGTGTCTGCAGAAGAGTTAGGAATGGCTTTAAAACAAATGCAAAACTCAAAAACTCCTGGCTCAGATGGCTTTCCAGCAGAATTTTATAAATTTTTCTGGTTACGCTTCAAATCCTTTTTCCTACGCTTATTCCAAAATTCTAATAGCATCGGAAACTTACCTCTCACCTTACGTGAAGGATTGATATGTTTGATACCGAAGAAAGATAAACCTCAGAATTTAATTAAAGGATATCGGCCAATTACTCTCCTCAATGTTCCATATAAAATCATTTCTGGTGCGCTTGCCAATCGCATTAAAAATGTCCTTAGTACAATTTTAAAACCGGAGCAAACTGCTTTTCTTACTGGGCGCTTCATTGGTGATAATACTAGATTGATCTATGATCTGATACACGAACTTAACTATGCTAAGGAAAAAGGTTTGCTTCTTGCTATAGATTTTGAGAATGCTTTTGATTCGATGAGTTGGAAGTTCGTGGAAGCCTCTCTTAAAGCCCGTTGCTTTCCTAAAAACATTATAAACTGGTTCAAAATGCTTCACCGGGAGACATTTTCCCGCGTTACCTACAACGGTCATCTCTCACAGCCAATATATCTCCAACGATCTTGCAGGCAGGGTGACCCAGTCAGTTGTTATTTGTTTATTCTTGCTCTTGAACATCTTCTCGATAAAATAGGGTCCAACCAACACATTGGTGGGACTTGCATTCACCACAAAACCTACAAAATATCTGCATATGCGGATGACATTGTCTGTCTCCTGGACGGCAATATAAATAGCGTAAGAGCTTTATTTCACGACCTGGGAGAGTATACAAAGTTTTTCCGGTCTTCGACCTAATATAAGTAAATGTAAAGCAATGTGGATCGGTAAATGTCCTAACTCAACTAAAGTAAATGCTATCAAGGAATGGAACTTTGCTTTCGAATGGGTCTCATCTATGAAAATCCTGGGAATTGTGTTTGAAAATATTTTGAGTGGTCTGCTCACCTTAAATTACGTAAACATTGTAGAAAAAGTGGAAAAAACTATAAGTTCGTGGCGGCAAAGAAACTTGACAATTATAGGGAAGGTGACATTAATCAAAACTATAATTCTTCCACAGTTTACACACCTGTTTACCTCTCTTCCCAAACCCAATGAATTTATTTTGAAGAAGATCAATCGTATAATGTTTACTTTTCTATGGGGTGGAAAAACTGAGAAGATAAAACGTGTCACCACGACCCGAGATATAAGTCAGGGCGGGCTGCGTATGCCCGACTTAGACATTTATATACAATCACTAAAGTGTACTTGGGTCAAGAGACAGCTTCTCTCGGAACACCCCTGGGCTGCTCTTTTCTTGGATAGTGTGAGCAGAGACCGTACATTTTGGGAAAGAAACGAAAAGTCCCTGAAAATATTTTCAACACAAGTTTCCAATGAATTCTGGAAAGAAGTTGTAATATCTTGGTCAGTAGTTTCTCGTATCTTCCCGATAATTGAGGAAGATCATTTAAAATTAGGACTCTGGTACTCTAATGCTTCGACCAAATTTTCAACTTCGCGTATTGAGTCCTGGTATAAAAAGGGCATTATCAGGGTAGACGACCTGCTTGATAGCAGTGGAAGACTTTTATCTTTTGATAATTTGCGAGAGCAGTATAGTATTTCAGGAATCCGAATGGATTATTTAGCGCTAACTCACTCTTTAAAGAACGAAGTTAAACAAGAATTAAACAAGGGAGCTTTACCTAAGCCAGTCATTCACCCATTGATCATGTTTTCCCTGTCGAAGGAAAGAGGCGCGAGTCATTGGTATTGGCTCCTTATTAACGCCAAAGAGCAAGCCGATAAATTATGGGAGCTTTATTGGAACCGTCACTCTCCAGGCATATGCTGGGAGGAAAGTTACCTTGCCGTTAATCAGTGCTGCAATTATTCTTACTACGCTGCGCTTCACTACAAGATATTAACTAGAATTTGTTCAACAAACTTGTTGTTATATAGACATCAGATAGCAGAAAGTCCGCTATGTAATCGATGCGCAAACGACATAGAAACAGTAGAACATACATTTTTTCTTTGTCCTAGAATCAGAGCCTTTTGGAGATCACTCGAATCTTTACTTAGAACCTGGGGAGTTAAACCAATGTTTCAATTTGACTTGTGTTATGTCTGGAGCAACGAAGAATCCTCTCGTGGATCACGCAATTATTCTTGCTAAATCAATGATACAAAATTCTGAAACCCCACCAAGTATTTTCGATTTCAAATCTAGATTAATGTTGGACAGAGACACTGAGCGATGTGCCGCATACATCAGAGGAAATATGGAACAATTTAACAAGAAATGGGACTCTGTAAGGATCTGAAGGCCATCAAAAATTGAAAGTGTTTTACTTTGAGTGTTTCAAAATTCACTGTGCCCAGAATATCTGTGTTTTGTGGAAGTCACTAGAAATATTGTTATTTTATTTGTTATTCCTAGGGAGACACGGCTTGTCTGTTATGACGTATTATGTTGACACGTCATGTCCCTTTCAGATGCCCAATACCTGTTATTTTAGGTGGCATAGCGAAGATAGATCCTTGTGACTCGCTTGCGCCATTGTCATTTTAGGCTGCTAATTTCGATATAATAGGAGGGATTATAGAGAGAAAGAAGCATTACTAAGCTCATACGCGACCAAATACCGGTTACTTTGTGCGTTTTTCTGTATTCACCTGCCGGCCAGACTATTTGGAAATGTTACTCAATCGTGTGCGTACAATATGATCTGCTATGCTTCAAATAAAATTCTTTAAAAAAAGATATCGAAAATAGTGGGTCATTTTTATCATCAGGCCAATATCAAGGTCACCAGAGGTCAAAATAGGTAAAAATCACTTATATGAGGTGTACTAAGAAAACCTCATATATCTCAGAAACTATGATAACAAGAAACATTTTTTAATACCGTTCGAAAGCTCTTGAGTTGCTCGTTCATTACAGTGGCAATAATTTTCGGGTCAGGTCAAAGCCTAGGGAGCTACAGGTCACTGAATATTGGGGATGTTCTTGGGAATGTCCATAGCCACTCATGCATAAGCGCGTTTCCTTTTTCTCCAATAACTTCCAAACCAAGCCAGATGCATCCATAGTTGATGCATCATTGCAATCCTCTCGTCAATACGAATATAATGATATATAATATTGCTATGCCAGGTCAAATGTAAGGTTTGACCTGACCCAGGTTAACGACCGAACCCAACTTGACCTGGTATGTCATAATGTATATCATTTGACTTGTAGTTACTATACAAACACTTCGGTGACAAAATAACAGTTATATCTTTGTTAATTCAAAAATTATAGATAGAACACCAAAAAATGCTTACTTGACCTAAGGTGACCTTTGCAAGGTCACAAACCAAAATTGTTGGCATCAACTTCAGAAATGTGCTAAGAACAAGTCGTAACCGATGTTTGAAGTTGATTCCATCCATACTTACTGAGAAAAGCTCATTTTGTTATTTTCCCCATGTATTTACAATGGTGAGGTCATGCTCTGCACATGACCTTAGGTCACCAATATAAAAGATCCCGGAGCATGTGTTGTAGCTCCTGGTGGGCTCAATATGTGGTATGAGTTTCAACTTGATCGATTTGCCCTCGTTTTAGTTATGCAGTCCTAGTAATTTTTTTAGGTGAGGTCACTTCACCTGGCCTGGTGACCTGACCAGATATGACCTTGAGCTAAGATTTTCAGGAAAGATGTAAAAATCATGTAGGAACAGCTAGACTAAAATTCGCGACGCTGCGCGCCGCTGTTTTTTGGTCACTTCCAAAAACCACGATGGGGGTCTAAAAAAAACCCACCCGGGCGAAGGTTAATTGGGAACCAGCACTGGGAACAAATTTTTTATTACTAAGGCCTCTAAGCTTTATGAACCCCTACCCCTCCAAATGGGGTCTTTATTCCCTGAACAGACTATAATGGCCAGCACAAGAAATGTCCCCCACTGACATTTCCTTAAAAAATGCCCTGCCCTGTCTGGTATGAAATTTCAAATTTGGCCACAGAGCATAGTGCGGGCGAGCCGCGGCCCGTGTCCTCAGGGAGCCTTCGGCCCCTCAGGGGGGCGGCTGTCCCTGCCGCCCCCTCCCCCTTGGCTACGCCTCTGGGTGCAAAAGAACGGCTCTTAGACTAAGAGTCGTTCTTTTGCACCTCATCCAGTCCTCTCAAACATAGAATGTTTCGCATTGTCCCAGACATAAGAGTCGGCAAGGGAGTGTTCTGGTCTCGTCAGGGAGACACCTGAATTCCGTATGTGCGGTTTATTGTGGTGGAGGTAGCAGCCGGCCGGAGACACACACACACTGACTGCCTGACCCGTGAGGCGGGTCAAGACACAGCTCTAGCGTGACGTCACGCGCAAGCCGGTCCCTGATAGCGTGGCGCCGGACAACCGATGCAGCCTACCTAGTGGCGTCAAACGAAACCCACACACGCCCCCTCATGTTCGCAAATGCGGGTTACATGCGAACACAACATATCCCGAACACATACGGCCACGCAAGTCCGTAAACACTTGGGTTGCCCGCAGTTTTACATGCACTCGATGAGGCGATCGGGTCGCCTCCGCGTGCGCTGTGATCGGTGCAGTCCCGTTGTGACGGGCCACGCTGCGTCGCAGGCCGCACGCGGGGAAGTGGCAGGTCCAACCGGTGTCACCAGAGTGGGGGACGTCTGGGAGGCACTAGATGTCGCCCTGGTGCCAACGTCAGTTGGCGCTGCATCAGGTTTCCTCACAGGACGCATCGGAGGTGTCAGGCACGGCAGGCCGATGCCGCGCTCTGGTGCCAGAAGGTCGTCCGGAGCGGCGTGACCGAAACGCCTACGTAGGTGTCGGCGGTTGCGGCTGAGGACGCGGCCGCTGGGTATCTTGATGAAATAGCGACGATTTCTGCTGACGTCCACTATTTCGCCGAAACGATCCCAGCGCTTGGTGGCTTGGTCTTGTACGGCGACCCTGGTGCCGACTTGCAGGACTGGTAGGTCAGTGGCGCGGGAGTTGTAGTGAGCTTCTGTACGCTCCTGACGGCGGGCGGTAGCAGCGTCTGCTGCGTCAGCGGACGTCTGCCACTCTGCTGCAAAGTTGCGCCTGTGGGCTGGTACGAGGTCCCTCACAGGCCGGCCGTAGAGGATCTCGGCAGGGCTGCGACCACTGGGACCTGGAGTGTTACGATGTTGCAGGATACCCTGTACCCAGAGCTCTTGGTCCAGCTGTCTGCTCTGAGGATTCCAGCAGCGGTGGATGAGCTTTTTGGTGGACTTCACTGCTGCCTCAGCTCTTCCGTTTGACTGAGGATATTCTAGCGATGAGGTGCAGTGCCTGACTCCCCATCTTCGCAGGAAGTCCTGGAACTCTTTTGACGTGAACTGAGATCCGCCGTCCGTCCACACTGTGCTGAAGACGCCAGCCATGCAGAAGAGGTTGCGGACGCTCTTTACAAGCTCTCTGGCGGTTGCATGTCGCCCCATGTCGGTGACGCACTGCCAACCTGAGCAGTGGTCGACTGAGATGAGAAACTTGTGGCCTCCATAGTCTCCGAAGTCCATAGAAACTTCCTCGAAAGGCCTGGACGGGGCGGGTCGGTGAAGCAACGTCTCCTGAGGCAGAGACGGCAGGTCTCGTTGGCACGGTGTGCATCGTCGCACAACGTTTTCGATGTCATTGTCGATGCCCGACCAGTACACGACTTGGCGAGCTCGTTGCTTAGTCTTCTCTTTGCCGAGATGACTGCTGTGAAGCTGCTGAAGGACTTGTTTCCTCAGCGCGGCTGGTACCACGAGGCGACGCTCGTAAACGATGAGGTCGTCGTCGACAGTAAGGTGCACGTGGACGTTTTAGTATGGTCTCAGCTAAGCAGGTAGGTCAGCTTTCCGGCTGGGAAAGCTGGAGATGATGACGTCACGAAGAAGCTGATAGGCGCTGTCTTCTTTTGTGGCTGCACGGACTTTGTCGATGTGCAGATCGTCGTCAGCGACGACTGCTAGTATCGATGTTGGAGAGAAGTCCTCCATGTCTGGTGCGTCCACCTCGTCATCCTCCCCCGCGACGGCGACGGGTCTCCGAGAGAGGGCGTCGGCAGCGACGTGCTGTGTGCCCTTACACCAGCGCGCGGTAAATGCGCCCAGCTCACCCAACTTGAGCTTCAAGCGCTGCAGGAGAGGGTTCTCCAGCTCGTCCAGCATCTTCGAGTTGAGGATGGGCACGAGAGGCTGGTGATCGACGAACAGGTCAAAGTGGGCCAGGCCTGAGAGGAACAGGCGGCACTTGAAGAAGGCCCACGCAACTGCGGTGAGCTCCAACTCCACAGCGGCGCAACGGGATTCCGTGTCCGTGATAAAGCGGGAGCCGGCCTGCACGAGTCTCCACGTGCCGTCGTCCTGCTTCTGCTCCAGCAGGAATCCGAGGCCGTGAAGGCGACTGGCGTCGGTTGAGAGGCGTGTTGGCAGACCGGGGCCGTAGAAGGCAAGCGTCTGTACTGAGGACAGTGCCTCCCTTGCCTTCAGGAAGGCCTCCTGATGAGTCTCGTTCCAGCAGAACTCGCGTTTGACGCTGAGGAGAGGCCGCAGGGACTGCAGGTGACCAGCGACGGCCTCAGAGAAAGGCGTGATCTGGTTCACCAGGCCGAAGAAGCCACGCAGACCACTGATGTCTGTCGGTGCAGGGTACTGTCTGATGGCGTCAGTGAGCTTCGGGTCCGGCTTGTACCCGTTCGATGAGACTACGAAGCCGGCGAACTGAACTGACGACTGCATGAACTGCACCTTCTTCGGGTTTAAAGAGACACCCTGTTCTCGGCAGCGTTGAAGGAACAGACTGGCCCGGCTCAGGAACTCTTCCCTCGTCCTGCCGTAGACGATCACATCGTCAACCAGACGCTGGTTTCCAGGAAGGCCATGGAAGCACTGGTCCATGCGGCGGTTGTAGTGCTCACTGATTGACGACACGCCGTAGGGGGCGCGCTTGTACATGTAGCGGCCGAAGGGACTGATGAAGGTAGTGAGACGTTGACTCTTGAAGTCCAGGGGGCACTGGTGATATCCCTTCAGCGCGTCGAAAACGCCAAAGTACTTGGCTTCCTCCGACACGATGGAGTTGACACACTCCAGAGGTGTGTTGGACTGGTACCGCTCGCGTAAGACGGAGTCGTTCAGCTTCGAGAGGTCCACACAGAGACGGACACCTTCTCCGTTCTTCTTCCGCGTGACCACGATGGGAGCGCACCAGTCTGTAACCTCAGTGACTGGTGGGATGATGTCATTATCTTCCAGCTTCTTCAGCTCTTCAAGGAGAGGCTCGCGTAGAGCGAAGGGAATCCGATGAGGTGCGGTGACGGCGTATGGGGTGGATTCTGGGCGAATCTGAATATCAAATTCTTCCCCAGGCATGACCTTGACGACGCCGTCGAACACGTCGGCGAACTCAGAGAAGATGGCATCTCTCTCTGGGTTCAGTGGTGTTGCTGTAGGCGATGTAACAGCCGGTGTGGGAAGTCCACGTGCAGTAGCAGTACTGGCAAAAGCCGTTGCTGAAGGCGCTGTCGAAGTGCATGTTGAAGCGGCTGCTGGCAGTGCTGCGGAAGCGCGCACTGGGCTGGCAGCTGGCGGCGGAGCACGGGTGCGCACTGGGAGATCTTCTGAGGTCCCGGCGGGAGCGCATGCTGAAGCGCCCGCTGGAGGCATCGTTGGAGGCGCAGTGGGAGTGCGCGCTGAAGCGGTCGCCGCACGCACGCTGGCGTGCGTGGTAGAACGTGCCGCTGAGGACTCGGCAGGGGTTGTCACTGCATATGCTGAAGGAGCTGCTGGACGAGTTGTGGCAAAGGTGGTGCCACGTGCTGACGTAACAGGCGAAAACCGGTCCGGAGCGTGGCGAACCTCTGCAGGAGTTGCTGACGCTGACGGCGGGATCTGAGCCGGGTAACCTGTAGGCAGTATGCGGAGGTCACGAGCCACTCTCCATGATAGAAGAAGACCGCTGACTCCCTGTAGAAAGTGGATGTCGTCGGCAGCGACGACGTTTCCGTACTTGAACTCTGCTGGTTTCATGCCGTAGACTCGGATGGTTCTGCCGTCAGCAGCTCTGGGCTTCTCAGTAGAAGTCTTCAGGTTGTCGACGTCGCCACCGATGGCGGCCAGGAAGTCTGTGCCGGCCACAGTGATGTCGGCGCCGCTGTCTGGGAGGGCTGAGGGGCGCCGCTGTCGCGTAGGGGTGAGGGGCGGGGTAGGCAGGCGGCTGACTGGCGGCAGGTTGCTGCTGTAGAAGCTGTAACTGTTCTCGAAGAGAGAAGTTCTCCTCTGCCAATGCTGTCGCTGCTTCCGCGGAGATCTTCTGAGCAAGCTGCGCCATGTTCTGGTCTCGTCAGGGAGACACCTGAATTCCGTATGTGCGGTTTATTGCGGTGGAGGTAGCAGCCGGCCGAAGACACACACACACTCACTGACTGCCTGACCCGTGAGGCGGGTCAAGACACGGCTCTAGCGTGACGTCACGCGCAAGGCCCCTGATAGGGTGGCGCCGGACAACCGATGCAGCCGACCTAGTGGCGTCAAACGAAACCCACACAGTCTGGTCTTC
Source organism: Lepas anatifera (assembly GCA_034440635.1). Taxonomy (NCBI): domain Eukaryota; kingdom Metazoa; phylum Arthropoda; class Thecostraca; family Lepadidae; genus Lepas; species Lepas anatifera. The sequence continues at coordinate 199,904 of JAOTON010000583.1, read as the reverse complement.
CACTTTTTTACCAAAAATTTTCTAATCTCAGTCAAAATGGGAGATAATCGGACATTTTTATAACGAGCCGGTGTGGAACGCAACGAAGAGCCCAGATTCGAAAGTGCTGGGTTCTAACGTGGAAAGCTTCTTGTCAGCATCAGGCTGGCTGGTTTGGCTGGCCCCCTCACTTTTTTGGCTGGTTTGGCTGGCCCCCTCACTTTTTTGCCGGTTTGGCTGGCCCCCTCACTTTTTGCCGGTGGCGACGCTTATAGTTCCAGATATTCTCCCGTTAAAGTGCTTGGAATAGGGGTCGATGGTCATCCAGTATTGTTCTTATATTTGTGCGTGGGCGATGTTGATCTACTTCATAGCTAATTTTCATTGACCTAGACCAATATATTCAAGGTCAAACGAGGTCACTTTACGACCTCGTGCGAAGCATGACAAGCGTGAATGCAAGGGTATTCACGCTTGGCATGCGCTTGGCCGAGTTCGTATCGATGTTTAAAAATCGCATCCCGGGAGAGTCTGTTTCCAGGCCACACAGAGCGTTTCTGACAGCAGTGCACGCTAAAAGATCTCAATCTAGCAGCTGGCAAGGTGATAAGTTTCACTACAACTAATGGCAGTTAGTAGTGCCTCGGTGACGCTTTACGACGCCACCGGCGGGAATACATGTGCTGGGTCTGTCATAGTGCTGAAAGTACTTTTCCTATGACGGTGATAACATTCACCCAAGACACAGAAGATGTCTCCTAGTGATCTCTCTAGCAATGACCGAACAAAAATGAGCATTTTAGTATCCTGATCCGTACCAGCGCTAGCCCGACCAATGCCGAGTGTAGAAACGAAATTTGCCCTTTGGCAAACCTGAGCAAAACATGCCATATGCTACAAATCTCATTAAAACGCGTATACCCCAGGGGTTGCGCTCCGGCTTTTAGCATAGGTCAAAAATGGCAACCGCAAATCTGGCATTCGCCACGGCGATGAGGTCAGCGATCGCCTAGAAATGCTTAGCAACACATTGCCACTGTGTATTGTAGAATACGGTGCTCAGCAGATAGGTTGCGTGTTAGGGGCAATAATACTGTTTTTTTGTGGACGTGGGGTAATTGATCCTGGGTCTGCCCCCCGCCAAATGCGCCTTGAAACTGTACGAATATCCCACAATCCGTAGCCGATTTACATCGAATGAATGGGCGGCTCCACCTCGAAAACAATCGCTGACGTCACAAACGTAAAAGTCTCTAGAAAAAGCGGTGGCCATTTTTTTAGAGTGGAGCGTTCTACTTTTACATTTAAAGGTCTTGGTATACCCTATATTCGCGTTGGTGTTTTCATGTGACAATTAACCTCGACCCAATCATAAATAAGATTTATCTTATTAGGCTTATAAGCCTTCAACACCAATGTCTGCCTATTGCAGGATGAGAGTGCATAATTTTGTACGTATATATTTTCGTATGTGCTTCGGCTGCCATGTCTCAATTGCTCCTGAACATAAAATAGCAGATTTGTAGACCCTAATGACCTAATCATATTGTGAAACTTTCCAACTCATCCGTTGGCAGATGCTCCTTAGGCGCAGCTTCAAACTTGTGATTTTAGGTTTTGAGGTCGGGTCGCTTGACCTCGGATAGCTCCTTGAACTGACATAACCTGACCTAAAAATTTGGTCAGATACGTAAAAGTGATCAGGGATGAGGCACTGTAAGTTTCGTTACTCTGCGTCTTTTTGTTTTTGCGTTATCCAGGGAAAACCAGGAGGGGGGAGAATTTGGCCCCCAGCAGGGGGCGAGGGTTAATTTACGTTGGGGTCCTCCCAATGATATTCGGAAATCAATTTTCGGAATTTCGTTGGAAAGGTTAACACGGATATCTCAAATAAGGTATAGCCTAAACGGTGTGAGACACCATTAGATAGGTTTATCTGGACGTCGTTCTTTGGTCTTTTTCAATTGATCCTGCTCGAGCACTCTTTAAAGGAATTGCGGAAAATATTTACCTGTTTCTGTGCTGTTGGGGGAGGGAAAGTGTGGATGTCTCGGGAGCATAAGTTTTGCCAGTCTGGTGGGAGGGTCGCCTTGCGTGCTCACCTGGGGACGAGAACTGTGCCGCTGGAGGCACTGCTGACGGTGTGGCGCCCACCCTCAGCCCTGCCCCCCTGCTCGGCTGGAGACGAGAACTGTGCCGCTGGAGGCACTGCTGATGGTGTGGTGCCCACACTCAGCCCTGCCCCTTGTCTGGCTAGGGACAGGGACTGTGCCGCTGGAGGCACTGCTGACGGTGTGGTGCAGTGAACTTGAAAGTGCAGATATGACCTTGACCTGTGACCTTTGACCTTGACCTTGACTTTCATGTGAAGTGACCTTGACATATAGTCCCGCTTATATGACGTTATGACGTCACCACTCGGTCTTCAATGCAAGCTAACTGGTCCGACCGCGCGTTTACGGCGATCTCAAAATGCAGGTCTGACTTTGAAAGCCTATAAGTCAACAAATTTTTGGCCGATTTTCAAAAAGTCTTCACCAATCGACGCGCTATTAAATTCTGTTAAATGGGGCCACGTTTCGTTTTTCGGCTACAAGCGGTTCTCCGGCCACCTTGGAAAAACAGGTGGAGGGGCCTACGAGGCCCCCTCCAGTGCGCGTGTTAAATAACCACTATATGGGTGGAGATATCATCAGATTGTTTTTTGTTTTAGCCATCACACAGTCCTAAGTTGTTAAGATGTTCCCTGGCCTCTCCCCTCGAATCCGGAAATGTAAAAAACACTGAAGATTATATATTCGGGCACAGCCCTTCATCAGAATCGTGGAGTAGATATCAATAGTTCTCAGTCTTAGTATAGCCAGACCTCGAATTGAGCTTCAAACAAAAATGCCTTTTAGAATGAATCGTTAAAAATAAGAGTGGATGTCGTGACAACAACCATATTGGTACCTCTAACCTAAAAGTAATGCCGACAATACGACAAACCTAGAGCAGTATTTGTGACAGTCTTTTCTATTATTTCAGCCAAACACTAGCTTTTGATTAACAGTGAAAAACTCGCTGAAGTACCTTAATCGGTTATTTGAATATTTCTGTTCTTCTTATTTACTATTTTTCCGTCGACTGCAGCTAAAATGCTAACCAAAAACTACCTATTAAGCACTAGTAGACGTGATACTAGATCGGTGTAAAGATTGCATACTTTCCCCTTTAACCCGCGCCCCACCGGGGGTCCGGCGCCACCTTCGCCCCACCGGGGGGGCCATCGATGGCCCCCCTCTAACTCCGAAAATATGGGCGTTAGCGCAAATCTGCAAAGTGCAATAGAAGGCTCGCGTGAATTAAGTAAGAAATTACTTCGCATGTTTTAGTGCTCAGGTCAATGGTTTGACCTCCAGAGGTCAAATTAGGTCAAGATCGGCTATTTTCACTCAAATGTGCAATGATTAAGCGAACTGGTCATAACTCTTATGTCATTAGAGCTATTGAGGCCTGGTAAAGTTCATTTGATAGGAAATTGCCAGTACTTTTTCCGCTATGTGGAACGTCAAGACCTCCCGCCAGTGGTTTGACCTCCAGACGTCACCTCGTGACCTAATATGACCTGAGGTCACGAAAGGTCAGAAAGTGACCTTGCCGTATATCAAATGAAAGCCAGTGACAAGACAAACACGATGGTGTTTGTTTCGTTGCTCTAGCTTAATTAGGTCAAAAGTTATTGTCAAAATACTGTTTTTGACCTCTGGTGACCTTGGATGACCTTGGAAAAGTCAAAGGGTAAATATGACCCCTGGGATCCGTGAAAGGGTGTCCAAAAACGCTGTTCTGAGCAGTCTGAGTATTTGCAATCATTTTTGTGGCTTTTATATCATGAAACAGGTTTTCCCCATGCTTTCCCAATGGGAGAGGTCACCTCGTGACCTGACCTCAGGGCACGAAATCGAAAAATCCCGGATATACACCTTGTAGACCCTGGAGGGGTCATGAAGTGTAGGAAGTTTCAAATCGATCGACTTTGAAATGTAGCTCTTACAGAGCTCTAAATTGAAGTGAGGTGACCTTGGTTGACCTCGTCTGGTGACCTGACCTTGGGTGACCCGGGGTAAAAAATTTCACGGATGATGGGAAAATGATGCAGTGAGATGTAGAGCCCTCAACCGCGGTGCTGCGCCTCGTCGTTTTTCTGCTATCCCGGAAAAACCTTAGGGGGGCCATCGATGCCCCCCCGGTGGGGCGAGGGTTAAGATGATGCTATATTTTTACAATAAAAGCCTTCCTCGAATTATTTAGTTAAGGTTGTACCTAGTGGTCAAGGTCAACTTTTTTATAATAACCGATTAAGGTACTTCAGCGAGTTTTTCACTGTTAATCAAAAGCTAGTGTTTGGCTGAAATAATAGAAAAGACTGTCACAAATACTGCTCTAGGTTTGTCGTATTGTCGGCATTACTTTTAGGTTAGAGGTACCAATATGGTTGTTGTCACGACATCCAATCTTATTTTTAACGATTCATTCTAAAAGGCATTTTTGTGTGAAGCTCAATTCGAGGTCTGGCTATACTAGGACTGAGAATTATTGATATTTACTCCACGATTCTGATGAAGGGCTGTGCCCGAATATATAATCTTCAGTGTTTTTTACATTTCCGGATTCGAGGGGAGAGGCCAGGGAACATCTTAACAACTCATCATCATGCTCCTCGCCGCAGCACTTCAAAACTTATCAACATCACACAGTCCTTTTTAACCCGTTTCTGGCCAGGGTATCATTTATGATACCCACAACTTATACATTTACGAACTGGCAAAACTGTTTCTTGTGTGGTGGTACATGGTGGTGGCTGCGTGCATGACTCACTGCTGTATCCGCGCTCCGATTACCGTTAACGTTTCCCCGTTTCCTGTTCATTTTCCCATCGTATTTCAGATTTTTTTTCATTTCACGATAATCGAAATAAAAAATTACGGCTGAAAGCGGGTTAATCCTGAAAATGATAAGCTACACAGTTTACCCGCGCCCTGGTGGGCCTCCGATCCACCTTAGCCCTAGTGGGGGTGTTTGAACATCCCCTCGAACTCGGCCCCTATGCGGGATAACGAAAAAACGAAAATGCTGGTGGATAGCTCATACAGATTCATGACGAAACTACACTATATACTTCTGGCTCAGGTCAATATTGAGGCTATGATAGGTTTAACACGCGCATTGACGGGTGTCTGAGCCACTTTCGCTTTGACGAGGGGGGCGGGTACCCGCCCCCCCCTAAGATCTCGAGAACCACGGTAGGTAGCGAAAAACAGTAAACGGTGTTGGGTAGCCCATCCACTTCTCCATCGAAAATATTTGAACCATTTTTTGTCAGGTCACATTTAAGGTTACGAGAGGTAAAAACATGCCGTGATAGGGATAACATGTAAATTGAGTTTTTCGGCCATTACATCTGAACAAATAAAGCTAGAGCAAAACGACTTGAACTATATGAATCCTCGCAACAAGCCGAATCGAATGATATATAATTTGACCTTGCTAGGCCAAATCAAAATGCATATCATTAGAACCGCAAAGCCAAGGTGAGTCTAATGCAGCTAAAATAAATGCTCTGTCACTATTCGTTAATGAGTTATACAGTAAAAACCATTTTTCCCATGTATTTCCAATGGAGAGGTCATGCCTCGTACCTGACCTTAGGTCATCGATATAAAAAATACCGGAACACATTTTAGAGAACTCGGTGGGCCCATTATGTGATATGAGTTTCAATCGGATAAGTTCACTCTGCTCCGACTTATGTTATCTTAAACTTTTTTGAGGTCAGGTCACTTGACCTGTAATGGTGACCTGACCTGAGATGACCTAACCTTAAAATTTGCACAGAAGTTGTAAAAATGATGAGGGAAAAGGTATGCTGTTTTACTGCTATCTCCGAAAAACCCGAGGGGGGCGGGAACCCCCCCGTCAATGCGCGTGCTAAGAAAGTATGATTTTTGGTAGAGTTTCTAGGCTCTGGCATAATAATAACAATGATAATGTTTGGGGTTTATCGACGCACCAACTGCCAGGGTCATACGGCGTCGCAAACTCTTTCCCTGGTGGAAGGGTTACTCGGGAGCCAGCTTGCTCCTTGTTCAGGGAAGCCGCCGGGCCTTGAACCCAGGTCGGCTGAATGGAAGCCAGCTACGCTGACCACTCCACTACCGCACCTCCTAGGCTCTAGCATCAGACAGAGTTGAGTTAGGGTCATTTTTAGGCACCATTCGCTTCTTCTCGTCACGGCGTATCGAATGATGTATGATATGACCATACTAGGGCAAAACACAAAAATGGCCTGACTTTAGGTCAGGTCAAGGTCACTTTTTGATCTAGAATAGTCAATATGCATATCAATCGCCTCACAATAGTAGTCTGAACGTAATGTTATCAAAATAAAAGCTGTATCATCATGTCATGCAAAGTTATTGAACTAAGTCTGAAGACTGCTTAAATTGCCCCAGATGACCTCTCAGAGGTCACAAATCAAAAATTGCATCATGAACCTGGAAAGGGGCCCAGGATACTACGACTTTGAGAATTTGAGGGTAGGGGAAAGTGGGGGTCACGGACACCGTAACGATAGTGTGAGTTTTCGACGACTTAATGAGCTTGTTTCGTTTCCATTTTTGCTGTAGAGACACTTCAGACATTTATCTACCACTGTGCAAAAAGCTAAGTGTCTGTAATTATATTATAAAAATTTGCGTAAAGTTTAGAAAAAAGTAGCAAAAATCCATTTCGCCCCACATAGTGGGGTAACATGGTCACCCCATGGGGAAAGATGGACAAGATAAACAAAGTGATCGAACCAGGCCTTGAAGATTTTCATCTGCTTCCACCCACTAGGCGACTGTCGTCCGCCGCAGGGAAGGAGGATTTTTTTACTTTCTCCGTCAAAGGGTCAAAGGGGGTCATGCCTTCTCTGATTTTTTTATGGTGGAGGATTAAAATATCAAGGGCAGTCGTGGAACTGTGCATAGGTTGATCCAGGATCGCCGATCAGGGGAAGCGGCACCTTGCCGGGGAGGGGGCGCCATCCGGGCCAGGGGGCGGGCGCGTACGTACCCAGGGGGGAGCAGCGGACCCGGCCCCCCCCTCCAAACGCTTTGGCTCCAAAGTGCCTGCCCCATCCATGTGGGGCGCCGAAGGCTCCCATCGACGGGAAGGATGAGCCTTCACCTGACTTTTAGCGGCAGTGAGCGCTACGCTGACTTCCGACCCTGCACCCAACACGCCGCCCCCTAAAACAATTTGCTCTCACCCCCCCCAGGATGCAAAAATTGGCCGCCCTTTGAGTGAACAAGTGCGCCCTCTGAGGCAAAATGCCGCCCCCTCCACCGGCCTGCTGCCCCCTCTCATGACTCTCCCCCCAAATAAAAATGCAGGGTGCACGCCTGCCAGAGGGTGCCACTTTTGGAACACAAAACCTATCAAGTGGGCGCTAAATCCTCTCGCAGGGCTAAGAGCGCCCCTCCCCGCTCCTGAGGGAAGGGATTGGACGCGACACTTTAGGGGCACCGTGACCATTTCAGGGGGCACCGTGACCATTTCAGGGAGCGCTGAGGGTCGAGGGGTACACCTGCCCCTGGATGACCCCCAAATTTAATTATATGTTCTCCAGAATTTCAGGCCCTGTGTCACCCCCCCCAAACCATCAGCCAAATCCACCTCCACTCAGGTGTATCGCTGGACCCCAAAACACCTGATAAATTTATTTATTTAAGCTCATATCATATAAAATTAAATATACTCTTGTGCGGGATAACATGGACACCATGTCCATTTTGCTCCACACGTGGTGTCCGTCTTACCCCATTTTGCTCTTCCTAAACAAACTTGGACATGAATCGGACGCCATTGCGATTACGCAGTCAGCGACTGCGGTGAACCAAATGTAACATATTGAAGAGCCATATTACGTAATACCAATAATGTTTCTATAGAAACATCCATGCAATGATCTTACGAATTCGATTGTGAAAATAACACATGAGTTGCAGTTTTTACTTTTATGAAAATTGTATAAAACCTAGAGAGCTTACCGGACCCAACGTTGCTCTATGATCGACGCGCCCTAAAAGGAAGCGTATTACAAGCTTTTCTCGGTCGCGGCGCTGTCGGTTCGTCCCAAACAGGGGATGTCCGTCTTACCCACGGTGTCCGTGACCCCCACTTTCCCCTATTCTCGGCTGTATCTACACAAATACAGCCCAATTTTCCCCATGTATTTCTAACGGAAAGATCATGGTCCGTACTTGACCTTATGTCATCGATATGAAAAATCCTGGAATATATATTGGAGCCCTCGGTGGGCCCATTATGTGGTATAAATTTCAATCCGATAGACTCACCCATTTCTTAATTATGCCACCTTAACCCTTGCCCCGGTGGCGGGTACGAGCCACCTTTGCCCTGGTGGGGGACTAAAAAAGACCCACCACGATCTCAAAAGCTAAGAGAGCTAGAAAAAGCGCAAAACGGCAATCGAAAGCTCTTCAAAACTGATATCGAAAATACTTCTGTCATTTTTCTTGTCAGGTCAATATCAAGGTCACCAGAGGTCAAAATAGGTCAAAATCGCTAATATGAGGTGTACTAAAAAAACCTCATATATCTCAGAAACTATGATAGCTAGAAACATTTTTCTAACACCATCCGAGAGGTCTTGAGTTGCTCTTTCATTGCAGTGACATTCATTTTCGTGTCAGGTCAAAGCCTAGGGAGCTACAGGTCACTAAATATTGGGCATATGCTTGGGAATGTCCATAGCCACCCATGCATAAGGGCGTTTCCTTTTTCGCTAATAGCTTCCAAACCAAACAAGATACAGCCATAGTTTATGCACCATTGCAATCCTCTCGTCAATACAAATCGAATGATATATAATATTGCTATCCCAGGTCAAATTTAAGAATTTGACCTGACCCAGGCCAACGGTCTGACCCAACTTGACCTGGTATAGTCATGATGTATATCATTTGACTTGCAGTGACTATACAAACACTTCGGTGACAAAATAAAATTTCTATCTTAGTTTATTCAAGATTTATAGAGTAAAACACCAAAAAATGGTTATTTGACCTAAGGTGACCTTTTAAATGTCACAAGTCAAAATTTTTGGCATCAAATTCAGAAATGGGCTAAGAGCGAGTCGTAACCGATGTTTGAAGTTGATTCCATCCATACTTATTGAGAGAAGCTCATTTCGTGATTTTCCCCATGTATTGACAATGGGGAGGTCATACTCTGCACATGACCTTAGGTCACCAATATCAAAAATCCCGGAACAAATGTTGTAGCTCCTGGTGGGCCCAATAAGTGGTATGCGTTTCAACTTGATCGATTAACTCTTCTTTTAGTTTTGCGGTCCTAAGCATTTTTTTGAGGTGAGGTCACTTCACCTAGCTTGGTGACCTGACCTGATATGACCTTGAGCTAAAATTTTCAGGAAAAATGTAAAAATGAAAAGGAACAGCTAGACCAAGTTTTTGCGGCGCTGCGCGCCGCCGTTTTTTTGCTCACTTCGGAAGAACCCGAGGGGGTCTAAAAAGACCCCCCACCCGGGTGAAGGTTAACACGCGCATTGACAGGGTCTGAGCCACATTCGCTTTGACGGGGGCGGGTACCCGCCCCCTAAGATCTCGAGAACCACGCTAGGTAGCGAAAAATGGTAAACGGCATTGAGTAGCCCATCCACTTCTCCATCGAAAATATTTGAACCATTTTTTTCAGGTCACATTTATGGTCACTAGAGGCCAAAACATGCCGTCATAGGGATAACATGTAAATGAAAGTTTTCGGTCATTACATCTGAACAAGTAAAGATAGAGCAAAACGATTTAAGCAATATGGATCCTCGCAGCAAGCCGAATCGAGTGATACACAATATGACCTTGCTAGGTCAAATCAAGGATTTGACCTGACCTGAGGTTAGGCCACGATCAAATTAGGTAGAATGCATATCATTAGAACTGCAAAGACATGGCGAATCTAATGCAGTTAAAATCAACACTCTATCGCCATCCGTTAATAAGTTATTCACTTAAAACCATTTTTCTCATGTATTTCCAATGGAGAGGTCATGGCTCGTACCTGACCGTAGGTCATCAATATCAAAAATACCAGAACACATTTTAGAGACTCGGTGGGCCATTTATGTGATATGAGTTTCAATCAGATAAGTTCACCCTATTCCGACTTATGCTATCTTAAGTTTTATTTGAGGTTAGGTCACTTGACCTGTGCTGGTGACCTGACCTGAGATGACCTAACCTTAAAATTTTCATATAAGTTGTAGAAATGAAGAGAGAAAAGGTATTCAAATTACGGCGGCGCTACGCGCCGCTGTTTTTATGCTATTTCTGAAAAACCCGAGGGGGCGGGTACCCGCCCTCCCGTCAACGCGCGCGTTAAGCATTTTTTACGGTGAGGTCACTTGACCTGCACTGGTGACCAGGGATGCAGAGCCGAGAAAATTTTGGACGGTTCCGGCTCCGGCTCCGGCCCGGGGTTATTATTTCGGCTCCGGCTCCGGCCCCGCCTCCGGGTTCAAGTGTCCTAACGGCTCCGGCTCTGGGCAAAATAGTCGGCTCCGACCGGCTCCGGCAATGTACCTACATATATCCAAAATGTGATCGTCACGTTCTCAAGGGCGTGAAAGTCCATCAGATACAAAGTATTATGTATTTTTACGAATGAAAAATGGTGACTGGATGAACGAACGCTCTTGACCAGATGCCAAAGCCCAGTGAACCTCAAAACTGGACCAACCTATACTGCGGTGTATTCGTATGGCAAACTGCAATGCACTGTTATGACAAACAGAAATATGGGTCAGACACGCCCGCAAACCCACATAAAAAACTAAAGATACAACGATCAAGTAAAGCTTGGACGGCTCGCAAAGAAAAATTTCGATGAGCTAACAGTGTTCAACATCGAAAAACACATCAGATAGGCTGATGGCCTAATTCATTTTCGTAAAAAATCGAAACCAACCACGCTACTGCCCAGTGCCCAGGGCCCAGCAGCTGGTTCGCTCACTACACCACCCAATTGCGGTTGGAGCGGAGCAGCAACATTGCCTCCAATATGTCTGCTCTTAGTCTGGACCTGAGATCAGTAAGCAGTAGCTTGGATCTGTGATGAAGCAGTAGCTTCATCGCAAAACATGGCAGCACTATTTACACGGCCGTTGCTACGGCGTCGCTGATAACGTCACTGCAACCATGTGTGTGTCAACTCGCCGTCCAGAATGGACGGGAAAATCGGGATGTTGATTTTCTAACGGATGTGATGAGTAGGTTTGAGGCACGGTTGCAATGAAACTTAGGTTTTTTGATAGATAAATGTTTGGAGAATAATTTAAGAAACAAAAACCATACACTTTCAAAATCAAGGGCGGACGCAGAACCGAGTTTTTTTTTGGGGGGGCAAACCCAAATCTGCCTCTCCCCCTTTCGGGGGGGGTGGGGGGCGGGACGTGCGATTTCGGTTCTCGACAGGCCTAGTATAAACTACTTCTCCGAGTATATGATAGCTCTCCTGGGAGGGGGGAGGGGTGGGAGCAAAAATTTTATTGCTTGACAGACCTAGTGTAAACACCTTTTCAAAACATTTATTCGGCCTTTGGGGGGGCCAAAAGATAGTCTGCCCCCCTTCCAGGGCTTTGTGGGGCATGACCGGAAAGGCCTCCCCCTGCGTCTGCCAACTGGGGCGGATGCAGGCCGACGGTATGGGGTAAATCGTGAAAAACGTATGGTTTGAAGAAGAAAATCGGCAAAAATCGCCAAAAATTGGACGGTTTGAGGGGCAAATGCCTTTTTCCCCTCCCCCATGAATCCGCCAATGTCCCCAAATGCTTTCATTTGTTGCCAAATTCTGCCCAAGCTAAATGGCCGAAGCGCATCCCTGCCCGAGAGTGAGACCGTCTACGGAACACCCTAGTTGCAATGTTTCACTAATCTCGATATAGGGTAAGGGCGGGTAAGAGTACACAGGAGATAAGAGCACGCAGCAGCTGTTTTGGTTACTTAGCAACCACTGAGATGGTGGATACCCTGGTATAAAAAAGCAAGGTCAGTGCCTAGGCTGCACACCAAAATTCAACGTGCTCTTGTTCTTTCCGCGGGAGTTCAGAGCAAAATAAGTTTCTGGGCACCCTTGAAGTAATATTTCTTAACTGGGTAAACTTGTAGACCGTGCTTCAATTATCAAAAGTATTGTATTACGGTCTGTCTTCAGTAAGAAAGCTGAGCTGGGAGTGTGCTCCAGGACCGGAGCTCACGCTAAAATGCATGCTAACATGTTTATGAAGACTTTCTTCCCAAGGGAGCATGTCCGGCAAGAGCACGCAGTAGACCATTGGACAAGAGTGCGCATGCTTAAGAGATAGGAAAATTTAATTTTCGCTCGGAACAGAGTCCATCATTCATATTTGGAAAACCAAACGTTGCAACATAGTTCTTGTATATTCAGAACGATATAAAATCATACAATCGCCTAGTTTGGCGACAAAAAACTTCGCGATATGGCCTATGCACCTAAAGCACAGTGGGGCATCCGTGCGTACTCCAGCCTCCTCTCTTGCGTACTCTTACCGACCCACTCCGGCAAGAGTACGCACGTGACTTTTTATTTTGATGGGCTCGTGGTGAGTTCCTTTCAGAGACATCGAGTTGAAACATGGACCATACATAGAAAATTTTTCAGGCTAAACAACCACATAAAAATTTTAGCTGTTAGACTTATAGGAGAAAAGTCAAAGCCTTTGGAAATTTAAGTGCGTACTCTTGCACGGACTTCCCCTATATAACATATTGAGAAAATGTAATATTTCAGGTAAATAAATGTGTTTCCATGCGACATCTCACGAGGTAAAATGTGATCATTTCACGTTTGATTTTTGGTAATTTAGAGCTCTTTGGGAGCCGGAGCCGGACCCTTTCTGACGGCCCCGGCTCCGGCTCCGATCAAAAGTGTTTCGGCGACTCCGGCTCCGGCTCCGGGCAGAATGGTCGGCTCCGACCGGCTTCGGCTCCGGGCAGAATGGTCGGCTCCGACCGGTTCCGGCTCCGCATCCCTGCTGGTGACCTGACCTGAGATGATCAACCTTAAATCGTTGGGGAAAGTTACAGAATTGATCAAGGATAAGGTGTGCCATGTACGGCGGGGCTTCGCGCCGCGGTTTTTCGTGTCGGCAGAAAAACCAGAGTGGGGGTGTTAAAACCCCCTCCCCCACCGGGGTGAGGGTTAAAGGTTAGTTTAGCATTAACTCCAAATTTCATTGCGGGAACCGGGGCACCCCCAGAGAGATATTAGTTCAGACCCCTGCATAGTACTGTTCATTAACACGCGCATTGACGGGGTCTGAGCCACCTTCGCCTTGACGTGGATGGGGGCGGGTACCCACCCCCCTTCCCTAAGATCTCGAGAACTGCGCTAGGTAGCGAAAAACGGTAAACTGTGTAGGATAGCCCATCCACCTCTTCATCGAAAATATTTGGACTATTTTTTGTCAGGTCATATTTAAGGTCACTAGAGGTCAAAACATGTCGTCATAGGGATAACATGTAAATGAAGTTTTTCGGCCATTGCATCGGAACAAGTAAAGATAGAGCAAAACCATTTTTAGACCATTGGCATCCTTGCATCAAGCCGAATCAAGTGATAGGGGAGACCGGGGCAAACCGGACACCCTAAGTGTTGTTCTAACATAGCAAGCTCAATAGCGGGCCGAACATTTTAAGTATACACCCTGACGTAGCCTAATGAATTGTGTCTCTAATGTAAGAGTATCAACTTGAAAAATTAATTTGGAAAAACATGGCAGTAAAATATATCAGCTAATGTTTTTTGTCCGTTTCGCCCCACCCCTGGGGCAAAATGGTTTTCAGGAAGGGGCAAACCGGACAGTATGACCTGCTGTCATTGTACTTTGCTTGAGCTCCCCCAAAGATATATAAATCCACATCCCTGGCAGCCTGGGTAATATGGCGAAAAAAACATCATATTTTCGTTAAAGCTTCAATATCTTTTAAATCAGTTAAAATTTTAACCTGCTTTCATTTTGGCACAAGAATGTCGCCCAATCTAGACTCGCCCCTGCCTTTTTTTCTCGCTGTTTCTGTGACCTTAATACAATAAAAAATTACATAACAAATTATCCTAAGTGATTGGGGTAAACGGGACCATCAGACCATTTTACACCATTGGTCCATTTTGCCCCGTCCGTTTTGCCCCACATATACTTCGATTCAATTTTTATGTGCCGGAAAAAAATAGCAGGCATTGAGATTTAAAATTACCCTTACCCTAAGCCTACACTGCCACTTAATCATACATATCACCATCAGAACTGAACTCAGTTTGTCACTCGAAAAAACGAAGATTTAAAACTTGTAAATATCGTAATACTTACAGAAAAATCCTCTCTAGCCAGCTCGCGTCGAAATGATACCGCTAACTGACGATATACACGCTATTTTCTGACGTACTTTGTCTAAAGCAGTAGTTCATCCTCTAAAATCTAGGTGGAAACACCAGCAACATACTGAAACAGCTGAAATCCGTTTTGCCCTAAAGTCCGTTTTGCTGATATATATATATATATATATATATATATATATATATATATATATATATATAATATATAATTGACCTTGTTAGGTCAAATTAAGGATTTGACCTGACCTGAGGTCCAGTCAAGGTAAAATTAGGTCAAATTCATATCATTACAACCACAAAAAAACAAGGCAAATCTCATTTAATTAAGATAAACGCTCTATCACAATCTGTTACTAAGTTATTGAGTTAACCTTCTCCCCATCGGGGGCCATCGATGGCCCCTAAGGTTTTCCTCGGGATAGCAGAAAAACAACGAGACGCAGCACCGCGGTTGAGAGCTCTATCTCTCACCCAATCATTTTCCCACCATCCCTGAAAATTTTTACCCCGGGTTACCCACGGTCAGGTCACCAGGCGAGGTCAACCAAGGTCACCTCATTTCAACTTTTAAGCTCTATAAGAGCTACATTTCGTTGTCGATAAATTTCAAACTTCCTACATTTTAAGACCTCTCCAGGGTCTACAAGGTGTATGGTAAGGGCGGGTAAGAGTACGCAGGAGACAAGAGTACGCAGCAGCTGTTTTGGTTACTTTGCAACCACTGAGATGGTGGATACCCTGGTATAAAAAAAGCAAGGTCAGTGCATAGGCTGCACACCAAACTTCAACCTGCTCCTGTTTTTTCCACGGGAGTACCGAGCAAAATAAGTTTCTGGGCACCCTTGAAGTAATATTTCTTAACTGGGTGAACTTGTAGACCATGCTTCGATTATAAAAAAATTGTATTACGGTCTGTCATCAGTCAGAAAGCTGAGCTAGGAGTGTGCTCCAGGACCGGAGCTCACGCTAAAACGCCTGCCAGCATGTTTATGAAAACTTTCTTCCCAGGGGAGCATGTCCGGCAAAAGTACGCAGTATACCATTGGGCAAGAGTGCGCATGCTTAAGAGATAGGAAAATTTAATTCTCACTCGGGACAGAGTCCGTAACTCATATTTGGAAAACCTAACGTTACAACATAGTTCTTGTATATCCAGAACGATATCACATCATACAATCTCCTAGTTTATCGAAAAAATACTTTGCGACATGGCCTATGCACCTAAAGCACAGTGGGGCATCAGTGCGTACTCCAGCCTCCTCTCTTGCGTACTCTTGCCGACCCACTCCGGCAAGAGTGCGCACGTGACTTTTTATTTTTGATGGGCTCGTGGCAAGTTACTTTCAGAGACATCGAGTTTAAACATGGACTATACACAGACAATTCTTCAGGCTAAATAACCACATAAAAATTTTAGTTGTTAGACTTATAAGAAAAAAGTGAGAGCCTTTAGAAAGTTAGGTGCGTACTCTTGCACGGACTTCCCCTATATCCGGGATTTTTATTTCGTATCCTGAGGTCAGGTCACCAAGTGACCTCTCCCATCGAAAAAGCATGGGAAAGCTGTATTATGATCTAAAAGTTACAAAAACTATTGCAAATGCTCAGCTTGCTCAGAAAAGCGTTCTTGGATACCCTTTCACGGATCCCAGGGGCCACATTTGCCGTTTGACCTCTCTGAGGTCATCCAAGGTCACCAGGGGTCAAAAACAGTATTTTGACAATAATGTTTTACCTAATTAAGCTAGAGCGCTGAATTAAACATAATCGTATATGTCTCATCAATGGCTTTCATTTGATATACGCAAGGTCACTTCCTGACCTTTCGTGACCTCAGGTCATATTAGGTCACAAGGTGACCTCTGGAGGTCAAAAAAACTGGTGGGAGGTCATTACGTTGCACATAACGGAAAAAGGTGTGCTCTTTCCCTATCAAATGTACTTTACCAGATCTTAATAGCCCTAATGGCATAAAAGGTATGCCCAATTTTCTTAAGCATTGCATATTTGAGTGAAAATAGTCTATCGTGACCTAACTCGACCTCTGGAAGTCAAGCCATTGACCTGAGCGCTTAAACTTGCTAAGTGATTTCTTGCTGAACTTACGTGAGCTTTCTAATGCACTTCGCAGATTTGCGCTAGTCTCCATATTTTCGGAGTTAGAGGGGGTCATCTATGACCCCGGTGGGGCGAAGGTGGCTCCAGACCCCCGGTGGATCGCAGGTTAAGACCAATTTTCCTATGTATTTCCAACGGAGAGGTCATGGCTCGTACCTGGCCTTAGGTCATCGATAACAAAAATGCTGGACATATTTTAGAGAACTCGGTCGGTCCATTACGTGATGAGTTTCAATCGGATAAGTTCACCCTGTTCCGACTTATGCTATCTTAAACTTGTTTTAGGTCAGGTCACTTCACCTGTGCTGGTGACCTGACCTGATATGACTTAACCTTAAAATTTTGAAAAAGTTGTAAAAATGATGAGAGAAAAGGTGTGCCAGGAACGGTGGTGCTACGCGCCGCAGTTTTTATGCTATCTCCGAAAAACCCGAGGGGCGGGTACCCGCCTCCCCCCGTCAATGCACGTGTTAAAGGGAATGTGGCACCTTTATAACATGATTTTAACTGAGATAGCTAAGTTGTATAGCATGCCGGAAAACCTGGCACTCAATAGGTATGTCATTTGTCTTGAAACTCAAAAGTTGCGCGGAGAAAAGCTAAAAACCTACCTAAAATGTACCCCAAATGTACCCCAGCCAGGCGGCCACAGTTGTCAGCTATTGGTGTGACGACAGCGCTGACGCCACGTTGAGTAATCAGTCAATTGAAGGCCTTGAAGCCTATTGAATATGGTAGTAGTTGCCAGATCATGACGTCATCCACAGGCAGAGGTTTATTTTTCACCCTAGAGGAGTATTTTGAAAATAAAAATATTGAGCACATTGTGCATTTTTCAGAGATATCAAGGAATTTTTCATGATTTTCGACTAGAATACTCCTAATTACTCTTAATTAGGTAACACAATACAAGCGAAAAACATGAGTTCTAGCTCGTTATGCATGTGGAGAAGATGTGTGTGGTGACGACAGGGAAGGAGGGTGGGAGGGAGGGGAGGCTGGGTGTTAGGTTGTGATGAACAACGTCAGTGTCAATGTCAGCTAAAATTGGCTATTAAATAAATTGCATGGGAAAACATCTTTGTTTTGGCCCTCACACAGGTCTGCTGAAACAAATAGAACCAGTTGTAAGTCCTGAAAATGATAAACAATTACATTCAAAAGCATTTTTAACACTAACTCAACGTTCCATTGGGGCTGCCCGGACACCCCGAAAGAGATATAACTCCACACTCCTGCCATTTTCAACCCTTGACATGACTTGTGAGGCGACTCACTGCCTCAGTTCCACCAAATTAGGTATAACTCGGAATCTGAGTATTGAACATCCTGGTCTAATATTAGTACACGACTATTGATAGACAAGAATACTAATAAACGTTAACTAGCCAGGAACGTGACGTCACCCGTGAGATTGATGGCGGAGTATTGTAGCACACAAAACAAATCATGCCTAAAAAACAGAAAGTGGGACAATCACCGCCGTGTACAGTGGCTTCCGGCTTCCTGGAAACCGGGTGACGGCGGCATCGAAAGGATGTGATAGGGAAATGGCCCAGGATAGAGATACAGTGATGTTCATGCCATTAAAATATGGATACCCTCTCAGTCAATTGCCTCGTGGATCATGTGATTTGCCTTAGGCCCTCCTTGTTTACAGGGTAAAAACTGCATATCCCTATCAGCCAAATTATCATCTTAACTTCTAGTGTTGCATACGCATGAATGTCAGCTAGGCGTGTATTTTCAATGGAAAATCACAATGCTAAAGCATAGTGATTTTGACCATTGACAATCGCCTTCGGTTATGTAACATGTTCCGTGTGTGGCGTTTTTCCAATAAGTGCTCGTCACTTAAAAAAGGTATTTAAAAGCTGTACCATGTACGCTGATGCTCAAAAATGCTCAAAATTTGAAATCGGTGGCTTCGATTTTTCCCGCCAAGCATATTCACGTGCCGAACCCCACACTGCACAGAGTCCCAACACTTCACCCATACATCCACCCACGAGCACGGGATGCCTCCTACACCTGGCCCCTCCCTCAGTCAGCAGGCCACCATTCTCAATACAACGCACATAGGTTTTATAATCCGCCACCCGAACTCTTCCCACCGGGCTTGAACTCGGCGTCAGCGGTGCCCAGCGTGAGCTCTGTGCCCCGCAGGCAAACGACACCCAGCAGATGGCGACCGCTGATTGATGGAGGCGTGAACACTGGTATTGCAAGAAATTCAGCGGAAACGTCTCCGTGAAAATGGTATAACTTTAACCCCTAAATTAACACGCGCATTGACGGGGGGCGGGTACCCGCCCCCCTCGGGTTTTTCGGAAACAGTAGAAAAACGGCGGCGCGTAGCGCAGCCGTACTTGGTATACCTTTTCCCTCATCATTTTTACAACTTCTGTGAAAATTTTAAGGTTAGGTCATCTCAGGTCAGGTCACCAGTACAGGTCAGTTCCTGACCAGCCGTTGCCACGCGCGGAGGGCTCCCCGAGTGCGCGCTCGGCCCACCGTAAACACAGTGAATAGTGCCGCGACTTGGTGGATTCTGTGAGGGACGCTCCAGTGAAGCCCTGAAAGCGCAGTAAGCATCACTAGGCAGGTGGTCAGCGGCCATGGAATCAACGGTAATGAATGAGCAGGACCTGAAACTTAATGAGCTAGAACAGTATAGCATGAGAAACTGTGTTATAATAAGCGGGGTTCCAGAGTCCCCTGATGAGAATGCCCTAGGCCTGGTTCTGGAAATCGGTAGGCTTATCGGTGTGCCTTTGCAGGACACAGACATAGATAACGTTCACCGCATTGGCAAGCAGAAAAACGAGAACAAAATCCGGCCTATCATTGTAAGGTTTGTTCGGCACATCAAAAGAGCCGAGTTCTACCAGGAGCGCAAATCGGTACGGGAGGCTCGGGTGGACAGCCAGTCGATTTTTCGTCCCGATATGATGTCAAACATATACATGTCGGACTGTCTAACTCGCCACAACAGTGCCGTTATGTTTGTGGCCCGCCAACTTAAAAGAGATGGTGTGTTAGCACGGGCCTGGACTGATGCGGGAGTCATGAAGTTTCGTCTGAGCAGCGACGGGCCCACAAAGAAAATCAGGGGGGATCAAAGACCTTCATAAACTTGTAGGTGATCACCCCTCTCTCGGCCTAACGGACTACGGGATCCAAGAAATGCATGTGTCCGAAATCCAAGGAACACAAACGTCGCCGGAGGCGTCTGGCACCACTCCCGCGTGGGATGCACGGGGCCACCGAGGTGGGGGACGCAGCAGGACAGCGGCAAGGACAGCGCGCGGCGTCAGCGGACGAGGATCCAGCGCTGGATCTCCAGCCGCCACGCGCTCTCGCGCTGGCGGCGCCTCTGGGACCAGCAGAAGTCACGCCACGCCCCCAACGAGAGCCGCACCCTGGCAGTCCGCGTCCGCGGGGGCCGGCGCCGGACGGAGCAGCGGTGGAGCCAGTGGAGGCAGAGGGAAGCGACGGCACCCAGGAAAGTGATCGATTGTTTCGTTGGTGATGAACTTTAAGACTGATCTAGATCCTTTCAATCGATACTGCCCAATTGACCAGACTGCATGGGATCTGCCGCATTAAGGCTCGCTTTTGTTTGAGCGATTTTTGTTAAAAACTTCAGTTATGATTCATGATAGAGAAAATAGCAGCGGAAAAGATCTCATTATGCGTAAACCCCACTCATATTATTGATCCAGCCTTTGAACTGAACCTGCAGTGCTGAAGTTTCAATAGACGTATGCATTTGGTTTAATAGACGAGTTGCATAATCAAAAGTTGTTGGACCTTTGTTACGTGTATTAGTGAATTCAATATAATTTTCGTACTCTTCCGAGCTTAAGACGTGCTATTTGTGGAGTTGCTTTCGTCTATATTAGCTAAATCGTTTTTGTCAGTTAACCAGTTCCTGTGTAGATCATTCAAATTTAGTGTCATTATTATGTACATGATTTTGTGTTATTGAACATTTAGTAGACTTCTCGACCGAAGCCTTGGACATAAGTTTATCATTCCCACGTCTTAACTAGGCCACGTTCCCAAGTTAACCCTTATTGCAGTCTTGACATGATGTGTGGAACTGTTTGGTTATATTGTATTCGTGCCTCTGCTAACTGCTACCAGACAAACACCAATCCTCTGATCATAGTGTTGAGCCGTTGAAGATTTACTCAAAGGAAATTTTTAAGCAAAAATAGTTAGATGCCTTAGTTTTGTTCTAAAAATAGGCTACCAGCATTTCTTTTGTGTTCACAGCTTGACTGTAATATCATGTGTGCTTGTTGCCAGTGTCAGCGACTACGCATGGCCTGTTCACCAATGCTCGGCCGCCCGGCCCCTGCCTGGGAGTGTCCAGATGCGCGGCCCATCCGATTCGACTGCTGCCGCCGCCTCAGCGCTGCTTCCGCCGGGCCCGGGTGCTTTGAGTTCTGACGTCATTGATATTGAAGACCATATAAAAATACGTAGCAATAATATAAACAGCATCACGGCAGAAAATAGAAAGGACGAGTTAGATGAATTTGTAAACCAAAACAACGTAGGGATTTTAGGCCTTGTAGAAACTAAGCTAGATGACTCTGTTAACAGCTCAATGTACAACTTAAGTAGATTTCACAGTCCACTTTCCCGGCATAGAAACAGGAAAGGAGGAGGTATCTTACTGTACTGTCATTCATCTCTTGGGATAACGAGGCTCCACGACCTAGAATTCAGAAACGTAGAGTGGGTGTGGGCAAAAATTAAATTAAAAGATATGATTTTGATCGTATGTTGCACTTACATACCCCCAAACTCAAACGCTGAAGCCAAATATTTATTTCTTGAGTACTTAACAGAGAGTGTTGAACAGGCAAAAGCGCACAACCCAACATGTATAATAGTAATGGGGGATCTGAATGCTGGCAATATGTATCTAGGAGATAAAAATGTAAACCATTCGCCACTGACACACTTTGAAAGCAAATTAGAGGCAACTGCCAATTGTTTAGGACTATTTCAAGTAATCAAAGAACCCACCAGGGTGCAGGGAGACACTCAAAATTTGCGCGACCTATGTTTTGTTGATAACAAGCAATTTATCTCAAGCGGTGGTGTCCTGTCATCTTTTTCTGCGCTCGATCATTTTCCAATTTTTGTTTCTATCAAAAAAGCATAGCTACCCCGGCGACAAACCATAAAACAATATGGGATTACAACTGTAAGCTAGACGTGCAACGTCTGACCAACATTCTCACGACAACAGACTGGCAGGACATAATAGACAAAGACATTAACACTGCAGTGAACTTGTTCACAAAAACATTACAAAAATGCGGCCGCAGCAACTATTCCTTTAAAAACTATCACTATCAACTCAAAAGATAAACCATGGGTGACAAAATCTCTGAAATCAGCGATGAGAAAACGGGATAGGTTATTCAAACAAGCCAAAAAGGTTCAAAACAAGTATAAAGACCGGAACCATCCTGAAATAAATATTGCGTGGCATAGGTGGCGGTTACAGCGGAATAGGGTCACCAACGACACGACAATTTAAAAACCAATATTTGCTCTCAAAAACAAATCAACTTCTTCAGTATAAAAGCAGCCCACACAAATATCATTCTACTTTGCGAGAACTTACTGGCCGTATAATCACTAAATCAATTCCTCCTTTAATGAACGAAAATGAAACCATGGTCAACGACAACGACCAGAAAGCAAACATGTTAAACTCCTATTTTGCAGCGCAATCAACATTAGACATCGTAGAGCCGGAGATACTTATTGCTGAGCCCCCTGACTCCCCTGTCCCAGAAATAGACGCCCTTGTGGTCTCTGAACGAGATGTGCTACATGAACTAAATAAGCTACAGCCCCACAAATCAACAGGACCTGACGAAATTCCAAACAACTTCTTAAAGCTAACCGCAATTCTTATCACAGTCCCGTTAACAAAATTATTCAATAAATCTCTTCAGCTCGGTATTTTCCCGTCAGAATGGAAACTCGCCAATGTCAAACCAATTTTCAAAAATAAAGGATCCCCATCCGACATTTCCTGCTATAGGCCTATCAGTCTTCTTTCTTGCTTATCGAAAGTCTTTGAAAAGGTGGTTTTCCGGAAAATATACAAACACTTATCAGACAACAGCCTTCTAACAGATCGACAGAGCGGGTATAGGCCCGGCCATGGTACACAAATGCAACTTTTCTATTTGACACATAAATTAAATGGATCACTAGATAAGGGGCAAGATTTCACTGCAGTGTATTTGGACATTTCGCGCTACTTCGACAAAATTTGGCATAGAGGACTCTTAGAAAAATGCAAACGTGAATTCGGACTGACTGCAGTTTTAGACTGGCTCGCCTCCTACCTTACTGACAGAAGACAACGTGTTTGCTTGCAAAATTCTTACTCATCTACTCTTTCGCTAAATGCAGGCTGTCCTCAAGGATCCGTTCTTGGCCCCCTCCTTGCCCTCCTCTATCTAAATTCTCTGACAAAACAAACGACCCAAGACATACTTTGTTTTGCTGACGACACATCTCTGTACGCGGCTCATACCACTGACTCATTCCTTTCTATTCAGAACACTCTTCAGACAGACCTTGACAAAATATACAGTTATGGACAAAAATGGTTCATTACCTTTAACCCAACCAAAACAACCCAGCAAACTTTCTCGTTAAAAAATAGAACACAAGTCCCAAAACTAACATTTGGTGGTGAACCTGTACCAGTGGTGCAAAAGCACAAACATCTAGGAATTACTCTTTCTCACGACTTAAAATTCAAAGAACACGTCAACCAAATAATCAAAAAAGTAAACATAGCTTTAAGCCCTATCTACCCTTTAGCACAGTTTCTCCCCAGAACAATTCTAAATCAAATTTACACGACATACGTTAGACCTCACTTTGACTACTGTGACATAATTTATGACGGACATATCACAGCACATGACAAACTTAGACTTGAGCGACTGCAGAATAGAGCCGCTAGACTAGTGACAGGGACCTTACTCCGGACACCGACTGAGAAATTGATAAAAGACCTTGGGTGGGAATCCCTTGAGACAAGAATGAAACTAAACAAAATTGTATTTTTTCATAACCTTTTAAATAACCCATTAGTACCACAATTCATACGCAACGTTGTTCCTGAAACAAGAGAAAGTAACTTGCTTAGAACCTTAAGACATTCAGAAAAAATAACAGTGCCGCGACACAGAACACTAGCGTTTAAAAGATCATTTTTGCTTACCTCTGTCAAGACGTGGAATCAGCTGCCCCAAAATATTCTTGAAATTACCTCCAAAACTACATTCAAAAACAAAATAAAACACCATTTTGGGACTCCCTCTCCCCCACTTTATTACTCATTGGGCCAAAAGAGCGAAAATTGTCTATTGACAAGACTGCGACTTGGCACAAGCAAATTAAATTCACCCCAATTTGAAGTTCAAGCGATCAACTCTCCCCACTGTGCTTGCGGCGAAACGAAAGAGGACACACCACACTTCATGCTCCATTGTCAATTATTCAACCACGCAAGAGCAACAATGTTTCACGAAATCCTCTCTAAAACCAACATTAACCTTTCAAACATGGATAAGCAATCAAAACTGAATATTCTACTGCATGGCTCTCCATTGAACAAATCAAACTCCAAAAAAGTAGCCTCAACTGTCTTTAAATTTATCCGAAACACAAAACGATTTGCATAGCTGCGCCCGGGCCGGGCGGAGGTGACGGTGAGTGGGCGGCACACCCAATCATTTGTTACCTGAGCGGCGGCACTGGGTGATTCCCTCTGTGGTGGTGCGGTGTGTTGGGGACCAACCGTGCGAGAGGCGCCTCGCATAAGCATTCGTGCTTTTGCGCCAATCGCGAACAATGTATTATGTTTTGTAGTGTCTCTTGATGAAAATACATGTCTGTCTGTCTGTCTGTCAAGTGACCCGACCTAAAAAAAAGTTTAAGATAGCATAAGTCGGAGCAGGGTGAACTTATTCGATTGAAACTCATATCACATAATGGCCCTACCGAGTTCTCTAACATATGTTCCGGTATTTTTGATATCGATGACCTAAGGTCAGGTACGAGGCATGACCTCTCCATTGGAAATACATGGGAAAAATTGTTTTTACGGAATAACTCAGTAACGGATGGCAATAGAGCATTTATTTTAGCTGCATTAGACTCGCCTGGGCTTTGCGGTTCTAATGATATGCATTTTATATAATTTGACCCTGACCTGACCTCAGGTCAGGTCAAATCTTTGATTTGACCTAGCAAGGTCAAATTATATATCATTCGATTCGGCTTGCTAAGAGGATTCATATAGTTCAAGTCGTTTTGCTCTATCTTTACTTGTTCAGATGTAATGCCCGAAAACTGAATTTTACATGTTATCCCTATGACGGGCATGTTTTGACCTCTCGTGACCCTAAATGTGACCTGACAAAAAAATGGTTCAAATGTTTTCGATGGTGAAGTGGATGGGCAGCCCAACGCCGTTTACCGTTTTTCGCTACCTACCGTGGTTCTTGAGATCTTAGGGGGGACGGGTACCCGCCCCCGTCAATGCGAAGGTGGCTCAGACCCCCGTCAATGCGCGTGTTAAGATACGTATGAACAATATACTTTTCAAACATTCCAAGCCATACTTTACCCTCAATTGATGGTTTGATTCTCTGCTCCACCATCCGAGGCTGCTCTTCCGTACAGACAAGATGGCGGCAGAGTCATCATAGGCTGACCGGCGGCCGAGTTTGCTGAAGTCAGGAGTGCTGCGAGATGGGATTCTGCTGAGTGGAGAGGAGTGGAGCCCGGCTCGAAGGTAACCGAGGGAAGAAGGAGAGAGTCGTACATAAAATTAAAACTTAACCGTCAGATGAGTTATAGAGAGTGAAGACTAATGGAGAGTGTTGCCGAAGTAAAATAATATAATATACCAGAAGAGGGAAGCACGTGCTGCCTCCGTCCCCGTGGGATGGTGAAAAGTCACAAAACCTAATTCGGGACTCAACACATTGTCCTTGTTTTAGCACCTTTCACCTTTCTGACGTCATACCGCGAAAGCTAAAGCTCCGTGGCGAAACCAAAAAGTAATAGGCCACAGAATGTGTTTGTCTAAAGAGAGCACTCATAATTGATCAGTCATACCAACGTGGATTTGCGAAAACCATGGGGGGCACCCAAACCCGAAAATTAAATTACGACAGCGTTAGCAGAGCTATGGTATCATAAGCACCTTACACTACAGGCCCCTTAAACACATGACGTTAGGTAACGAAACGCTCATTGGCCTTGACACTAGCGGGGCTAGCCACCTGGTGGCAGGCTACCGAAGCAGCTGATCAACCGGGACGCTAGTTCAGCAACTGGCCGCTAGAGGAGAAGCCGGCTGTTTTAGCTCTGCCAGGATTACTGCCTTAGGATTAAGGGATTATTCTGGCCATTTTTACCTACGTGTGAAACCCAGCCGCACATGACCGAATTCGTCATGAGATCGTCTGGGAGGAGATAGAAGGCGTGGACATAAGTGTCGCCACCGGCAAAAACGTGGGGGGGGCCAGCCAAACTTCAACCTGATGCTGACAAAAACTTTCAACATCAGGATCAAAACTGTTCGAATTTGGACTCCTCGTTGCCTTCCGCAGCGGCTGGATATAAGAATGTCCGGCTTTCTCTTATTTTGACTGAGATCGTGAAATTTTTGGCCAAAAAGTGGGGGGCCAGGCCCCTCTGGCCCCCCCTTTTCCGACGCGTATGGGCGTGGAGGCATTGAATCCATTACATCTAGCTAGGAATGTGTGTTATTTAAAAGCTAAGACTCTTCGAACTGGGATCCGTATGAACCTCTGATCTTGTGGTAAAGGCAAAACTTCACATTTTCTGTCTTTGGACTGTATTGTATTTGTTTTGTCCTTTTCTTTCGCTTTCGTCTGTACTCGTCATGCTCTCTTGAAACCTGTACTGATATTTATTTATTTATTTATTTATTGCATTTCATCGAGCCGCTCCACAAAATATATGTGGCTATTCTTAGCCCGGAACACATTTGTTGAACACTGAGTTGTACAGAAAACACATTAAGAACACTAAGAAAATACCAGGTTTGATTTTGCTAAAGTTGATCGACAACAACTAACACCGCTGACAACACAATATCTACTGTTCACTTTCCGACGTGGTACTCTTTAACCAGCACATCAAGTGTTTTTTGAAGGCATCCTTCCGCATTTCAGCAGATGTTGCTCTGTCTGGGAGTCGCGGTCTTGTGTGTTGTTCTGATCTATCAGAAGAAGACTTGAAATAAGAATCAGAAGTCGTATTATGTTCATTGGAGCAAGTGTTGTCGAACTACGAAGTGTTATCAGAGGTGGAAATCAATCCTTCGGGTTGTCTGAAAGTCCAGGAATAAACAGAGCCAACGCGAGCGGTCGCACATATGGGACCGCTCAGCGAAAGCTCTGATAAGTTCAGTTGTGTCAAGCTAGAGCGCTAAAATAAACGTCATTGTACAAGTCTTATGATCTTATGCCATATTAGGTCTCGAGGTGACCTCAGGAGGTCAAACCACTAGCAGAATGTCATTATGTTTCACATAGCGGAGAAAATTATGACATTTTCCTATTAAAGGGAGATACGCGAACACAATTTTGTTGGCTAGATCAAAAGGTCACAAAAAGTTGTTTCAGAAGTCCTATTCCAATTTTTGCGAATTCGGCCTGCAAATGCCTTAAACTTGCTTTCAAAGTCAATATTTATAGACGACTTTACCGGTCCACCCAGACCCCGTTCAAGTTGTTTGGCAGCATTACGTCATCATGGCTGGAGAGGCACAACAGTTACTATGCAGGGCATTGGAGAAATTGCACTTTTTCGAAGCTCTAAATAACCTATTTTAGAACTGTATCAACAAAACTTATATGGTTGAACAGAAAGCTAAAATATTTTTATTTGTGAAACCATCAGACGTTTTGCAAAAACTCCAGTGAAGAATATTATTTTTACAAATTTTCCAGAGCGTGTCAAAATAAGGACAGGTTCAGCACTAACAGCTGTTTGCAGTAAGACTAATCTCGATTTTGATTGGCTGTTGATTTCTGACCTTTGATTGGCTGTTGGTGGTACCTGCAGCAGAAGACAATAAACACCGGTGATCTCTTGAGCGAAGGTAAACTTATTTCTCTCGGCTATTAAGTAGCCCGAGTTGATCAAATAAATGCATGCCCTTTCAACGAATTCTTTGAAGTGTTATGATTTTTTCATTAGATTTACATAAAATACGCTGCTCGCCGTTGAGATCAAGGTTGCTGTCAAATGGGTGAGACAAGTTGATTTCGATTTATACTAGATTGCTGCCAAATGCTCCCAAACTTGGTATGTTCCAGCTGATCATTCCAAAAACTTAGTAGAATCTCCTAGAACTTAGTAGGAAAGGGCGGTGACGTCATCATGGGAGGACTAAATTTAGTAGGAAACATGGTTGTACCCGTAGTTAAGTACCCTGGGTCCACCTCTTATCAATTAATATGACGTACCCACGGCTAAGGCTATCAATTTCTCTATGAATTAGGTCATATCTATCCTAAACAGGGATGTAGAACTTTAGACTACTATAGAAAACAATTACTTAAGAAAACACATTCCAAAGCCCTTTTGAAACAGAAATATAGGGCTTGAAAGAAATCACAATTAACCAATCAGAAGCCTAGGGGTTCTCACACCGGGGTCACGTGACCTATCTGACGCAAAAGTTCGTCTTTCTGGGGCTGAAGCAGAAAACGACTCAAGAACCGAGGTACGAAATGGCTGAAGATTTGAGTGGGTAAATTATGTTTTTTTCGTTTCTAGGGCAAACAAATTAATTTTGTAGTTTTTAAAGGCTTTGTAAAATTAATTCACATACAAATACAGGAGAGAAGTTTGTATTACAAAAAACATTACTTTTCAGTTTTAAATAGTTTTCGAAAAATAAGTGCTGGGTGAAGGTTTCAGCATTTTATCGGAACTGTTAACTTATTTCAATAATAAATGAGTGGCTTCCCAAAATTTTCTCGAAGATATAAAACAAATTTACAGTTTCTTTATCAGGATTTTCAAATAGCAAGAAACCACAATAATAATTTTCGCGTACCTATCTCCCTTTAAATTCACTTTACTAGATGGCAATGGCTTTAACGGCATAAGAGCTGGCCTAGTCTGCTTAAGCATTGCATATTTTAGTGGAAATGGCCTATCGTGACCTAAATTTACCTCTGGAGCTCAAACATTTGGCCTGAGCGCTTAAACATGCGAAGTAATTTCTTACTGGATTCACACGAGCTTTTCAGTGCACTTTGCAGATATGCGTTAACCCCCATATATTCGGAGTTACAGGAGGCATCAATGGCCCCCGGTCGGGCGAAGTTGGCGCCGGACCACCGGTGGGGCGTGGGTTAAAGCTAGCCTTTACGTATATGGAAATTGGCAGCGTGGCTAAAATAACAGCTTTGTGGCACATTTCGGGAAATTAAATGTTGCTGTGTGCATGATGTTAACCCGCGCGGGGCTGAGGTCTCCAGCCGAACGCGCGGGGCTGGGGGGTAAATTTTACCCCCCCCTGCTATCTCCCGAACTAATGGTCCGATTTGGAAAATTCAAACGCCAATCGAAAGATCTCATCACGAAAAACTAAAAACATGTACTTAATTTAAAGTTTAAGGTGAAGGTCAAGGTCAAACTGAGGTCGGCTGTCAAAAGCGTGGTTTTTGAGGTTGCAATGCTACGGAGATCAGGCAATGGAAGCTATGAGCTTCATACTTCATGAAAAACCTTCACTTGAATGCAGCAAGGTGCTTTGAGACCGTTAGGCTGGTGGCATGACCGGGTCAGGTCAAGATGAGGTCACTAAAGGTCACCATATTTTTGTATCCAAATGTGGTCATGCGATACATGTTTTTGAGCCATTTTGCATGCAGAATTCAGCTATGACGTTCAGAGAATCATATCTGAAATACTCTGGTCTCAACTTGCACAGCCGGGGTCAAGGTAGGTCATCAGAGGTCAACTTTTTAAGTTCATACTTTTTGCCAAATGACACATGGTTTTGGACCTGTTTTGTCTCAGGAACACTATAAAAGTAGTGTAAAGCGTGTACGAGGTCATCCTGGGTCAAAAAGTCTAATTATAGATTGTTGATGGGCGAAAAATCAGCTGAGAAATGTAAAGTGTGTTTTCCTTCTGCCATAACCATTTCACCTTCATAGTTTTGTACGCGATAAGTTCTCCCTTCGTAACTTTCCTGTTTTGCGTTTTTGTATCGGATCAAAAAGAAAAGGCACAGTTGCATAATACGGTAACGTTTATTCTTATCTCGTTACAAAACAGGCCTTCGTTTGGCGTAAGAAAGTTGATAAAGCACAGAAGAAAATGAGATATGTGCACACATCAAGCAGCACATATAAATAATGTGGGGGGAGTAGTAAATAAATAGTGTGGGGAGGGGTAGTGAGAGAGGGAGGGGGATAGAAGTTTGATAAGAGGATTGGCGATGATCAAGTGATCAAGTGAGAAGTCAGGTGTGATAGCAGGATCACTATGATTCACTAAATAAAGACAGTATTGATCAGCCCTAAAAATCAGAGCGTGAGTCGCTGAGCTTTGGCAGCTCTCCAGGCCAAACTGATAAAGCTAGAGACTCAAAATGTGTAATGCATATGCACTGTATGGTGTTTTACCAAATAAATTCTGGTTTTTGAAAAATCTTGAAAATTTTAGAAATTTTGTAACTTTTTCCAAAATTTTATTTTTTTATTTTTTACAAAACCAAAATTTTGAAAATCCGAGATAGCCATTTTGAAGATCACAATAATGCCTATCGTTTGATCCAAAAAAATTGGAAATCAGTTCAAAACTGTAGCTTCAGCAGCTCTTTAAACATTGCGCGATTTTGGTACAAAAATCGCCTGTAGTGACGTCACATTTTTGCTTATTTCTCGAAAAGTTTTCAACCGATTTTATTTTTATTTAACAGAAATGTGTAAAATTTATGTAAGAAAAGGTATTGAAAATTTGGCGGCGCTGCGCGCCGCCGTTTTTAAGATATCGCAAAAATTCACAAGGGGGGTAAAATTTACCCCCCAGCCTCGCGCGGGTTAAACTTGACTACCTCAATTCACTCTGGTAATCAGACTTAAAGTTATTGAATGTCAGTCGTTTTGAGCACGAATAAATGATACTCTGCGGGAAATGATTATCAATTTTTTTCCCGGTGTCGAATTCACGAACTCTGTAATCAAGCAATTTCCAAGAAAATGAAAAGAAAGATTAATCAAAATACAAGGGATATGGGAGTGCGTCCCGGATATAACGTATATTCTGCAGACAGATCCTATTCAATTCACCGCAGTTTTTTATCACCCTTGCTATGTAGTGAGCAAATTACCAAGCAAATAGGCACCCGAGATATCTATCGCCTTGACTCACCCTGTTGTTATTTTCAACTTTTCATACTTTTCATTTTTGGGATTATGTTCATCAATTTCTGTCATTACCCTTGTTTCTTTAGTTTTCCCATGGAATGTTGAAAACGAAAAGTTGTTTATTTCAGAATAGTTAGGAAGGTAGTTATTGGGGTTACGCCTATAAATTTAAAACTAGCTGAAGTGCCAAGTTCCCTGTTTGATTTGCTCTTATCGATGATAAAACTAGATTAATTTTTGCCTCCTTTCTTTCAGTATTGGTTCCAGATCGACATGTTTCAATTTGTCTCTTTTTGGTACGCAATGGGCGTAGATACATTTGTTCCACGACATATAATTTTCGAAAATATTTTTTGGGCCTAGGATCTCAAGCAATATCTCTGGATTGTATTCTAAAATCTAAAAAATGTAAAGGAAAAAAGGACACTCAATAAAAAGATATAGAACTGTGCCCCAGTTGCTATATAACACCTATTCCGTGGACGGTCCTGCTGATGAAGCCGCTGACTTACCCCTCCCTAGCCATTGGTTGGAGATCCCAGGAGGTTGGGGAGGTCAGTACTCCCCTTCGATTTTGGGTCTCTGGATAGGCTTTGTACCGAGCTTGTATTGCTGTGCCAGCGTTAAGCCATCCAGGACCACCCCACATTGGTGCCCCCTGAGCTAGTACCTATATTGTGCCCTTTAAAGCAGGGCATTTTTTAAGGACAAGTCAGTGGGGGGGGGCATTTCTTGTGCTGGCCATTATAGTGTCTTCAAGGGGGTAAAGACCCCATTTTGAGGGGGTTTCATAAAACTTAGACGCGTTAGTGTTAAACAATGTTTCTCAATTTTTTACTTATTCCAAGTCTAGAGTTTATAGATGGTGCCCAGGGCTGCCAGGTTTTTTCAGCAGAAAAGGTCAAATCAAGTTAGAAAAAGGGTCAAAGAGGGGAAAAATTTTTCCACTAAAATAGCCAAATAAACATCAAAAAGCCAGATTTAAGGCTAAAACGACCCCTAGCAGTAGTCATAAAATCACAGAAAAAGCGACTTGTATCACTGATTTAAACTAATTGTTGACGGTTTGATATTTTTTCAGGTTTTCAGGTCGTATTTTAATAAGCATACATATTACATGTGTCATACACGCCTGGCTAGGTGCATCTTCAACCTATCGTAAGTCATTTTTCCAGCTATCATTTTTCAGGAATTAAAAGGAAAATAATCAGAATCAAGAAGCAATAGGTTATACTGTTTCGGGACGAACTCAATAGAAAACCAAAGCAGAAATAAACATTAAGAACCCATAGAATATTAGCTAAGTAACAGAGGCGAATGCGCAAAACTAAAAAGCTTCCCTTCCTAATGTCTAGGCGACATCGGAACACTTAAGGCCGCTAATTCTGTGGCAACCGATCCACTACACTTTGAGTGCCGAGTGAAAAGCATCTAAAAAACATAAAGAACGCGGTGGGCCCTCCAGCCATCTCTAAAGTAGCAAAGCCACCCTGAGCATTCAACACAGTTCGGCAGAAACTCTGAAGGCACCAGTTCACAATGCATCACTTCAACAATGCGTAAAGCCTCCGGTCCTCTAACTACAAAAGCTATCCCCACGCAACATATATTTGCCACACTCAGACGAATTCGGAAAGATCACAATCACTTATCAACTGTGATCCCATCATTGTTCTCCCGCCATCACGGTCTATTAATAATTCTATCGCTGGCCACTTGACATTGAAAGCACCCTCTTGGTTTTCAGCATTCACAATATCAAGTTCCATTTCCTTATCCATTATTAATCCGATGAGAAGAATATTCAAGAACAAATTGCAATTTGGTGTTATCATTCTCTTTCCGATCAATATTATGTGGCTTACAATCAGGGAGTGCTGATAACCAAATGTAACAATTCTTTCAGTTACAGAAGGTAGATCGGGATATATTCTGATTGTTAAGATGAATTTCCGTACCTTTTCCCAAAAACTGAACACGTCTGGACAATTCCAAAATTTGTGTGATATTGTGTCGTTTCCTATATGACATCTAACGCATTTATGTGTGTCAGTTAGTCCCGTGCGGGGCAGTAATGTGTTTGTGGCAACCGCCCGAGTTATCATTTTGTACTGCAGCGCCTGATATGCCACGGATTTTGTGGTAATTCTGCTAAGGTTGTACACCTAAGACCATTCAATGTCATCCAATATCGCTTCCCAAGTGGCTTCCCATGTATTTTTTACGTCTTTGGATGCGCCGTTCATTAATATACCCATTATGAATATGCTTACTGCCTTTCTTAAAGCTAAGATTGGCTTGAATACTAGGGTTAATAATTGGTCCGAATACTTTTGTTGTTGTAGTTCTTCACCATTCTACTGGGAGACTTTTAACTAGCCCAATATAATCCAAATGCATGCCACATATACCAAAGAGTTGCTTTGCCTGAACAAAACTCATGGTTTTGCCGTTTTCATCCAGCAGATCATTTACGTAACGCAGCCCACGACTACTCCATGAAAAAACCTCGGAGTCTTTGAATTTTGTAAAGGAGTGCCACATGTTTTGGCTTCCTGTATCTTCTGGGATCGACAAAAATGTTTATCAAACTTTGCTAGTGCAGTAAACACGTGCTTCCAAAATTGATTGTTTGTTTTACAGACCAACTTGGATAATGACTGCGCATTTCTTTCCCAGAAACATCTCCCTTGAGCTATAGTATCATAAAAAGATTATCCCAGTCGTGTCCACTCGTTAATTCTCGTCTTACCCAACTTATTTTAAGTGATGTGATATAAAGTTCAACGTCCACCATAGACAACCCTCCACCCAGAATAGACTGATAGACTAGCTCTTTTGGTTCTATCAACTCTACCATTCCAGATGAAGTTAAAAAGTATTGTTTTGAACTGTTTTATCCAGCTTATGGAAGGGCTGGGAAAAGCAGTAAATGAGTGCGTAAACATGGGAAGGATTAACGCTTTTATCACCACTGTTTTTCCAAGAACAGACAGAGATCTCTTATTCTAACTGCTAAGAAGATTGTGTGCCTTAACAATTTTATCCGCAAAATTTTCGGAAAACATGTCCGCATCATTGTTAAAAAAATACCAAGCACTTTTATCTTTGACGACCATTTCAATGCCAGGTCCATGCATATTGGCTGTTTCTCCGAACTGTTGGCACCCGCCCAGAAGGCTTGCGTCTTCCTGACATTTGGGCTCAGGCCCGAGAACTTGGTAAAGGTGCCCAAATCATGAAAAAGAGCCCGGAGCCTGTTCACCGAACCGTCCAGGAAGCAATGGGTGTCATCGGCGTACGCGGAAATTTTGTATTCGCGTGCTTTAATCTTGATTCTCTTAATATTTCCATTATTCTTAACGTTTTCAATCAGCACTCCTATTACCAACAAAAAGATATAGGGACTGACGGGGTCCCCCTGCCTGCATGATCTCCTAAGGTCGATTCTGTCGGAGATGTGGCCGTTGTATATGATTCTAGAGAACGAACCCAAATGTAAACAATCAAACCATTTAATAAATTCCGGAGGAAAGTTTGCATTACTTAATACTTTTTGTGTGAAATCTCAGCTAACAGAGTTGAAAGCTTACTTAATATCTAGACTAAGGAATAAACTAGTTCTTTTTTCAATCTTCAGTTGCGTTATAAGATCATACGTGAGCCTAGTGTTTTCAGCAATACATCTTTCACTCATAAACCCTGTTTCTTCAACCTCTATCACCTCCGGTAGTATCCCCTTTAGTCGGTTCGCAAGAGCTGAAGCAACTATCTTGTAACTGGAATTTAATAACGTTATAGGTCTATATGATTCAATTTCATCTCTTGGCTTTGAGGGTTTGGGGATAAGAATAATTATACCCTCTTTTAATTACAATGGTAATGAGCAATCCTCATAACTTTCAAGAACCATTCGGAAGAAAAATCATTTAAGATCTGTCCAAAAACTTTGTAAAATTCGGTACCAAATCCATTTGACCCTGGAGCTCGATTATTGGACATTCTCTTTAACGCATTAGAGAGTTTTTCAAGTGATAATGGTGTGCTCAAAAACTTTGCTGAACTGTATGCTATTCTTTTAACATAAGAACTTTTGAAATATGACTCTTCTTCTTCCGAATCGATCGGTCTATCTGCAAACAGGCACCGAAAATGTTCTACTAATATCTGTAACACTTCAGATTGCCAATCAAGGTGAGTTTCCATTTGTTAAAGTTTAAGTCATCTCTTGTCTTTCACCGGGGGCCAATTTCCAGTCACTGGGGGGCATTTCGGCCGACTGGGGGGGCAAATGGCCCCCAGAACATGTTAAAAAATTGCCTGTACAAGTATATATTAAAATTATATCAAGCTGAAAAGAATACATGCCAAATATCTTGCTTACAAAGAATCGAGGCAAAATAAGCCCGTGCTTGGGGGAAAGTGGTCAAAATAACTTTGGTTTACTTTTTGGTTTCCTGTGCAGATGTCTTGTATTTTTTGCATTTTGTCCCCTCTAGTGTCTTCAGAATTGAACATGGGACAAACTCATGGTACATAACATAAGAAATCGGG
The DNA here is from genome assembly GCA_034440635.1 of Lepas anatifera. Classification (NCBI taxonomy): domain Eukaryota; kingdom Metazoa; phylum Arthropoda; class Thecostraca; family Lepadidae; genus Lepas; species Lepas anatifera. The sequence continues at coordinate 164,289 of JAOTON010000583.1, read as the reverse complement.
AATACAAGTTCTTTAAAATTGAGCAAATGTCACTAGGGTGACCGCTTTGCCCTGGTCTCCCCTAGTATTGTTTGGAACTTGATCGGTTGCCAGATATTCCTTTGACGCAGCGTGAAACTTGTTATATTGGGTTCTGAGGTTGGGTCGCTTGCCCTTGAATAGCTCCTGTATCTGGCATGACCTGACAGAAAATTTAGTCAGGTGCATAACACGAATAGGGAATAAGGCACTGTAAGTTGTGCTGTCCTTCGTTTCTTCTTTTTACGTTTCTTGGGAAAACCAGCAGGGAGAAAATTTTGCCCCCGTAGGGCTCATGTTAAAACAAAAGAAAAATGGAAGACATAGAGATATTACGGGTTATTGTATTCTTTGAAGGTCATCTCTCGCTGAAAATTTAATTCCCATAACAGGGCCATCGAGGGGCGCTAGGACGGATATGATACAATGGAAGGCATTGAAGAGTTAGGTATGTATGTACATACATTGTTCTTGTATCACTTATTTAAAATGTCATCAAACAATTATACAAAAACCTACTGCCAATTCTTACAACGAATAAAAAATTGAATCATTTAAAAAAACAGTAGGGGAAGAGGGTCATAATGCGCCCGGTCCGAAAATGCGCCCAATGGCCGTTTTGAAAATACTAAAAGTTTTTCAGCTCTATAAACACATTATTATTTTTCCCACCACTATTGCCTCTCTTTTTCGGTGACCAAACCAGCTGGTAAGTAGCGGTTATCTATGCTAGACATGTTTTTATGTTTTGCATCCACTTTTTAACCATGACAATGGTTGTCAAGGCATGCATGAAAATGTACTATGGTACATATATTGTACAGGTGAATATTTTCGAGATCTACGTTCTTTAATCTTATTTATCGATGAAAATATCAAGGTGTTCTTTGCACTCGTCTGCGCCATGGTTTTGTTTTGTCTGGACCCTGCTGATTTTAAAATGCGCCCTACCAAATTGCGCCAGGGGCGCATTTTGGAAAGCACATCTAAATAATCACAGTTTGACTTGATGGTCTCTTTTCATGATTCCAGCATTGATGTTCGGGCTCACACGCGAGCTGCTTACCTAAATAACCTGTTAAAATTGGTGTTGGTTTGGGAAATCAGCTTTTCTGTAATGTTTATCAAAATATAAGTCACCTAGGTACCCATTGATGACATCCGTTCTGGGTGATGTTTAATTCCACAGGGGCAGTTGGGATATGGAAGGCTGTTTCCTCGCCGTGGGGATTAAACCAACGTTAACCCGCCCGCACTAGGGGTCCGAGGCCACCTTCGTCCCACCGGGGTCATCGATGGCCCCCTAACTCCGAAAACATGTGACTGGCGCAAATCTGAGAAGTGCGTTGAAAAGTTCGTGTGAATTCAGTATGGGTTTGCTTCACATGCTTAAGTGATCAGGTCAACTGTTTGACCACCGGAGTTTAAGTTGGGTCACAATAGGCTATTTCCACTAAAATTTACAATTCTTAAGAAACCTGGGCAAAGCTCGCATGCCATCGGAGCTCTTGAGGTTTGGTTGAGTAAAATTTATAGGAAAATCCCAGGACTTTCCCTGATATGTGGAACATTATGACTTCCCGGCAGTGCTTTGATCTCCAAATAACACTTCTTGACCTAACATGACCTGAGATCACAGAAGTTCATAAAGTGATCGTCTTATATATATCAAATGAATGTCTGTGACTAGACATGTACAATGACGTTTAATTCAGCACTCTATATTGATTATCTCAAAAGCTATCGTCAAAATATTGCTCTTGAAGCATGGTGACCTATGATGACCTCAAATTATTCAAATGGCAAATATCGTCCCTGAAATCAGTGAAAGGGTGGTCAAAAATGCTTTTCTGAGAAATCTGAGCATTTGCAATCATTTTGTGATTTTAGATCATTAGACAAATTTTCCCATGTTTTTTTCTATGAGAGCGGTGATCTCGTGAACTGACCCAGGTCACCGAATCTATAAGTCCCGGGTATGCATTTTGTAAGCCCTGGAAGGGCAATCAATTTGAGAAACTCTCAAATCGATCGTTCAAGAAATGTAGCAATGGTAGAGGTCAAAAGTTGAAGTGAGGTGACCTTGCTTGACCTCGCCTGGTGACCTGACCGGGTGTGGACCGGGGTAAAAAATTGCAAGAATGGCAGAAAAATCATGGGGTGAGAGGTAGACCCCTCAGGGTAAGCGGAAAATCTCAACTCTGGCTGGGGTGTGAGGAGTGCTCGCAATGGTTTTACGATGTCTGCTCTGGCGTATCAACATGTCATGGGTTTACGTGCGATTTCTGTTGTGAACGAGGTCGTTTTTCACAGCGCTCAGTTGAAATAGGGCTGTTCAACCGTTGGTTCTTTGACCTGACCCTAAGTAAGAAGTAAAATTATCAGTCGCAAATGATATTTTTTGGCAATATTGGATGACGCAAATGATATTTTTTGGGAGCGATACGAACGCAGAGGAGAACCATCGACACGTATGAATTGCTTTTTGTGCCACTCTTAGACTCCTTCCACCATAGGTTCCACTTTCTTCTCTTTAAATGCCACTGGGTTTTTCTAAATCATGCTGTTATCGTCCACAAGTATGCTCACACCGACTTTGCTAAAATATTGACATCTCCAAAGGCTTCCAATAAAATACAACACTCACTCGCTGTCGTATCCTGGAGCCCGGGCGCATTTATGAACCTCGGTGGGCGCATTTTAGATACCCTGTTCACAATTGCGCCCTTTGCAAGGTTTTTCAAAAATGCAAAATAAACACGTGTTCGATCAAGTTGATATGTTATGGCTGTGCAAAATAAAAGAAAATTAATTACAAAATATGTTTCAGGTTAAAAACAGTAACAAAGTCAACTGCATAATTTTTGGCAGAAGATTTTGCCTGAGGGGGCGCATAATGACCATCTTCTCCTACATTTTATAACTCTAATCAGTACCAAGTCACGTAACCCAACCTTAGGTCACCGGTAAAACGGTAATTTTTTATTGTTTTTGTTAGCTTAAATTTAGGCATTATCATATTTGATTTGGGTCTTAACGACTCAAGGGATCTACAATTAATATAATGCTAATTATTAGTCTCTAATATATGGCAAGTGGAAAAGTAAGGTTTTTCATTGGGCCCAAAAAGTGCCCGAGGCCACAACTCAAAAACCATTAAACGGGCGGAGCTAATAATATCACAGCGATAGTCTACGCCTCGCAAAACCGCTCTGACAAATTTTTATCAAAGTCTGCTATCGCTTGGTCGATTTATCGTGGGATGCCCCAATACCTTGACGCGCAAGCGATCTCGCGGCCGTGGCCTGCCCCGGCGGTCGGGTCTGTTGGGCCGGCACGCACGTCCGATACGCCAACAACCCCGCGCGGCGGCTGGCGGTGGGGGAGGGGAGGGGGAAGGGGGTCGGCGTGCCGTCCATCGGGTAGTGCGCCTGACATTCCGGGGCTGTAGCGTTGTTTAGTCGCCACTGCGGGCCTGCTGTCCCCCTGCACCCAGTGATGGGTCGGGGAGCCCCGGATACCTCCGGGTGGACCCCCTCCCCACCGGTACCTCCGCTCTGTCCGTCCGCTCAGCCGTGTCATCCGCTCCATGTGGACGGCGGGTGTCTATCTTACTTGTGTTTCACTATTTTACATTTCTTGAGTTGCTAAGGTTCGGTGCCCACCGACGTAACTAAAGGCCCCCGTGCTTGGGGAGCCTGGTTAATTTTACTTTAAAATTGTCTGTGGTCTATTTTAGGTCGGTGTCTTACAGGCATATATCGTTGTACGCATTATGTTATATGCAGGAGTGTCAGTCATCAGTCAATATATGCACGGATACAAATGATCAAACCAAGAACTGAATATTAGATGATAGCCTATATGCTGGATCAAATAAAGTGTAACAAGGTGTTATGGTGTGACTCAACAGGGTTTACGGGGCTTTCGGACATCGGTGGGTGACCGGATAAGCGGGCAGAATCTTTGCTTTTTCAAATGTGCCGACCTGAAGGTAAAACCACTTACCTTAAAATCATACCAGAATATTGCCAGTTTGCAGTCACCGACTGCACAGAAAACTGCGCGTACTTGCGAGTTCAGCTTTAGGATATATCTACAGAGTAAGCTATTGAAACTTGTGTTTCTACTTTCCGTAGTTGTGAAGTGGTTCAGGGGCGTAGCCAAGGGGGGCGGCAGGGACAGCCGCCCCTCCCTGAGGGGCCCGAAGGGCCCCCTGAAGACACGAGCCGCGCTTCGCGCGGCTCGCCTGCACTATGCTCTGTGGCCAAATTTGGCATTTTATACCAGACAGGGCCCTCTTAAGCCCTCTTCAGCACTCTATTCTGTAACAAGCAGGGCCCTCTTTGTGCTCTTTTGAGCCGATTCCGTACTTTTTCCGTCGACAAATCATGTGATAGACCGAATCGTATTTGGCCCCACCATTGGTTACAACTTTTGCCCCCACCACTAACCTGGAAAAAGTCCCTGCGCCTATGCCTAATAGAAATCTGAAGAGTTCCGGCTATTGGAAGCTTGCTGTGGGAAATGAAAGCATTTGGAACTTTTATTGGGATGACCTCCGTGTAAATTATTCGAATGGGAATTAATTAAATTTGATTGCCTTTTTCCATTGCATCAAAACTGTATGTATGTGCCTAAGACCGCAGTTCACGATGTGCCTATATAGACAATAACAGAATTCATCCGATGTTCCCTTCATATGAAACTGTGCGTACTTCAGACTTCTTCTCAGGATATATTTTCATAGCGAATGGCTGAAGAGTTTATTTTCAGGTTCATATGTTTCCGAGAGTGGTTAAGATTTTTTGCTGTGCTGGTATGAATCTGATATAGGCCATCGATCTGCCAGCAGCTTTACGACGAGTTAGATAAAAGCCGAGGTCCAGTTGCTCACGAAATTGTGCGTAAGCACGGTGTTAGGCCTGCTTCTCAGTAAAGAAAGCTTTGGAAGACCGATTTTTCCGCAAATTGGGCCCGAATTGTGTGTACCGCGGCGCTTGCTGCCGAGCGGAAATATTAGAAATCTAGGCCGGTGGAGGCTTAGTAAGCCCCTTCCAAGAGGGACATACCCTTAGCAGAAGTCTTAGCTACGCGTAATTTCGTATGCAGCGGAAAATGCGCTATCGATTGGTATGCCTTCACATTCAGTGCATTGTCCCGGAGATGGGCCCATTTTAAATGCGAAGATCTTTCTACTCGCACGGGTAGAAAGGTCTTCGCATTTTAAAATGGGCCGATCTCCGGGAATATGCACTGAATGTGAAGGCATACCAATCGATAGCAAATTTTCCGCTGCATACGAAACTGTTCGTAGCTAAGACTTGTGCTAAGGGAATGTCGCTCATGGAAGGGGCTTTCTGTATTCGTCACCGATTTCTGCGCTTCTTGTAATGGTTAAAAGATACTGACACGAGGGTATGAATCTGAAATGGGCCGATGACCGGCACGTAGCCCAGAGTTGAATTGGGCATGGCGTGATAGCCAAGATCCGATTACATACGAAACCGTTGGAAGCTAAGGTTTTGTTTCTGATCCTTATTAGATAAGAGCGTTTTTCCTACAAATTTAGCCAAATATCGGGCGTCGCGACGCTTGCCACCTGGCGGAGATGCGGGGAACCTATGCCACTGGAGCCCGCCCGACTCAATCACTAATGATCACGGCGGTGGGACCAGTTTCCGTAAAGTAAAACGCTGTCTTAGCAGAGGTGTCGAAGGTATGAAATCGAAAATGATACCGCTGCATAGCCCAGACAATTGTCTTTCATTACCAGTCGGTTCACTTCATTGCTCCTTCACCCTGATTTTACTATGCAACATTCAGTAACCCCGGGTACCAGAATTGATCGTTACCTAACGAAACCAAGCTGCAGGTGACTGGGCACCCCACGTCCAGCGATATAAACATTCACCCCAGCCCATGTGGCTATATACCAAACATACATCGCCTGGACGATTTAGCAAACTAAACAGATTGCTTTACATTGGCATATTTTTTAAGTTTAATTGAAAATTTCAGTTTCAATTGCAATTCAAATTAATGTTGATCAAACCTCATCATTGGCGAACGCAGGGGGGGCCATTGCGGCCATGGCCCCCAAAGCGCTGGAGGGGGGCCAAACTATCTTTTGCCCCCCCCAAACGCCGGAGAACTTTTTGAAAAATAGGTGTTTACACCAGAGAAGGCGGATTCTATTCTCGAGAAGGTGTGCAAGATTTCCGTAGGGGCGCCTTCCTCCTCAGGGGGGCGCCTGTGCTATCCAAGGGCGTTCTGCAGAAGCTCTTTGGACTCGGCGTGCGAGGCCATATGGGATGGTTTACTTTTGATTTTCTGAAAAAATAAGTATTTTAGATTTTGCGTAGTCAGTCGTATCGGACTAGTATCAGCAACAGAGTGGCATAACCCAGGGTTCTGTGATCTCCATAGCCTTGGTTGCGGTTATGATCGATGATATTGCAGAAACTCTTCCCGCAAACATACGTCAGGTACTTTTCGTTGACGACTTCACAATATGGGTGAGAGCGTCTACTACAGCAGCTGCGCAGAGGCGGATGCAGCCTGGCCTTAACACATTGCAGCAATGGAGCACACGTAATGGACTGAAATATTCAAGTACAAAAACCCAAGTAGTTATATGCACTTCTTTAATAGACGTGGAGCCCAATGACCCGATGTTGTAAATTCGCGGTAGTCCGATCGACGTTGTAGCGGAAACAAGATTTCTCTGGCTCACACTCGCCAAACTGTCATATGCGCCACACCTGAAGGAACTCCGCAAAAAAATGTTTCGATATGCTGAAAATACTGAAGGTGTTGTCGAGGACGAGATACGGTGCGGATAGACAAATGCTTCCGATACTATACAGATCACTTAATCGTTCGAAAATCGACTACGGCTGTGTTGTGTATGAGGCTGCGCCTTAGTCCGGGAAAAAGATTCCCGATATTGTCCTGTGACGGGGGCGCTGGGGTCGCGGGGCTCGTCGCTCGGTGCGAGTCGGGCTGTGGCGTCGTCGCCGCCGATGTTGTTGTTGGTGCGGGCCGACCTCTCGGTGGTCCGCTGTGGCGGCTGCTCTTGGCCGTGACCCGCTCGCTCACGATGGTGGCGACGTCGCGCCCGCTCCCAGCATCACACAAAATTTTATTTGAGAGAGGTCGTGCTCGTCGCGTGCGCGGTCGGGTGGCGGGCTGAGTTGACGGTGGGCAGTGAACAAAGTCGGCTAGCTTGGCCGAGTCCTCCAGACGGGCGAGCCTGTGTCCCGACACTCCCACTCGACACCCTTGGGTTCCAGGAAGGGAATACAGCTAGTGCCGAGCTTTGTAGCCCTTCCCGGTAGCAGGGGTCCCACCCGCCTCTCGCGATTTTGGGGGCCCATTTAACCACCCGTACGCCAAGTATTACCCGCATAGAAGCGGCACCGAAACCGTCAATCCTCTCCCCGCCCCTTTAAGTGCCCGCTAACTCTTATTATTTCCCTCGGACCTATCATCACAAGTTACACCCCCTCCCCCTTTTAACCGATTCTTCCATAGCTAACTTAACTACTTGCCCTTTCGTACCCTCCTATCGTGGTTCTCTGAGCTGCACTGACTTCTCGCCTCAAACATCGTCTATCTCGGTGGGCTATTCCCACGTACCAGGGGTCCAGTCTCTCTGGGAGCGGATTTGTTTTGCCTACGCCAGCACTTTTCAGCATCGTTAACCCCTAAACCAGTCCCCTACCTTAATACCCTCCTCCCCTTTTTTGTCACGTCACCCGTTCCGGCGTGTGCTCTCACTGTCAGATCCGGAACGAATGCCCTCAGTAAACATTCTCACCACCGGGGCCTTACGCTAAGCATGCACTCATAATTCACCTTGACCTAGGGCCATTCTTTCTCGCGCCTCTCACTTGTTCTAAAAATTCTGAGTCCCTCCCCAATTTCATATCCCTCCCGGTGTTTCCGAGATCTGACGGCTAGAGCCCCGTCGGCCAACGCGAGCGGTATGTAGAAGGTTACACTCCTCCTATCCGTGATCGTGGTAGGGTCTTATTTATTCGTGAAAGGGCGTGCATAGAGGATGGCCGATTCGGCCCCACCTAAGCCCAATCAGCCAATTAGGCCGGGCTGCACATCCCCCGGCAGAAAGAAGTGGGCGAATTCACCTGGGGCTATGCTTACGCTTTGCTACCGTTTGCGGGCGCAACCGATGGAGGGGCGCGAGTGGTGGGATCCCCGGTCGGTCAGACCGGTACGACCCGCTACCTGCAGGCCGCTCTAAGGCACCAAACGTTCCTCGTTCTATGGCCTGTCACTCACCCACCGCCAGTTACTCACGCGCACCCACACCGGCGGCCGCAGCTTCCAGGGCTTGGCTAGAGCCCAACAGGAGGTAACTCGGCTCCGCCCTTCCCCGATGATCCAGTGTTCCTCCTTCCCGCCTCATTTTCTCCCTAAACAGAAACTTACTAAACGCTGGCTGCGTCAAATCCCGCCTGCACGGACCATGCTAGTGGATGCGTCGCTGAGCCGTTGCCCCTAGGGCTTGGAGGTCACGGACATGGGACCACCGGAATGACCGAGTTCCGGCTTTTAATTTTACTAGCCTCCGGGCGTTCACGCCATAGTCTACTCGCAAACAACTTCCTAGCGTGGGGAGCCTCCCTAGGATCGGTCCTCCCTCGGACCCTACCCGCCCACGAGTCCCACACTGACCGCCCGTCCCTCACGTCGGCTCCTCCATGGCCCAGCCAGAGCCATGAGTCGACGTCTGCCACGCCTTTTCCGGCTAGGCTATCCCAAAAATTGACAGCTTACCCCCCGTCACGAAAAAAACTTCCACCGTTACGGCGGAGCCCGCCTGATCCTCTCATCTTCATCGTTTCAGCCTGGTAAGTGTGCAACAAAACGACTGCCAGCAATCTCCGACGTCCCACGTTCCCTTTTTTGTGCGATCGGTGCTCCGTGGTTCAGACCAGAAGGTTTCGACAGCGGACAGCATAGCCAGAGGGAGCCCGTAGGCTCGAAGTCTAGAAGGATAGTACCGGGTTAGTAAGACGGGCAGGTGAAGTGATGTAGAGTGAAGGTCGGTTCAAGGGCAATCACAGTGCACGTTTCGGCGCCTCCGTGACCCCCAGGAAGAGGAGAGCCGCCATGACTCTCTTTCGGGAGCCAATGGGTCCGAAGGCTAGAATGATAGTGCCGGATTACTGAGGCAGGCGGTTAAAGTGACGTAGAGTGAAGGTCGGTTCAAGGGCAATCACAGTGCACGTTTCGGCGCCTCCGTGACTCCCAGGAAGAGGAGAGCCGCCATGACTCTCTTTCGGGAGCCAATGGGCCCGAAGGCTAGAAGGATAGTACCGGGTTACTAAGACGGGCGAGAGGAGTGATGTAAAGTGACGGTCGGTTCAAGGGCAATCACAGTGCACGTTTCGGCGCCTCCGTGACCCCCAGGAAGAGGAGAGCCGCCATGACTCTCTTTCGGGAGCCAATGGGCCCGAAGGCTAGAAGAATAGTACCGGGTTACTAAGCCGGGCGGGAGGAGTGATGTCAAGTGACGGTCGGTTCAAGGGCAATCACAGTGCACGTTTCGGCGCCTCCGTGACCCCCAGGAAGAGGAGAGCCGCCATGACTCTCTTTCGGGAGCCAATGGGCCCGAAGGCTAGAATGATGGTGCCGGATTACTGAGGCAGGCGGTTAAAGTGATGTAGAGTGAAGGTAGGTTCAAGGGCAATCACAGTGCACGTTTCGGCGCCTCCGTGACCCCAGGAAGATGAGAGCCGCCATGACTCTCTTTCGGGAGCCAATGGGCCCGAAGGCTAGAAGGATAGAAAAGGCACGACCATGGCACATAGGATAGCGTTTGAATAATTCTTACGTCTTTATTGTACTATGTCATGTGCGATTGAGAGGACGAAATGGTGTTGAAGGGAGCTTGGTCCGAACCACGTTGCACGACTGCGCTGCTTTGACAGCCCCTCTTCCCTTGCTTGGAACCTTTGGAGGCATATGGGCGTCTCCAAATGCTATTCGCGGTTTTGAGTGTGCTTCAGCCTATCTTGAGCGGCATGTTTGCGTGAGGTTGTAGGCTCATCCGCACCTACCCCAAAACTTTTTAAAACTGCACCGATGGGTACTCTAATAATTATGGGCGCGCGCCCGGGCCCGCCAGTCACCCCCTTTCGTGCCCCCGAGAGAAATCATAAATCCGTCGCTGCCACCCACCGAATCCCGTCGTAAGGATTTACTGCTGTCCTGGTTTCCCGACAGGCGCGCAAGCCCCTCCCTTCCTGCCTGTATGCGCCAATGGGGGGGGCCGCCCGGCCCCCGGAGAGGCGGGACTTATCCCCTGACATGGTGGCGCACGCGCCCACTCAATCATATCTTAACCACGGCACCGTGCACTTCGCAGACGAGGACCTCCTATATTTAGTTTACGGCTTGGATTGCCCGACCTAACTTATTTTAACCTGCACATCCCACTTGCGACCGGGTTGAGGCAAATGGATAATTCTAAAACGCTCCGTCCCAACAGCCAGCATTCAACAAAAAAATCAGACAACCCAATGTTGCGTCTTTGTTTTGCATAAAAAGGGAGAACGCTCCAGAGCTCTTGAACTTAGCACCAGCGCCGAAGATTGGTTTGTAAGCTTAAGCCTTGGCTTCTACTATTTAAGATCATATTTACTTTGCTTTGCATCTATTTAGGAAGCTCCGAGCCTTCGGCCCTGACAAAATAGGTGCGATAAAAAAACGAACCAAACAAAGAGGCAAGCCTGCTTGCTTACGACTGGGTCAGGACAAAATCGGAACTTATAAAACACTTGATCCAAACAGCAGCATTCTGAAACCGGCTTTTGAAAGCTTAAGCCCGCGCTCCGTCTATTAAGATAAGAATTACATTGCGTTGCGGCTATTTAGAAGGGTGCAAGCTTTCTTGCCTTCGACCGGGTCGGCACAAAATCAAAACTTTTAGCACACCCGATCCAAACGGCAAGTATTCTAGAAAGGCATGCTAAAAATGTTCCATATTCGAGGGGGCCAATAGAAAAAAGCGATGTCCCGGAGCCTTTATACTCAGGACCAGCACTGAAGATTGGCCTTTGAAAGCTTATGCCCAGGCTTCCGCTAATTAAGACAAATTTGTCTTCGCATGCCAGTTATTTAGAAAACTCCGATCCCCAGGCTTTGACTTATTAGGTGCCGTTATAAAATCAGTACGAGAAAAATGCTGCGTTTTGGATACTTAAACCCTAACCTCGACTTTTAAGACGAAAATGTATTTGCATTGGAACCGTGCACAAAGCTTCGAGCTCCAGACCCTGACCTAATAAGTGCTATTAAAAAACCGAAACCAAAATAAGGGAGCAATCCTTTTTACTTTCACCCGGGTCGAGACAAAATCGGAACTTATAAGACAGTCGATCCAAACCCAAGCATTCTGAAATTGGTTTTTGAAAGCTTAAGCCCGAGCTTCGTCTATTAAGATGAGAATTGCATTGCGTTGCAACCCTTGAGGGGGCTCCGAGCCCCAAGCATCGACATAATAGATGCGAGTATAAAATCAGAACGACAAAAGATCGGTTTTGAATGCTTAAATCCAAACTTCGGCTATTAACCCTTGCCCCGGTGGCGGGTACGAGCCACCTTCGCCCTGGTAGGGGGCTAAAAAAAAGACCCCCCACGATCTCAAAAACTAAGAGAGCTAGAAAAAGCGCAAAACGGCAATCGAAAGCTCTTCAAAAATTATATCGAAAATACTTCGGTCATTTTTTTCAGGTCAATATTAAGGTCACCAGAGGTCAAAATAGGTCAAAATCGCTAATATGAGGTGTACTAAGAAAACGTCATATGTCTCAGAAACTATGACAGCTAGAAACATTTTTCTAGCACCATTCGAAAGCTCTTGAGTTGCTCTTTCATCACAGTGGCATTCATTTTCGTGTCAGGTCAAAGCCTAGGGAGTTACAGGTCACTGAATATTGGGCATATTCTTGGGAATGTCCATAGCCTCCCATGCATAAGGGTGTTTCCTTTTTCGCTAATAACTTCCAAACCAAACAAGATACAGCCAGAGTTGATGCACCATTGCAATCCTCTCGTCAATACGAATCGAATGATATATAATATGCTAGCCAGGTCAAATTTAAAATTGCCTGACCCAGGACAACGGTTGACCCAACTGACCTGGTATAGTCATGATGTATATCATTTGACTTACAGTGACTATACAAACACTTTGGTGACAAAATAAAAGTTCTATCTTAGTTTATTTTAAATTTATAGAGTAAAACACCCAAAACAATGCTTATTTGACCTAAAGTGACCTTTAAAGGTCCCAACTCAAAATTTTGGCATAAACTTCAGAAATGGGCTAAGATCAAATCGTAACCGATGTTTGAAGATGATTCCATCCATACTTACTGAGAAAAGCTGTTTCGTGATTTTCCCCATGTATTTACAATGGGAGGTCATGCTCTGCACATGACCTTAGGTCACCAATATCAAAAATCCCGGAACAAATGTTGTAGCTCCTGGTGGGCCCAATATGTGGTATAAGTTTGAACTTGATCGATTAACCCTTCTTTTAGTTATGCGGTCCTAAGCATTTTTTTAGGTGAGGTCACTTCACCTGGCCTGGTGACCTGACCTGACATGACCTTGGGATAAAATTTTCAGGAAAGATGTAAAAATGATGAAGGAACAGCTAGACCAAGTTTGGTGGCGCTGCGCGCCGCGTGTTTTTTATCACTTCGGAAAAACCCGAGGGAGGTCTAAAAGACCCCCCACCCGGGCGAAGGTAAAGATGAGACTTTGCTTTGCGTTGCAGCTATTTAGAGAGCTCCAGGCCCCAGGCCCTGACAAAATAGATGCAAAGATAAAAAGAAGAGCAAACGCAAAAAAAACATGACGCTGCTTATCATACTGGCTTTAAAACAAATTAAAACTATGAAGCGGCGAGAATTCGCCCCTCTGTTAGCGATCCTATTGTTTATACACAAGTACTACTTGGCGACAGAATTTGGCCAAACTTTGATGCGTGATTATTACAGCCCGATTCGGTGTGGCGGCGCGGGAGAGTATCGGCCGGCTAGAGGACAATTTTTACTTACAGCTCGTGGAAATTTCTCGTCGTGCGGTTATGTCAACATTGTAATGGTCGTGATGGGCCCCGCCCATTGCTGATCATGAGTTTCAACCGAATTTACGATCGAAAAAAGGGTGTGAACCAGTTTGCTAACTCACAGTATTTTTCCTGTATTTTTTGTTTCCTAAACGGCGAACAATGAGGATGTTTATTTTGGGAACGGCAAAAAGAAAGCCATGATAACAAATGAATACTCGTCGTAATTACGGCACTGAGCTGCCCACTCCATTGCTCGACTATGCTATTGATTCCAGTAAGGCCCTCCGCAAGAAAAAACTCTATTTCCCCTTTCATCCTTTTATTAAATTGACATTTCGCGCACCAAAAGCGAACGTTACAGTGGTAGAAAACACCCTAACGTGGTCGAACGGGGTAAAAATGCACATTTTATTGTCTGACGAATTCTATATTATGCCGGTGCATAACTGCCCGCTGGCGCCCAAGTCACATACACAAACACATTACCCCGTCCCCCGTGCCTTCCAAGATTTCATCCATCACCCCCCCTCCCCTGCCGGGTAGGCGCTCCAAAGCTCGGCTCATTTTTTTCAAAATGTCGAAATTTTGAGGGTGGGGGAGGGGAGGTGGGTCAGACCGTTCCGCATAGCGGACTCACTTGTTCGTTGGTGTCGCTCGCTCCCGGAGTGCCGGTCTGTCTCACACGACGGCCCCCGGCTGAATGCCCCTCCCTTCTCTCCTCCTCTCCTCCTTTCCTCGGAGCTTTCGCTCTGCTTTTCACGCCCGTTCCGTGGGGCCGTCCCATTGGCTGACTCGCTTCCTGGGCACACCTGTCCCGCTTTCTGCTAGCTTCTCCTCTGTTTCTGCACATGCCCTCCGTCCGGGGGCCGTGGGAGGTCACTCGCCTTTGCCGTACTGCACTACCTTCGCTGGTCTGACTTTACAGCTGGCTCCGTGCGGACTCTCCTCTCCACGCTGCACCGCAGGAGGGGCTCATGCGCGGTCGTTTTGAAGAGGGGGAGGGAGAAAATAGTGCCAAAAAATAATGAAAAGACAACAGCTAGGAGAGCCTTCTCGGCAGAGGTTTACAACGCACATCTATAATTACACTTAACTTCCCCTGGGCTCCGCCGGTATATTACCGTCTGCGTCGCTTTCGTGGCGGCATATGCCCGTTTTCACACAAAAAAAAACACTCATTCACTAACACGCTGACACTTCAGGAAATTGGTTCCAGAACAATGAGAACAGTCAGCCCGCCCCCCCCCCTGTGTACGCCGTACATAGTGTGCAATAGGTTTTCTAACACTCAGCTTAAGAGCGATAAAAATACAGACTATCCAAGGCTGTGGGTAAATTACTGAGAGAGGTCAATGACACTCTTTGTTTTCGTGGTACAGTTTTTCTTTAAGTTAACACGCGCATTGACGGGGGCGGGTACCCGCCCTCCCTCGGGTTTTTCGGAGATAGTAGAAAAACGACGGCGCGTAGCGCCACCGTACTTGGTATACGGTGAACCACATGAAGGAGCGGTTATTGAACCATAGCATCTCGGCAATTAACACGAACACAGGCCTACTCGAACAAAGCAAAAGTTTGTTCCCTGAACCTACGCGCCAGTTATTTATGGACTTGCGGTCGGAGCCATTCGAAAACTACGTCTCTTTCTATACAGACGTATCCAAAAGTGACAATGTCACAGGGTGTGCATTTGTTGGTGACGATGTTGAGCAGTTTTTTTAGCTTGCCTTACGAAAGATCCGTTTTACCCCAGAGCTGTACGCCATTTTTTGCTGTTTGGACCAGGTGTCTAAGCTGAGAGCGAGAAAGTTGTGCGATTTTTACCCAATCGTTGTCTTTTCTATAGACATTGAAATTATTTTATTTCTATAATGCGTCATCTCGACTCTCATAAGGCAAAAAATCAGAAAAAAGATCATGCTGGCGTCAAACATGACACCCGAGGCCCCTTACCTCTGTTCACCGTTCTAGCGGTGTACCATCCAGCAGGTATACATGTGTGGTATGGATCGGTGATTTGCGCAGCGTAAATGAGATGACAGAACATATTACAGGATTAAATGGCAGGCGCCAGATTTTGGACCATGTCGCTAAATTATTGTCTGCCTGAAAAGCATCACTATCTTTTTTCAAATAAAAATTGATGGCACAGTTGAAGGGCAAGCACAGATTACCAGTCTTATCTCACTAACACATACATTCGCTTATCGTTTCAATGGTGTCACTGTTTTATATTCTCTCTAGTTACGCTACTTTCTTCACATAACTTGATTGGCGAGATTAGACGATTTTTCTCGCTAGTGAATACCGGCCTGATCGAGCATGGGCAGCAGAATATCGCCACATGACTCTCAGACACAGGCGCACGATAGCAAGATAGAGAGATATTCACATTTCTTGACCCTGTATTGAAGATTCCTTGTCTTTGGAATCATATTGAAAGCCTTTCGTAAAGTCTGTATAAGTATACAAAACTCCGATTTCATCTTCCGCATAAATATTTAGAGGGCATAACGCATACATTTTTTAATAACAAGGTTTCTCCACCAGGAACTCTTGATCCTCTACTTACTATGATGACTTGGGCCTACTTATGAGGTCCGATGACGTCACGCGCCGGTTCCTCATTACCTATCCGCGTCGAATTGGAAGCATTCATGTTGCCGACTTAGCCGACCATTGTCCTACTGACCTTACCCGTTATAACTTACCTGATAGTTGTCAGCCATTTCCTTTTCAGCTTGGTATCCCTTGGAAAACAGAAAAACTTGCAATGATTTCTACAACTGCGATGAGAATACCTACTTGGAAGCATAACAAAAGGGCATTAAGCTTGTTCTAAAAAAAGTTAAAGGCCAGGAGATTGGATCAGTAGCTTAAAGGAGCATTAAACATTGTCTGAGAAAAATAACACATATAAGTATAATCGAGCATAATCGTCACCAGCGATTATTAGGCGTGTTATACACACAACCGATAGTTTGATGCAACTTGAACCGAAAACTAGTGCACTGTACTTATGACACTGAAATTTGTGTAGCAGTCTAATCAATCACTGAAATTAGTACTTTCTGTAATTTGCAGTATTTGAGTACAATGATCAAAATTCCCTCCCCGTTTAGACCTTTTGTTGGGTGGCAGGCAAGGTAAGAACCCCTACCTCCGCCACCGCTTGCGTGCTCAAGAACGGTACGGTTAAACTGATCATGCAAGCTGCTACAAATGCAAAGGCACGGCCCAAACATACCAAGCCTGTCGGGGTGCGACGTAGGAGGAGAGGAGCAAAGCTCCGGCCTGGTCTCTCCTGTCTGAGATCCTCGGTTTGTGAGAGGGTACAAGTAAGCAGACAGGACAGGGGAACTTGTAATTTTGGGGACTGGAATGCACTGAGACACTCGGACAGTCCCTTACCTGCCAGGCGATTCAGCTCTAATGACACAGCGGGCACCGCCCATCCGGCTCTGACCGCATAGGGTCACGTGTTCGGCCCACCTCGGGCGCCGGACCGGCCGACCTCCGCCAATCAGCGGCCGGCTCGTTCACGGCAGCGCCACGTCCATGCATTCACATCAGGGGCGGATGCAGACCCGAATTTCGGGGGGGGCAGTGAGTTGGGGGAGGGCGGAAGTGAATATCTAATTGCTCGACAGGCCTAGTGTAAACACTTTTTTCGAAAATTTATCCGGCCTTTGGGGGCAAAAGATAGTTTGGCCCCCCTTCCAGCGCTTTGGGTGGGGCCATGGCCAGAATGCCCCCCCCCCACCGCGTCCGCCAATGATTCTCATGAGCTTCAGCATATTCAAAAAAACAAATAGTACTAAATAGATAAACTGAAAACGCAAATCCTGACAATTTTCAAGGAATTGTGCACGTTTGGGATGTTAAACAGAAAGCCACCATTTAGGAGATAGGTGTATACGTAAGGTAACCAAGACTGAAACTTTTCAGTTGATTGGAGATAAGCGGAAGCAAGTTGTCGGGCCTCCCTGGAGTCTCAACGACTCCCTGGAGTCACCTTTTATGACACCCAAACTGCATTTATTAACAACGAAACGGAAGTCTCCCTTGAAATAATATTCTGGTTCTATTTCATCACATTTTGATAAACCAGAGATAACATGTCGATGAAGGTTTTTTGTCATTGATTTGAACTCGTAAAAATAGAGCAAAAATATTTAGGTAAACGGAATCCTCGCGACAAGCCGAATCGAATTATATATAATCTGACCTTTTTAGGTCAAATCCGGTCAAATCTAGGATTTGAGCTGACCTGCCGTCAGGGATAAGGCGAACATAATGCCGTCAAAATAAATGTTATATCACCATCCATTTACACATTTAACTTATAACTTTTAACAGGGCCAAAGAGAGTGGACTGCCGGGCGAGGAGAGTCGTATGGTGATTTGAGCTTTGGCAGGAGGGAGTCGGAGGCTAGCCTGTACGACAACTAGGTATTCAGTTTAAACGATTTTCTCCATATTTTTCTAATGGAGAGGTCATGGCTCTTACTCAACCTTAGGTCGTCGATATGGAAAATACCGGAATATATGTTTTAGAACTTGGTGGGCCCATTATGTGATGAGTTTCAATTTGATAATGTTGTGGCGGACCTCACTTCGTGCGAATTCGTTTGGCTCAGTCGGTAGAGCAGCGGGCGCTTAAGCCCAGTATCGCGGGTTCGATCCTCGTTACGAGCGGCGGTTTTTACTAACTCTCAACGTGTGTGGTTCTTGGCGCGAACGGCGATTATGATTGGTGTATTTTGGGTCACGTGACCTGGTCACGCGATCACGTGATCGGGCCGCATGGCTCTGAGGCGATGTCGGGGTTGCGCCGGGGACGAAGGGCCAGTAGTGTCTCTACTAACCGTGGAGCCAGTCAACCAGACTCGACATTGGAGGAAGGTCTCAATCCGTCCCCCTCTCCCTGCCGGTGCCTCGGACCCTCCGAGCACCATTCTTCGTTACCGACGGTGCCTCGGACCATCCAAGTGCCATTCCTCGCTCCTGTCGGGGGAACGCCATTCGTTGTTACCGGCGGTCATAGGCGGATCCAGGCAGTGGCGGATCCAGGGGGGGCAAAAAGGCAATTGCCCCCCCCAAACGGAAAAACTCGGGTCAAAACTATGTTTTCCCCCCAAAGCGATCGAGCTCCTTTTTCCCCCGACTCCTTTTTAGCGTGTAAGCAAGATTTTGGTGCTTCAACTCTCAACTTCAAACAGAATTAGTGAAGTTCAGTGTAAATGTTGGGGCTTGGATAGGAAAAAAGTATTTTGAGCCCATATTTTTCACCCCGTGGCGTTTTTTTATTATTATTTTTTGTTTTTCGTCACCAGTTCCAAAAATCCTATCAAAAAGGCATATTGTAGCGCAATTTTTCACTGCGTGACGTTTTTTTTTGCTTTTCGACTTTGGTTTGCCCCTCCCAAACCAGCTGGCTAGATCCGCCACTAGATCCAGGATTGCCGATCGGGGGAGGGGGGTTGTTTGTTTTAATCAGTCAGTTTTTTTTTCAAATGCTGATAGGTTTTGGAGTGCTGTGGCGAGGAGCATAATGATAAGTTGATAAGGTGTTCACTGGCCTGTCCCCTCGAATGCAGATGTAAAAACACTGAAGATTGTATATTCGGGCATAGCCCTTCATCAGAATCATGTAGTTAATATAACAAATACAGTCAAGGTGTAGCCAGACCTCGAATTGAGCTTCACATAAATGCCTTTTCAAGTGAATTGTTAAAAAAGGATGTCGTGACAACAACGATATTGCTACCTCTAACCTAAGAGTAATACCGACAATACAATAAAACTAGACCATTAATTGTGTAACAAACTTTTCTATTATAGCCAAACACTAGCTTTTCGTTAATAATCGAAAATTCGCCGAAGTATCTTAATCGGTTATTTTTATATTTTTATTCTTATTTATTTTATTATTTTACTTGACTGCAGCTAAAATGCTAACGGTAACTACTTATTTAGCACTAGTACACGTGTTAATGGATCGGTGTAATGACTGCGAACTTTCCTGTCTAATTCAGGCTGATGTTATATTACTATAAAAGCCTCGCTCGAATTATCTAATGAAGATATGTAATAAAGTTATATAATACAATAATATAGCATAACAATTAGAACATACATATACGTATATATATTCATTAAATATGATGGAGTATTCAGTGTTGGTTTTTTCTTGGTGAGGCTTTCAACTTTGCGGAATAGTTTTTTCTCTTGGTTGTCCAAATCTGAGAGAATTGTGCTTATATTTACATGTTCAGGTAACGTTTCATCAATCCAATTAACATCCTCAGACAACATGAGTGACATAAGACACAAAGTTAAAAATACACATTATGTACGTTATAAATCCAAAAGTAATCGCAGATCAGTTCGGTCAGAAATAATTTAAAAAATGGAGCTGACATGGCTCTACAATTATTTCTGTGCGCAGGTGCTCTTAACATGGGCGGTATCTCCATTAATAGCAAAAGTGCAAACAATTCTATCAGCCTTTTCTGTTGTATGATGAACGGCTTACACAACATAATGCAGGTCTGACGAACTATCTGATCACAATATCAACATAACTAAGAGGCATTAACACTGCATAACACTCAATAGCAATTCACTATACACGGATATGCATAATACTGTACAGTTTGAGCTAACCTGTTGGAAGTCGTTTATCATACTGAGACAGGTCCCCCATCAGGTTCATCTGTCTGTTGATTTCTGGGTCCCTGTCCCTGATATAAACGGCCTCCAGGACGGTTAACCGTCTCCTGTCAAAACATCGCTGTATGATGTATGTATTATTCACGAGCATAGCCCTGGTGAGTTTTTGTTTGTGTGTCGTTTCAGTGTGTTTTTTAGGGGCGTCGGCCTGGAGGTGGAGTGTCATACGTCTTGAGAGTGTAGTCGTCGTGTGTCCGATGTATATCGAGTTAGGACGGCGCGCACAGTCGCCGATGGGGCAATGGTACTCGTATACAACGTTCACAGCCTGTAGAACGGATTTGTCTTTGTTGAGGTTGTTGGTCATAACTAAGTTAGATGTAGATGGGCTTTTGTAGTAGGTGATTAGTTTAATCCGGTCTTTTGGTTTTTTTGGCATAGTGTTTCTCATGACAATGTCACGCAGTATCTTTTCGTCGTCTTTGTATGCCGTGGGCATCGTTCCTCTGTAGAAAAGTTTGATTGTCGCGCCCTTGAGTGTGGTGTCCTGTCTGTTGATATTATTATTTTGACCCGGGCTAGTATGCGTCGTCTCGTCCTTGTCCGTGGTTTTATGTCGGTTGTTGCCTTGTTTCGTGCTAGTCTGCTTAGTGTCGTGCTAGTCTGCTTAGTGTCGTCTTTGTCAAGGCATTGTCTGTTGTTAATACTGCTCTCTTGTCCCGTTCTAGGCTGTGTAGTCTCGTTCTTGTCTTGTTTGGGTTTTGTAGAGAGGTGTTGGTCTAGGAGTCTTCGGATGGTGCTGTCTATGTCAATAAGACGATAGTTGTTGTTTACTAGTATTTGTCTAATTCTATCCAGTTCTTGGTGCAGCAGGGCCCACGTGCTGCAATGTTTGATGGCCCTGTGGACATATGCTCGGATGACGCTTTGTTTGTATGTCTCGGGGAATTCGCTATTTCCGTTGAGGCATGCGCCATTATCGGTTGGTTTCCTGTACACCGCAATAAGGAAATCCCCGCTGGTACTGGATGCATTTACCAGCACGTCCAGAAATGCGATCTTACTATAAACTGATGGCTCAATAGTGAACGTGAGAACTGAATGTTCTTTTAGTTTGTTTTTCAGAATTTGAGGCTGCTCTTCATCTGCGATGTCTACAAATATATCATCTATGTATCGGCCAAATATATGTGGTTTTGTGTCCATCGATTCCAGGGCAGTGGACTCAACATGAGACATGTAGCTCTCCGCAAAGAGTAAACCCAACGGTGAGCCCATGGCCACCCCGTCCACCTGTTGATAGAGGTTGCCACGAGGACATCTAAAAGGCGTGCTTTTCGTGCAGATGCGTAGCATTTCCCTAAGAATGATCCTAGGGACACGTGGTGGTGGAATGGAAGCATGTTCATACGCATTTTCAGTATGATTTCGATGGTTGCTTCAACAGGTACATTAGTGAATAAGGACGAGGCATCAAGAGAGAAAAGGGTTGCCTGTCTATTTTTTAGTCGTAAAACTTCCACAAACTCATCCGATGACCTTAGCGAGTATGTTTTAGGGACATACGGGGAGAGTATAGTGTTCAATCGTTTAGCGGTCTCGAAGAATGGGGTCGGTATTTGCGAGATGATTGGACGCAGTGGGGTACCAGGTTTATGTGTCTTATAATAATAATAATTGTTGGGGTTTAACGACGCACCAACTGCCAGGGTCATACGGCGTCGCCAACTCTCACCCTGTTGGAAGGGATTTTTGGGGATCAGATCGACTTATTCAGAGGCTCCGCCGGGACTTGAACCCGGGACCGGTGGCTTAGAAGACAAGGGTGCTATCCACTAAGCCACCTCATCCCCTATGTGTCTTAGGGTTACCGTAAAAGTAGCCGGGGTTGAAGTCACCAACGATAGGTTGAAATCTGACACCTGCTACTTCATCATGAGCAACCTCGATCAACTTGTTAAGCTGCTTTTTCTGATCAAGCACTGGATTCCTACGGAGCTTTGTAAATTTCGATTCATCATTCAGGATAGAATCTACCTCATCAAAGTAGTCGTCTCGATCTAATATTACGAAAAGAGATGACTTCTCAGACACCACTAAGCGCTTCCTATCACTACCGATACCCGAACATTTGAAGAAGAGAGCCGAGAATGCAATACGAAATATATCTCTACTGAATACGAGCGACTCGTCAAGGACCGGATCTGGAGAAAGCCCTCGAATCTCTACGGCGGCCCAGTCAGCGTTTATGAACAGCAAGATGGATTCATCAATCTTTCAACATGCGTGCTAACTGAAGACCAAAAGTAGTTCCTGAACCTAGGCCTGAAGTGTCATACGTACCCGAAGCGGAATCAACTGGAAAAGAAAGCGGAATGGGAACTACTCTACCTGCAAATCTGCGATCATGAAAGTAAAGGTAATATCCTGGTATACCCTGAAATCCAAGAACACCTTTTGGTTGAAAGCACCAAATGCAGAGGTAGTGTTAAAAGTAACCTAATACCGGAAAGATGGCGTAATGCTGCGAAAAAACTAAAAGTTAACCCTAACATCATTTGTGTGGAAGGCTGATAGGTCATCTCTTTTCGTAATATTAGATCAAGACGACTACTTTGATACGGTAGATTCTACCCTGAATGATGAATCGAAATTTAGAAAGCTCCGTAGGAATCCAGTGCTTGATCAGAAAAAGCAGCTTAACAAGTTGATCGAGGTTGCTCATGCTGAAGTAGGAGGTGTCAGATTTCAACCTATCGTTGGTGACTTCAACCCCGGCTACTTTTACGGTAACGCTAAGACACATAAACCTGGTACCCCACTACGTCCAATCATCTCGCAAATACGCACCCCATGCTACGAGTCCGCTAAACGATTGAACACTATACTCTCCCCGTATGTCCCTAAAACATACTCGCTAAAGTCATCGGATGAATTTGTGGAAGTTTGACGACTCAAAAATAGACAGGCAACCCTTTTCTCTCTTGATGCCTCGTCCTTATTCACTAATGTACCTGTTGACGCAACCATCGAAATCATACTGAAAATGCGTATGAACATGCTTCCATTCCACCACCACGTGTCCCTAGGATCATTCTTAGGGAAATGCTACGCATCTGCACGAAAGGCACGCCTTTTAGATGTCCTCGTGGCAACCTCTATCAACAGGTGGACGGGGTGGCCATGGGCTCACCGTTGGGTGTACTTTTTGCGGAGAGCTACATGTCTCACGTCGAGACCACTGCCCTGGAATCGATGGACACAAAACCACATATATTTGGCCGATACATAGATGATATATTTGTAGACATCGCAGATGAAGAGCAGCCTCAAATTCTGAAAAACAAACTAGAAGAACATTCAGTTCTCACGTTCACTATTGAGCCATCAGTTTATAATAAGATCGCATTTCTGGACGTGCTGGTAAATGCATCCAGTACCAGCGGGGATTTCCTTAGTGCGGTGTACAGGAAACCAACCGATAATGGCGCATGCCTCAACGGAAATAGCGAATTCCCCGACACATACAAACAAAGCGTCATCCGAGCATATGTCCACAGGGCCATCAAACATTGCAGTACGTGGGCCCTGCTGCACCAAGAACTGGATAGAATTAGACAAATACTAGCATACAACAACTATCGTCTTATTGACATAGACAGCACCATCCGAAGACTCCTAGACCAACACCTCTCTACAAAACCCAAACAAGACAAGAACGAGACTACACAGCCTAGAACGGGCCAAGAGAGCAGTATTAACAACAGACAATGCCTTGACAAAGACGACACTAAGCAGACTAGCACGACACAAGGCAACAACAGACATAAAACCACGGACAAGGACGAGACGACGCACACTAGCCCGGGTCAAAATAATAATATCAACAGACAGGACACCACACTCAAGGGCGCGACAATCAAACTTTTCTACAGAGGAACGATGCCCACGGCATACAAAGACGACGAAAAGATACTGCGTGACATTGTCATGAGAAACACTATGCCAAAAAAACCAAAAGACTGGATTAAACTAATCACCTACTACAAAAGCCCATCTACATCTAACTTAGTTATGACCAACAACCTCAACAAAGACAAATCCGTTCTACAGGCTGTGAACGTTGTATACGAGTACCATTGCCCCATCGGCGACTGTGCGCGCCGTCCTAACTCGATATACATCGGACACACGACGACTACACTCTCAAGACGTATGACATTCCACCTCCAGGCCGGCGCCCCAAAAAACACACTGAAACGACACACAAACAAAAACTCACCAGGGCTATGCTCGTGAATAATACATACATCATAGAGCCATGGGCGCCGAAAGCGGGGGGACGGGGGGACGCGTCCCCCCCTGTTGGCCAACCAGGGGGGGACGTCCCCCCAAAATTTTTGGGTCAATGGTCATTAATGCTGTCAGTTACCGAATATGCTCAAAATCCGCCTCCCCCGGTCAGCACCAGCCCGGTTCTGTCCCCCCCTGCGAAAATTCCGTGGCGGCGCCCCTGCATAGAACGATGTTTCGACAGGAGACGGTTAACCGTCCTGGAGGCCGTTTATATCAGGGACAGGGACCCAGAAATCAACAGATAGATGAACCTGATGGGGGACCTGTCTCTGTATGATAAACGGTTTCCAACAGGTTATCTCAAACTGTACAGTATTATGCATATCCGTGTATAGTGAATTGCTATTGAGTGTTATGCAGTGTTAATGCCTCTTAGTGATGTTGATATTGTGATCAGATAGTTCGTCAGACCTGCATTATGTTGTTTAAGCCGTTCATCATACAACAGAAAAGGCTGATAGAATTGTTTGCACTTTTGCTATTAATGGAGATACCGCCCATGTTAAGAGCACCTGCGCACAGAAATAATTGTAGAGCCATGTCAGCTTCATTTTTCAAATCATTTCTGACCGAACCGATCTGCGATTACTTTTGGATTTATAACGTACATAATGTGTATTTTTAACTTTGTGTCTTATGTCACTCATGTTGTCTGAGGATGTTAATTGGACTGATCCAACGTTACCTGAACATGTAAATATAAGCACAATTCTCTCAGATTTGGACAACCAAGAGAAAAAACTATTCTGCAAAGTTGAAAGCCTCACCAAGAAAAAAAACCAACACTGAATATTCCGTCATATTTAATGAAACTTGTATCCGCGAAAATCTGCTCCCATCCTTTACTAATATATATATATATATATATACAAGTTTTTCTCTTGTCCAAGAAATACCATCCTGAAAAGGTAGTGGCTGACTACTTAACACGCGCCCCGCTGGGGGGGACGAAATTCGCCCCCTCCTGGTTTTCTCCAGATAGCTGCAAAAAGAAGAGACGCAGAACAACAAAACTTACAGTATCTTATCCCTGATCAATTTTACACATCTGACCAAATTTTTTGGTGAAGGTCACCTCAGGTCAAGGAGCTATTCAAGGTCAAGTGACCCAACCTCAAAACCTAAAATCACGAGTTTGAAGCGGCGCCCAGGGAATATCAGCGAACCGAACAGTTTGAAACTTCCACGATATGATAAAGTCATTAAGTCTACAAATTTAGTATCTCAAAATTTCGATATTGTTGACCTAAGGTGGGGTAAATTTTTTGGTCACCCCATTATAAGTCTATGGTGAAAAATAGAATGGGCTCGTTTTCAGTAAACACTTTTTAATACTGGATAAATAACGCCGAAAATCCTCAAACCGTCTATTCCTACCACGATCTTGACCATAAAGTTTAGTTTTTAAGCATCTGACCTCTCAAAGGTCATATGAGGTCACGGGAGCATTGAGTGATTGTTTTGCCAATACATTCTCACTGAATTGAGATAAAGTGTCTTACTGTATAGATTTTGAATAAACAAAGATAGAACATTTATGTTGTCACAAAGTGTTTGCCTGGTCACTGTAAGTCAAGAAATTTCTTGCTGAATTCATGCGAGCTTTCTAATGCACTTTGCAGATTTGCGCTAACCTCCATATTTTCGGAGTTAGAGGGAGGGGCCATCGATGGCCCCCTCCCCGGTGGGGCAAAAGTGGCGCTGGACCCCCGGTGAGGTGCGGGTTAAGCTGGATTTCTGAGATGGGTGGCTTAGTGGATAGCGTTTATGTCTCTTAACCCTCGCCCCGGTGGAAGGTGTTTGAACACTCGCCATCGGGTTTTTCCGGCAACATGAAAAAACGGCGGCGCGAAGCGCCGCTGTACTTGGCACACATTATCCTTATCGATTCCGCAAGTTTTTCCAAACTTTTAACTCTGGTTCACCTCAGGTCAGGCCATTTTTTAACATGTTAACTGGGGGGCCATTTGCCCCCCAGTCGGCCGAAATTCCCCCCCCAGTGCCCGGAAATTGGCCCCCAGTGAAATAGACAGGAGATGACTTAAACCTCAACAAATGAAAACTCACCAAACGAAAATAAGACAGAACACCATACAATAATAATCATTTAGTGTTATTGCGGGTGCATAATTAGCAATCCACAAAAATTGTGTTAAACAATTCCATCCGTGGCTGTCTCCTCCATCGCGCGAAGACGAAACAAAGCGCGTATTTACGCGAAATCCCGGCAAAGCCGCCTCAGCATCAACTAACACAATGCTGGAGATAAATGCTGGCTTACAACCAATCATACATCATGTTCTATCCGACCGGAAGCCCACACCCCAGCCAGTATCGGGAAATTGTATGATGTATATCATTTCACACGCGGTCATTTGTGAGCGCTTAGAGCTCGTTCGTGGATTAGACGGGACACGTTGTAGTCAAAACGCGTAAGACTAGTTGCTGGTGTGGAGGTGTGAAGTGCATAATTAGCAATCCACAAAATTTGTGTTTTATTATTATTATTATTCATTTATCTATATTGTATTTATTATTATTTATTTTTATTTATTATTGTGGTTGTAACATACATAAACGTCACTACCGCTAAAAAAGTGAGGGGCCAGCCAAACTTCAGCCTGATGCTGACAACAAACTTTCCACGTCAGTACCAAAAGCTATTCGAATTTGGGGTCCACGTTGCCTTCCGCAGCGGGCTGGTTATACAAATTCCAGGTTTTCTCTCATTTTGACTGAGATCAGGAAATTTCTAGTAAAAGAAGTGGGCGGGGGGAGGGTGGGTGCGTGCAGGCCCCCTGGTCCCCCTTTTCCGCCACTTTTTGTGGCAATTTGTAGTGAGACCGCTGCCTCAAGTTGTTGTGCAAAGTCGATGATTTGTTAGCTGGCCTTGATTCCTTGATGTTGAAAATTGAGAGAGATTATATAACGGCCACAGCCCTTCGTTAGAATCATCAAACGGTCTCCCGAGAAACCATTCCAACAAGGAAAGAGCTGGCAACGCCATATGACCCTCACAGTTGGTGCGTCGATAAGCCTAAAAATGTATTAGCTGGTTTTTGTACTACATTCCCTATATGATTTTGACAGCAGTAGCCACACATCATAGTAGGTATGTACCTAAAAACTGATCTCGATTTACCCTATAGACCACTTGTGTTCGATACTTTAGGAATTTACTTACCTTGCCACACTCATAAGAAAATAACCTTTTCATTTGGAATACATTGCAGCAGCGTCGCGGCTGTCAGGTTGGCCATTGTGTGGCCAAATATCTCGAATTGGGCTTTTTTGTCGTGTTTAGCCCCGCGATTTTTTCGGTTGGCCCTTCCTTGGAATCTCGCCTTTTTGCCTATTTTCTAACAGCTGACACCTAAGCTAGGTGCCTATTGTTTGCGTTCTATAATTCTACTTAGTCGCATAGCCTGATTCAGCTTGTCTCATGGGGAGTGGGCACATAGCTAGGGCTCGCCACTTAGGCGGCAAACTTATCAGGTGTACGCAAAATCCTGTCGCGGGGGCGTTGGTCTTCACATCCTGGGGAAGGGGGCTGGAAAGCGACATTCTTAACCCTATTTCCGGCAGGGGGGGCTAATATTGCCCCCCTAAGGTTTTTCAAGAATATCTCCGAAACGGCTTGCGATAGAACTTTGAAACTTCCTGACTTTTCCTAAAACTAGTACAGGCAGGTTTTCTGAAATTGTCAATATTATATACTTACCAGGGGCGGAGCTATGGCTGGGTTTTTGGGGAGGTTCTATCCACAAACCAAGTATTATCGTATGCGATGGGTTCTTTGTAAAAGGAAGCCGTCTCTGCTGATCCTGATACCAGTTATATGGTTTTATTATATCATTTTTTATGTGAGATGATAGTGCATTCACAATTGTCACTATTTGTATTCATCAGGGGCGGTTACAGCAGTTCAAAATGGGGGGAATGTTATCAAGAAGGACTAAACGTTAGTAAGTGAGAAGACTGCTTACAGCCGTGCCAGGGCGAATACAATTGGGTATATGAAAATTCAAAATAGTTATAACCAAATTCTAGATTACCAGAGGCGTGTCCAGTCACTACACATTTTCAAAATGCATATTCCCAGCCAGTATCACCGCCGCGACTCAATATCGTTGTATATTAAAAATGTGTTTCCAATCACCCCCACCCGCCCCCCCCACGACGAGAGTCCTTGATCCGCCTATGTCACCCCCTTTCCCAGAGCTGCCATGGGAGGGTAAAAATTATCAGAAATAAATTTCAACTAGTCGAGGGACTAATATACTCATGCATACCACTCGCATATTGTTGGGATGTATTTTACCCCACTGTTTTACCTTACTGCATCCGCCCCTGATGAGTTTTTCACTTTTTTCAGTTATTTATGTGTCAAAGATGCCAAGCAGTATATCACGGCTTCTAATCCGCGTAACAAAAACTTTTTAGGTTGTATATATTTCCCCTCATAGTCCTGGTCCTGGAACTGCCATTGAATTTCGAATTTTTGCGTAACTCGAGTATATGACAATTTTGGGTCAATTATTTGTAAATCTGAACTAGTTTTGTGAAAATCGTACAACAGAGACAAGGGTTATGGAAAATCTAAAAAATACACAAAAATTGTATATTTTGCACGACTTTCTCCTTAAAAATCAAAATTTTGAAATTTCTTTTTTTTAAAATAAAGTTTAGCGTCAGGGAAATCTATAGCACTTTGAATTTTCAAAATCGGCCGGTTAGATTACGAGATCTTAGGGGGGCCGATATTGCCCCCCTGCCGGAAATAGGGGGTAGCCGGGAGCCTGACGGAAATAGGGTTAAGGTGCACCATCGACCCTTCAGTGAGGCTCCATAACCATCTAAGGGGACGTCAGTGTCGATCGAGTAGGGCACACGTGCCCCCTTCACCCGATCCGCCAATGATGTACGGGTTTGATGGGTGACTACTTTTCCCGTCACCAGTGATAGTACGTCTAATTATAAAAACTTATTTCGGATTCATTCCAGGGTGTTTAGCTCCAACCCACTGGTGCCTGAGTTTCAGCGATCCACTGCAGTGGATGGATCCACGCACCAGTGCACTGGTGCGATAACTTACTATCCCTTGCTCTTTCTCAATTCCACATTTGGCTGTATATTCACCCGCTCGTGAATGTTTCAATTCCAAAACTTAACCCTTTGGAATGAATTAATTACTATTTTCAAAACGGCGCCATTATAGACACGGCAGCTGCCCCGCGATCCCACGGACTTTCCATCCATGATGATTTATACTAGGTCCTTTTCCTTCCCAGTCCCGAAAATGGCCAAGATTTGGACACCATCCTGGGGTTTGGAAGAGTTGGAGCTAGCCCAGAAAGAGGTGGAGGATAATAGCATGTCCGTTCAGAAGGCAAGCCAGACGTTTGGGATTCCGCTCACAACATTACGGGATCACGTAAAGGGCCGAGTACGAGTGGCAAGAGGAGAACGTCCTACGCCACTCTCAAAGGGCAGGAAACCCTGTTAGACCCAAAAGCCGAGGAGGTACTAAAAAACCATGTGCTCAAGATGTCCAGCATATTTTATGGCATTACCATGTCCGAATTCAGGCGGCTGGCTTATCCTGGATACAGCTGATGTCAATAGAAAAATGACCTTTTTCATAAAGGTGTACTTTTACATAAACCATTTTCTCTCAACCTGGACTTTACAGAAACCATTTTCCCAACACGGTGGGACGCAATCACCAACCAGACAATGGATCAAAACTAAGGGAAAAATACCGACACCAAGGGTTTCATTCTAGGTACGAAGAAATCTCGTTCATCAATCAAAATTCAGAATTCAACATTTAGACTTTTTCCTTGGATTGGTTCTAGATGATTTTGGACTTGATTAATTCTGACTGGCCGATGATGTCGGTCTCTCCATCTACGGGATCATCGCGTATCCGAGCTTGAATTACACGTTATTGAGTTTTGGGAGGGGGGATGGGTGGGCAGAGGGTTTTGGGAGGGATATGATCGTTGTTGAACTGTTGTGACATCCTTAGTGATGTGTTGGTTCGTGTTAGCGTTCCATAATTGCTTGCAGCTATTGTTGATAAGCTGCTTCTCTACGCTTGCGTTAGAAAATGTCGCATTTCAACGAGCTGTTTTGTCATGTATCTTCTGAATTACCAGAAATGAAATACAAACTCTAAAGTTAAAAAAGGTACGAAGAAACCTACACGCATTTCCATCATATAAACATCACAGCCTAAATGCGCCCACGAGTGGCGCATTTTGGTAATGCGTGCCTAAGTGCGCCAATTGCAATGCTTTTCTAAAACGCTTACACTGCGAGAATAAACGAATGCTCAACTATAGGAAGCTCATGGAATCTAGAAAATTTCCAATATTATCGGATTCCAAAGGTGTTTTTAGCCAATAGCATCCACTTTTGCTGGGGCAGTCATTCTAGCCTAAGGGGGCGCATAATGGGCACTCTCCCCTATTTCCGGTTTGTTCCTTGCATAAATGTGACTTCTTTTGACCTCTTCCGCTCTTGAATACGATATTCTGACACTGAAAAAGCAGCAGACCTGCAGGAAAACTGGTATGGTGGTGGGACAGAACTTTGTTAAAAACACGATCCACAAAAATGATGGCCACCGAAAACCGGACATGCGATACTATAGGTGCTCTTTGGGTGAAAAGTTGATGGCCAAGTGCGCCCTCTGAGGCTCCGCACTCATCCACTTACCAAAATCCTAGATCTGCTACCGTTTAAGAGCAAAAAAATGCATTGTTGGAAAAGAGAGAAAACATTAAATATTTCCGGGGAGTGGTGCGGCCAAGATGATAAATGATGCTAACAAATGCTCTGGTTATGTGGATAAAATCACTTGATGGTCACGCGGGATTGGAGGGGCACCCCTGGCTTCCTATCAAACGAGAAGTGTACTAAAAATATTGGGTCAAGTCAATATCAAACTGTCAACAATGAGTTTTAAATAGTGATACAAGTCGCTTTTTCTGTGGGCTTATGACTACCGCTAGGGGCTGCTTTAGCCTCAAATCTGGCTTTTGTGGTATATATTTGGCTATTTTAGTGAAAATAAAATTTTTCCCCTATGACCCTTTTTCTAACTCGGTTTGACCTTTTCCGCCGAAAAATAACTTGGCAGCCCTGGGCAGCATCTATAATCTGGAATAACATGGAATAACACAAACATTTGTTTAACATTAACGCGTCTAAGTTTTATTAAACCCCCTCAAAATGCGGTCTTGATCCCCTGAAGACACTATAATGGCCAGCACAAGAAATGCCCCCCACTGACTTTTCCTTTAAAAATGCCCTGCCTCAGGTCAGTTAAGTTTGGGTCACCTCAGGTCAAGTCACCAGTGCAGGTCAAGTGACCTCACCTCAAAAAATGTTTAGAGTGGCATTAGTAAGAAATAGGTGAATCTATCGGATTGAAACTTATAACTCATAATGGCCCCACCAAGTTCTACAAAATGTGTTCCGGGATGTTTTTGTATCGATGACCTAAGGTCAAGTAGGGACCTATCCATTGGAATACATGGAAAAAACAGAAATTGGGCTGTATTGGTGTAGATAAAGCTGATAATACCTTTATATTCTCCAAATCGAAGTATCCTGGGCTCCTTTCCAGGTTCATGTGACAATTTGTGACCTGTGACCTCTGAAAGGTCATCTGGAGCTGCTTAAGCAGTTTTCAGTCTTAGGTCAATAACTGCATGAAGTGGTGATACAGTTTTTATTTTCATATCATTGCGTTTGGATTGCTGTTGCAAGTCGATTGATATCATATTGACTATGCTAGGTCTAAGTGATATTGACCCGACCTGACATCAGGTCATTTTTGTATTTTGACCTAGTATGGTTTTGTTATACATCATTCGATTTGCTGTGACGAGAGGAAGCGAATGGTGCCTACAAAATGATTATAAGTCATTTCTGTCAGATGCTAGAGCCCAACAACTTTTGCTGAAAATGTCAACTTCTTTGACCTTGCATGACCTCAATATTGGCTTGAGCTAAAAAGTGACTCATATAGTTCCGTCATTAATTTCTATGAGCTATCCACCAGCCTTCGCGTTTTTCGCTATCCCGCATAGGGGCCGAGTTCGAGCGGGGGGTGTTCAAACACCACAAGGTGGCTCAGGAGGCCCAGCAGGGCGCGGGTTAAGCCGTCGGTTCCGGCTTCAAGCCTCGGCGGAATCAGTCTCTGAATAAGTTTATCTGGTCCCTAAAATTCCCCAACAGGGTGGGACTTGGCCGGGGGCGCAGCCAGAGTTTTGGTATGGGGGGCACACCACCTTTGAGGGGCACCCCGGGAGAAAAAAACACTTTGTAACATAACCTAAAATCTTACGATATCTTAGATTAGGTCAACTTTTGGGCACATTTTTTCTAAGAAAAATGCAATTCAAGCATTGACGGGGAAAGAAGACTCGGCTAAAAGCGGAAAAAAG
Source organism: Lepas anatifera (assembly GCA_034440635.1). Taxonomy (NCBI): domain Eukaryota; kingdom Metazoa; phylum Arthropoda; class Thecostraca; family Lepadidae; genus Lepas; species Lepas anatifera. The sequence goes on along the minus strand of JAOTON010000583.1, from coordinate 131,670 downwards.
GTAAAAAATATCACCGAAATCTCATGAAATTGGCCAACCACAACTGTTTTGGATAGACTTAAAGGGAATGTGGCATCTTCATAACGTGATGTTAACTGAGATAGCCAAGTTGTAAATCAAGTCCGAAAACTCGGTGCTCAATATATCATTTGTCTTAGAACTCGAGATTTCCGTAGAAAAAAACTAAAACCTACCTGCAATGTACCCCTCACATAACCTTAGCAGCAGGCCACAGTCGTCATGGCTGTTGGTGTGACGACATATGCTGACGTCACGATGAGCATCAGCCAATCGAAGCCCTTGAAGCGTTTCGAGTATGGTAGTGGTTGCCAGATCATGACATCATCCAGAGGCAGGTATTTATTTCTTTTCCTAGAGGAGTATTTTAAAAATCAAAATATTGAGCTTATTGTACATTTTTCAGAGAAATCATGAGTGGGTTATTTATTTTCGGCTAAAAGTACGCCTAATTACACTAAATTCCAGGATTCGACCAAGGTACCGCATTCCCTTTAAGGACAAGTCAGCAAACTCACGGATGTACTACTTGCCGCCCCGGTAGCTCAGTTGGTAGAGCGTTGGGCTCCAGCCCGCTGCTCAGAAGCATGCAGTGGCAGTGCATGTCCAGGCTTGGGATCGGTTCCCCTGAGACGCTCCGGCGCTCAATAGTTTACCCGACGGACAGGTCGGCTGGCAACTGACTGATGAGAGGGTGACCTGAGCGGGGCGGCCGTCCCTGTGCTTTGTGGGACGTTAAACTTTGGCTTCTAAATTGACCCTCCATTGAGGGAGCTGCTCGTTCGGGTGGCGGGGTCGGGGTCTCCGTGACAAGTCCCTTGATGACTTTAGTGAGACTCCGACTCCAGCAGCCGTACTGGGAACAACTTGAACAAAATTTATAAAAAAACATCAGGGAAAGCATGGAGCCTGTGATATTTGTGACTATGTGCAAGATAAGACATATTGGAGTCTAAATTAATTTGTGATGCCCACTGGTTTTGCCCGTACAATTACCAATAATTGTTAATGCCGAGTGAGCCCTGTTTGAACGCAAATTAAGTGCTGTGGCTCCCACAAAGTCCCTGGGAGGAGGAGTGACATCGTGATATTGAGAGAGTGAAATCTTTACTGGCGGAATGATTTGGGAAATGCTTATTTTTAACGCGTGTATAAAGTTCCATATTTTCAACGATCGCTTAAAGAAGGGGTAAAGAAAAGGTAAACAGGCAAATGGTTTGGATGGGGAGGGTGTGACCGGGCTGAAAATTGTGAAAAAAAACTATTTTTTTCTTTAAATAAATACCAACAATTATTTGTTATGAATTGAATTGAAAATTCATTTTCTGTGCCCACTGGTTTTGTCGTGACGAGTGTGCCCTGGTTGAACGCGGATTAAGTACCCATAAGAGCCAAGGGAGTTATTATCATCATCATCATCATCATCATCATCATCGTCGTCGTCGTCGTCGTCGTCTTTGGGGTTTTCGGGCCCACCGACAGCTAAGGTCATATGGCGCTCATAACAATACAAACAAGCACTACGGAGGGGCGCCAGCAGGTGAAATACTAAAAAATGCGTAGTCCTAAAACGTGCAATTTGGGTGCTCGACAGACCTAGTACCTACCTACCTACGTCCTACCTAGACCTAGTACCTCTCCAAGTACATGATTGGTCTCCAGGCGGAGGGGGGGTGGAAGCCAAGATTTGTTTGCTCTTCAGGCCTAGTGAAAACACCTTTTTCAAAAATGTATCCGGCCTTTGGGGGTAGCAAAACTATAGTTTGGCCCCCCTCCAGTGCTTTTGGGGGCCATGGCCGGAACTCCCCCTTGCGTCCGCCAATGCTCACAGCCTGGTGCATCTGGTGTCTGATGAGAGGTAAAAGGTATGAGTTCGATGGGTTGAAGATAAAAGATTGGAGTGATTGTAATGACGAGAGCGAATCACTGAATATTACAAATCGGTTGGTTCTCGACCGAAGGGCCTGATCCAAGCACTGGAAGAGCGCGTACAATTCCGCTGCTAACACTGAGGCAGCCCGTGGTAGTGAATACCACCGCTGAATACTCCTACCCACAAACGCGCATCCAGCACTATTAACACGCTTCGATCCCTCCGTACAGAAGGCTGTATGGTTTGGATGCCTGGCCAAGCAGTATTCCAAGAAGGTTTGACGCACTGCCTCCGGCATCCAGCCCTTAGTGGGGGGAGCAGTGTCATTGGGACATTAGAAGACTAAAATTTTTGCTGCAGGAATAATTTGGGAGATACCTTTTAACACATTTATAAATTTCCATATTTTCAAGGATCGGTCGGTCCCAGTAGGAGAAAAAAGGTAACCAGGCCGGTGGTTTGGATGGGATTGGCGTGACAGGCCTGAAATTGTTGAAAAACTCATTTTTCCTTAAATAAATTAGTAGAAATCCAGGTTTAGGGTACTGCGCTCTGAGCTCAGGGGCACATGCTTTTTATCACCCCTCCCAAAATCCACCAGTATAATAGGCAATTTATATAATCAGGCGTGCCGAGGTATCAAAAGCAGTTTTAGCGGTTTATTTTATTAGGGCCACTCCCAAAAGGCACACTTGCCCAATTACATGGATTATTGGCGCGGGTGTTTAAGGATTCTCTCCACCAGGTCAGATCGGACACGGAAGGCGAATTCCTGCCGTGGGGATTGAACCCACGTTAATCCATGCTATCCGATCTGAAGACGGGAAACAAAGCCCCTAGGCCACCCGACCCTACCCCCCACCCCTCCACCCGACCTTGTGTTCTTATTCTCCACCTATTCAAAACCAGCTCAGGGACCCCTACTAAGGATCAGAGCCCTCCAGACAACCTGCCTCCCCCTCCTCCCCCAGATGTGTCCCCAGGTATTCGACTAACTTAGTGGCCCCCCGAAATCATGGGAGTTGGCCTTGTGCTCTTATTCTCTGTTTATTCAAGACTAGCTCAGGGGACCCCTGATGTGGATCAGAGGTCCCCCTCCCCAGAGCAGTTCATGCTTCGCCTAGGGACTAGACTAACTCGGAGGCCCCTAGAGATGGGGATCATCAGAATAGCTCAATGGACCCCAAATAGGCTCATAGAGCCTTGCATCAGCTCAAAGAGCTCCAGACCAATTTACGGCGCCAGATCACCTCCGGGGGCCTCAGGCCAACTTAGGGGGCTCTCACAAGCTCAGCGCCCAGACCAGCTCAAGGTGCCCCCAGGGCCCATACTAGGTCAGGGTACACCCAGGATCCAGATCCGCTCTTGGGCCCCAGATCAGCTCTTGGGTGCCAGATCAGTTCAAGGGCCCTAAATCAGGTCAGGGGGCCAGATCAAGTGAGGGGCACTAAATAAGCTCAGGAGCCCTCTTCAGCTCAGAGATACATGACCAACTCGGGGCTTAATCAGTTCAGTAGTCCCAGAGCTGCTCAGGGGACACCAGATCGGCCCGCACGGCACCAGACCAGCTTAGCGTACAATGGATCAGCTCAGTGGTCCCCGACCAGCTCAGGGCCCAGATCAGCTCGGGGGTACCAAACCAAGTCAGGAGGCACTTAATCAGCTCAGGAGCCTCATACCAGCTCAGCGGCCCTCATCAGCCTCGGTGGGCCCAGCTCAACTCAGGGCCCCAGAGCTGCTTTGGAAATTACTTAATACTCAGGAGGCCCAAATCAGCTTAAAGGGTACCAGATTAACTCAGGAGGCACCATACTAGTTCAGAGGGCATCAAATGGGCTCAGGAGGCACAATGATGACTCAGGGGGCACCAGATTGACTCATAGGGCATATGTTCAGCTCAGGGGTAACCTATCTGCTCAGGGGGACTAGATCGATCAGCTCGGGGGCCCAGATCAGCTTCTAGCCCCCAGACAAGAGCAGAGACCTAGATCAGCTCAGGGAGCAACATACCAGCTCAGGGGACACAAGCTCGGCTCAGAGCTCACCAGACCAGCCCAGGGGGCACCAGATCTTCTAAAGAGACATCAATAATCAGCTCAGGGGGCACTGATCAGCTCGAAAGGCACCATATTGGCTCAGGGGGCAGTAGATCAACTCTGAGAGGCATTGAATCAACTCAGAGGGTCCGGATCAGCTCAAGGGGCACTAAAACAGTTAGTGGGGCACCAGGCAAGCTCGGAGGTATCAGACTAACTTAGAGAGCATTATATAGGTTCAGGAGGCACAACAATTTTCTCAGGCGGTACCAGATTGACTAAGAGGGCACCAGATCAGCTCAGAGGGCACGTGATCAGCTCCAGGGGCCAAGACTAGCGCTCAGGGGCACTAGATGAGCACAAGCGGCACCAGATTAGCCTTGACCGTACGATTTTTGGCGACGATGAGGCATTACCCGGACACAAATTAGGTGGCCATATTTTTCTCGCGTGCTTGGAAACGCGACAAAATGCCCCAGCTAATAAAAAGGTACTAAATTTTCAAGCAATAGTTTAATCGATTCATGTGGTCTAGTTACATCAAGGTTCAACGGCGCCGGGCACTAAATTTCGAGCGGCACAGCCCAAACAGGGTTCAACGCCTAGCAATCAAAGGGGACTCCGGCACCGATGGGGGGCACGTGCCCCCTGTGCCCCCCCCACCTGGCTGCGTCCTTGGACTTGGCGATGCCGTATAAGCTTGGCATTTAATGCGCCGTTAAAACTCAACAATTATTGTAAACTAGCTTTCCGTACAATCTTCTACGCGTCTTTAGTTGTGCGATTTTGACCTACAATTACTTATGCTTCCCTGAGAACGCCAGTGTGCTTATACCCTTTACTTGTGCTTGTGCTCAACCCCTTGTGTGCTTTCTGAACTACAGAAGGTGTTAAACTTTGCAGCAAGAGTGATATCTGGGCGTAGAAAATATGACCATATCTCCGATGTGCTTCGACAATTAGAATGGCTGACGATTCCCCAGTTGTTAACCTATTTCGAAGTATGCTTACTGCATAAAATCATCACGAACAAAACCCCCTCATCTATAAAAAACAAAATATCATTCAACCACGAAACTACAGCCCGTGAAACCCGGCAATCATTGCATCTGTCACTCTATCGCCCCAATAACAACCATGGAAAACGTCAGTTCATATATCGAGCATCTGCAAAATTCAACCAGCACGTTGTACCCAATGATCTCAATGTTGTCAGTACCAATGTGTTCAAATCTCGCATTAGGCAAGTCATAATAAATTCCAGTTAGGCGCGCAACACAGTTGAAATTATGCTTACATTCCTAATTGTTATACTTATGTCTTATACCGTGTCATGTTGTACTGTGACTGTTGTTTTGTGATGACGGTTTCGGAATAGCCCTCATGGAGTGGAGAAACCTGTCAAGGTCTTGTAGGATGTTGAAATAAATAAATAAATTGTGTGATTCGACTAGGGACACAAATGAAATCGACAGGTTCAAAATAGAGGAAAGGCAATTGCAAGAGACGCATAATCAGCATTTTGTTTCGAATCAAACACTCAATGTAAGGCTTAGGACATTGTCCCTCGCACATTTTTGCAGTGAACTTTGACAGGGTAAAGTAAATGCTAAGATAAGTGGTCTGCAGTAAGCAGATTAAACATTAAACTTTGACCCTCTGCCCGTCCCCAAGTAAAACATTCGTGCTGCTGCCTCTGCACAGACTACCGGCAACATATGCAAATAGACACAGCTGACCAAAGCGCGCCCTCGTCAGATCACGCCGTCTATATCTGATTTCGATTACAGTAGTGTCATCTTTTCCATAGTGCGGGCACTTCGTGGCCGGGGATTTTCAGTGCCACGTTCACGTTGAAACCAAAAGAAATTAGGTTTAATTAGGAATTGCTATTTATCGCAATGCAAAAATACGTTTCGTTATATGTTAGCCAACTCAAAGTGGGCAGCAGGTGGACAGTTCTAACTGTCAAGAGTGTCCCGACCACCTAAAGCAGGGCAGAGGCGGATCCAGGGGAAAGTGGGGGCGCCTGCCCCTCGCGATCAGAACTTGGTGCCCCGCTGAAATTTTTAAACTGAATAACTTTGTAATGGATGGCGATGAATGTACATTGTGCAAGGCTCATTTCAACTGCATTGGGTTTTTCTTATCCTTGCAGTCCTGGTGATATGCATTAAATACATCAAACAATTAATTACACATTGATTATTAAAGGGAGATACGCGAAAAAAATTTTTATTGGCTAGATCAAAAGGTCACAAAAAGTTGTTTCAGAAGTCATATTCTCATTTTTGCGAATTCGGCCTGCAAATGCTTTAAAATTGCTCTCAAAGTCAACATTTCTAGACGACTTTACCGGTACACCTCATATCGATGTATATGACGTACACACGGCTAGAGCTATCAATTTCACTAAAAAAATGGTCGTATTTTTCCCAAGCATTGACTTGAAAGTTTTGAACCGATTAAGTAAAAAATTATTTCAGAAAATCCACAGCTCAAAATAATATTATAATAAAAATATAGGATTTTTAAGTAATCACAACTGACCAATCAGAAGGCATAGCCACCTCAAAGGGGGGTCACGTGACCTATCTGACGCAAAAGTTTCGTCATTCTGGGGATATTGCAGAAAACGGTTGAAGACCCGAGGACACAGTGAGACATATATGAACGAAAAGAGACATATTTAACCTGTATTGAGGGAAGGGAAACAAAAGCATAGTTATATAGGGGGTTTCTAAGATTTTAGTGAGAGTTGTTCTTGTATTCTGATGTTATCTTCCACAGGTAATAGTACAAATGGTATTTTGCAGAGCTGATGCAGAAGAAATCTTCTGTTTTGTGCCTGTTTTTTCTTTGAACCACCGAAAGTATGTGAATGGCTTCAGAAAAATAAAGCCCATCGGCCCATCCGCCGTGCTATCATAGTTAGCAAACCAATAGAGACACCATAGTTAGTTACAACAGTACTCTGAGCAAGTGCCATAAAACATTGTTTTTAGTCAGAAAGCATAAGGGAAGGAGATTGTGGGATGTTGGTGTGCGATCATACATGTAGGTTCTGGAGAAACTATGATATTGTGCTAAGGCTGATGATGGATGAAATATTTTTGTACCAACTGTAAGTGAACTCTGTGGGTATGCTAACTTTTAAAGATAGATGTTCTTTAATATTTGTCATTCTTAAAAGATAAGCAAGACATTTTTTGGGTTTTGGCAACCTATGTGGCCCTTGAACCTTTTAAATTAAAGATTAAACAGAGCATTCAGATAGCTCAAATTAGAGCTTAACATGCCTTGATCTATACATGTTTAGGTACTATGGCAAGCTCATCTCTTTTTTCTCCCGTATGCTAGGTGGGGTAAATTTAGAAGTCTTATCCTTCCTCTATGTTGGAGATGTATGATGTGGGTAACAACAACTCTATTTTCTGTCCTCAATGATATTCTGTCTGGAGAATGTGGCTGGTTTCTTGAGGCATTTGGGGCAGCGCAGATCCTGCATATATCTGGAGGCATAAACTTGATTTCCAGAAGAAACTTTTGTTTCCAACCGGTGCACATATCCATTTTGGTGTGTGGGGAGGTCGCTTATCAATAATTGCCATTTTCTCTGTTCTCCTTTTCATTGCTTTGTAGCAAACATGATATATGTTTTATATATATTCACCATTGTGGAAAGTATGGCAGCTGGTCAGAAGAGTCGCACCAGCCATCTAAAACTCTGGCACAAATTTGCACAGCCAGCCACCTAAATTCACACCAATCTGCAGTATACCAGGGAGAAAGCACCCATCCCTACCCTAGTGTGCAAAGTATGGCATTTTCTTCAAGGTCTTGTTGGTGCGAGTGTACTTGGAGACAGGATCAAGTGGTGCAAATTCAATCAACCTTGTGTGAATTTGTGAGACTGGTGCAAGAAAGGTGACACTGAAAACCAAACAAATATTGACTGAATGGTTATAAAGACTGAGGAGGGGGCTTGAAAAAGTCCTTAACTATCTCACTAATAAGAGAGACAGCATTGCATTGTGTGGGTAGGAATGAGAGCGTTTTTCCCTGGTAATATGACAGGTTAGTGTCAATTTTTGGTGGCTGTCGGTGCAAGAATTTCAGATGGCTGGTGCAGCTTGTCTGGCCTGCTGCCATACTTTGCAGACAGGTCCCTACCCACATGATGCAATTTTCCTTGTGTCTTTATAACCATTTTTCCATTATTTGTTTGGTTTTCAGCGTTACCTCCCTTGCACCAGTCTCAAATTTGCACCAGGTTAATAAAATTTGCACCACTTGTTCCTGTCTCCAGGGGCACTCACATTGACTAGGCCTTGTCAAAAGTACCATACTTGTAGCAAACAATTATTCTGTTGCTTCTTTTTCTGCTGTCACTTTTGTGTAATAACTTGAAATATAGTAATGTGATGGATAGCATTCTTATAAAACATTTTGGCCCTAAGCCAAGTTTGTGCTCACATTTAAGTCCTGGGAATTGAAGTCTTCCATTCCATATTTTTTGCCTGTCCTTTCCTCATGCTTGTATGAATTTTTCAGGTGCTGCCAGTGGCTTAAGATCTGTGGATGGTCCCTCACTTCCTGAAGCTGCTGAGGAACCACATCTTGGACCAGGGTCTGAGGCTACCGGGTCCAGAGGCACCGGTAGTAGACAAGGGCCTCCCCCAGCAGCTTTTGGCAAAGGACAATGCCAAGCTTCTGCTTTGCCATGCCCTTCAGTTGAAGCATATAAAGGTATGGGCCATCAGTTTTGTGCATCAAACTTTTACTTGCGTTCTTTTTATATGTGCTGGACGTGAAATTTAAATCATTTGTATAGGATTTTAAATTATTCAGTGCTCGGGAGTGCACCTTTCCATTTGGTTTGTACCATTTTTATTAATATACTGTGTACAATTGTATTTGCAGAGGCAAAATGGATTGCATTGCTATCAAATGAATCTCAGGTCACTCATTCGAATGAACATATCAATATATTTTTCACTGGCAACGGGAACATAGCAATAATTTTAGTGGTCCTCTTTTGAATAAAAGGACATTATGAACCTTCCCTGATAGGTGAAAATAGATTTAAAACAAATCTATAAATGTGTGAGAGCTGAACATGTTTCATCTTCTAATATCTGTTAAGTTGACCAATCATGATAAATGACTAGATTGTGAATATTTGGCTAAGTGTTAGTTATTCGCTCGATATAGCAAAATATCCAATAAAACTGTTCGTTTTGACAATCGCCCATCAGTTGATGATTGTCAGATGAAGTTTATACCAAAAAATTTCCGTCAGGTGACTGGCCAGGAGCGACAGCGAGTACGTCCAGCGGCCCAGATGCTCAGCGAGCGCGTGGGAAAGTGTCTACTCCACCTATTCGGTCAGCGCTTCGTCAAGCAGGCTCAGTTCGTCATCACCTGCGACGAGATGTTCGACACCTGCAACTTTCGGTGCTTCCTGGACGGCAAGGCTCATCGGTCAGCATTCGGCTTGGAGCACACCATCAATGCTCAGTATACTTCTCTGCTCGAGTTCATGCGGCTGATTCGGGACTCCCGAGTCGGATGCCAGAGCAGGTACCATTCCAGAACGGGTTCATCATGTCCTTAACAGCCCTGCGAGGTCTCCACAGCATGCTTCAGAACATCTACGGTGTCAAGTACTTTCTGACGTCCCGGGTGAATCAGGACATGGTAACAAACTTCTTCTCTCAGGTCAGGTGCTTGGGAGCAGGCAGCACCCACCCAACGGCGGTGGAGGCCAAGACTCGTGTTCTCATGCTAGACCACATGCTGATGGAGCCCCAGTCTCGCTGGAAGAAGAAGAATCAACATACCTGAGTGCGGCTACCCTGCAACTGGACACCCCCCCCCCGACAGTCATTACTGAAGAGCTGGATGACATCGCTGCTGTGTGATCAGATGGAGAGGGTGCAGCCGTGCCCCGCTCCACCGGTACCGGACAACCCGGAGCAGGACTGGCTGGACGAGGATGACCAGGACGACGCCGCGGAACGAGCTGCTCCGTCAGCAGGGGACGCGAACCAAAAACTTTGTAAGCAGGCACCGGCCTACGTGGCGGGCTTTGTTGCTGCAAAATCAGGGTTGGCAAATTTAAGCCACGTTCTGGTTTAAACCGGTTTAAACCATGGATTAAACCGGCTGGCATAAATTAATTTATGCCACCCTGGTTTAAACCACTTATCATGACAATAATAAAAGCCACTCACGTTAAGTTCTCGCGAGAACTGTTTTTCATATTTTCAAAAAATAATATGGAACTTAAAGTATAAATACCATATTCATGTTCAAGTGCTTACTGATCTTAAACATATATTTTTGGAGTGTCACAAACGCCAACAAAAACCCTAGCACAAACTAACCTATCATTAACATTTTAAAAAAATACCTTTGCATTCCAATAACCATGCACCAAATAATATTGGCCAACATCCACTAAAAGACCACCAAAAAGCATGATAGAGTAAATGGCCTAAGTTTGAACAGGGCCAAAATTCTAACCACCAGCTTTCAAATGCAAAGCTGTCTTTCTGGCACAGGGCCCTGCGCGGCCGTCATTAAGCCGACATGATGCAGTCGAGCAATGTGATATGTTGCTGCCCAATGAATGTTTTTTTGTATAGTAATTTGTCACGCTTTGTGTGAGACCAATACAATTTTGCCTTGTTTTGGAATTGGTTTAATGACTATGTAAAGTCCATATATCTAACCAACCATAATAGCGAAGGAATATGTGACCTATCTCCACATCCAAGTAAAACGCTGTGATTACGTGAACTGTTGAAACAGTATCACATGCTCCTGTTCGTAACAGTATGCTCGAGCTTGCCAGTATTAATCAACATTGACTTTGTGCTCAGCCAACTTGATGGATGACATGCTCAACTCAAATTCTTCAAACAATATGCAAATTGATAGTATTGTGCAGTTCTCACCTATCTTTCTTTGATATGAAAGGGTGTTCTTGGATTAAATGGGTCTTTCATTGATTCTGAATTTAAGCCGGCTTTTATTAATTTAAGCCGGTTTAAACCGGCCTGAATTAATAAAAGCCACTGGCTGGCATAAATTCAATTTAAGCCGGCTTTTTTCCAACCCTGTGCAAAATGCAAACCTGTGGACAGCTCTCTCTGATACATATCATCGACCGTGCCTGTAGTAGATGAAAGTGGGAAACTGGAGTGGTTGCAACGTCTCAATCGGGGTGGTCTCACAATACCAAGTGAAAAGTGGCTTAGGCAAGTAGGGGAGCTAGAGGTTTTAGTTTGTGATATGCATGGACCAAGCGACATCGATAGGAAACCAGGATTCATTCGCCGTTTGACTTCTGATGTGCTGGTTAAATTCCCGGACCTTCACGAAAAGGTAGCGCGAAAGTACGCGGTGACGAGAACACACATGCGGGTGAAGTGGCTGCAACGGTTGTATGCGGAGGGGAAGCGAAAGGCAAGGGCAGAACAGAAAAGTCGTCGGGAAATGAAGAGAATGCATTACTACATTTAGTAAAAGTGATTGAGTAGTATCCTCAGGTAGCCAGCTATTATTGATAATACTGTATCTGCACCCAGTTCGTATACTAATCGGGCGTTTACCCGCTGTAGCGCCGCGTCAGAGGTACGAGTCGGTGATTGATAAAGGATTATTTATATATTTTAGGAACGTGCATTGATCTATATATCTATGATAGAAGTGATAACAGTTGTGTGTACGTTTGGTTTTTTACATGTGTTTTTTGTGATTTGGATGTCCCTTGCGCAAAAACATTTAAAAACTTAAAAAATAGCGGGGAGTGGTGTGGCCCATAATATTTGCTATACATTTTTCTTCTTTGTTTTTCTTCGTAAAGTAAATGGGCACATGGGAAAGGGAAGGGCACTCCTGCATACCCAACAATGGGCAGGGGCAAAATTTTATGCGTGATCTGTACATTTTGTGTTGCGTAGTTTGTTGCCGCCGTAAACTTATCAGTTATGTATGCTAGTCAAATCAAACTGTTGGCTTCCCTGTTATGTATAGTAGTGTGACCTTTGTACACAGTGTCCTATTTTTGGTGCATCTGAACAAGAAGTGAAGTATTCGTCATATATTTATCGTGACGAACGGCTCAGTGGCTGAGACTGCGTTAGTGCGCAAACCATGAAAGAATACGTGTGGAAATGAACGCGACACCACACAAAACATGTGCACGGCGTTACGATTTCGTTTAGCATTTGTATACCGTCAATTCTCTGCTCACCTATATCATGATTAAATGTATGATTATGGATTGCGATATTTCATTTGGAAATGTCTGCCGAGATGGTGCTGAATTAAATAGTCTTTCCGAAAAATTGCGCTCAATGTGATGTCAAAGGAGCTTCTTCGCTGCCGTGATGAATATAAATCACTGCATTGGTACATAAATTTTGTTCCACGGTATTTACCTAAGCATTTTAACACAAATTATATCGTTTTCTGGTGAAGTTGCTAGATCTTCGAAAGAAAATGCCTCCCACGTTTGTTGTGTTGTGCCCTGATTTAGCTTGACAAATTTGAGAAAATGCCTGAAAATAAATATCCATTGAAAAATGTTCCCGCTGAACATATGGCTGGTAGTTATGTTAACACGCGCATTGACGGGGGGGCGGGTACCCGCCCCCCTCGGGTTTTTCGGAGACAGTAGAAAAACGGCGGCGCGTAGCGCCGCCGTACTTGGCATACATTTTCCCTCATCATTTTTAAAACTTCTGTGAAAATTTTAAGGTTAGGTCATCTCAGGTCAGATCACCAGTACAGGTCGTGACCTGACCTCAAAAAAGTTTAAGATAGTATAAGTCGGAGCAGGGTGAACTTATCCGATTGAAACTCATCACATAATGGGCCCACCGAGTTCTCTAAAATATTTTCCGGTATTTTTTATATCGATGACCTAAGGTCAGGTACAAGGCATGACCTCTCCGTTGGAAATACATGGGAAAAATGTTTTTTACTGAATAAATCAGTAAGGGATGGTGATAAAGCGTTCATTCTAGTTGCATTAGACTCACCTTGTCTTTGCGGTTCTAATAATATAAATTTTATATAATTTGACCTTGACCTGACCTCAGGTCAGGTCAAATCCTTGATTTGACCTAGCAAGGTCAAATCATATATCATTCGATTCGGCTTGCTACGAGGATTCCTATAGTTTAAAAGTAGTTTTGCTCTATCTTTACTTGTTCAGATGTAATGGCCGAAAACCTTAATTTATATGTTATCCCTAGGACGGCCAGTGTGCAAAGTATGACATTTTTGACGAGATCTCGTTGGTGCGAGTGCACTTGGGGACAGGAGCGAGTGTGCGAATTTTACCAACCTGGTGCGAATTTGTGAGACTGGTGCAAGGAAGGTGACACTGAAAACCAAACAAATAATGGCTAGGTGGTTATAAAGATACAGGAGGGGGCCTTATGAAAAGTCCTCAACTAACTAAATAACTAATAAGAGAGAACCTCTCGTGACCTTAAATGTGACCTGACAAAAAATGGTTCAAATATTTTCGATAAAGAAATAGATGGGCTACCCAACGCTTTACCGTTTTTCGCTACCTACCGTGGTTCTCGAGATCTTAGGGGGCAGGTACCCACCCCCTCGTCAAGGTGAAGGTGGCTCAGACCCTCGTCAAAGCGCGTGTTAAATTAGGAGACATTAAAATTGTAGTGAAAATTTCCCGCAAGGTCATTTTCATTTCCGCTGGGGGCTAGAGGGTAAGATGCTCCAACGACAGAACACTTGTGCCAATGAGCGCCGCCACGGCACCTATAATTAGGGGGGCAAACCCATTTCTGCCTCTCCTAGGTGGGAACGAATATTTTTTGCTCTACAGACCTTGTGTAAACATCTCTTTCAGTGCTTGTCAGACCTAGTATAAAGCTACATCTCCAAGTACATGATCGCTCTCCGGGGCGAGGGGGAGCGAATATTTTTTACTCTACAGACCTAGGGTAAACACTTTTCAAAAATTTCTCCGGCGTTTTGGGGGCCAAAAGATAGTTTGGTCCCCCTCCAACGCTTTGGGGGCGATGGTCCCTCCGATACACATCAACTCTACAGCACAACCCCTGGCCATCCTCGGCGCTCATAGATTCTGATCTAAATGCACCTTTCCCCCCCTACAATAGAAAACCTGGATCAGCCATTGTATGTTTCTGTTCAGAGCACCATAGTCTACACACTTGAAACACTAAAAACGGGTCTTCACTCATACGCGTCGGAAAAAGGGGGGCCAGGGGGACCTGGCCCCCCACTTTTCGGCCAAAAATTTCCTGATCTCAGTAAAAATTAGGGAAAACCGGACATTCTTATATCCAGCCGCTGCGGAAGGCTACGAGGAGCCCAAATTCGAAGAGTTTTTGGTCCTGATGTTGAAAGTTTTTTGTCAGCATCAGGTTGAATTTTGGCTGCCCCCCCCACTTTTTGCCGGTGGCGACACTTATGTCTTCAATGTCCTTACTTTACCAAGCCGAGCCCATTACAGCCTTCGGGGTACCGCCGGACAGATATTCATCTCTAGTTGTGTTCTAAAGTGACTCAACGGCAATTTGCATTACTCCCGGCCGGCTCCTGGGTTTGTTTTGCAAAACTCGAACAGAGGTGTGTTGGACTGCTGGCAACCTGCAAACTCTTTTGTGGTGCGCAGGAGCAATTCTGCATATTACGGGCTCGCTGCCGTCTGCATTCTATAAAATACGATATTGCGCGTGCGCATTGCAGAAAAACCTGCCAGTCCGCCTGCAGCCGAACACATTTCCAGTTAGTTCGGGTCGGACCGTAGGTAGAGGTTTAAATCTTTTTTCAAATCTTTCTTGTGGGATAAATTTGTAAAATTAATGACTAAAAAAGTGTAAAAATACATTCTGAATACAAATACATAATATGAGAAACATCAAAACACAATTTTAGTAACCATGGCAACGAGAGAAGACTGTCCCTGGCTAGTGATGGAGTGCTGGGTTTAATACTCTAACTGCTATTGATAAATATTTCGATAATTGTGATGTGGCCTCCCAAAAAATTGGGCGAAGATGCAAAAATGATTATTGGTTTCAGGATCAGGATTTTTCAAATATCAAGAAACCACAATAAAAATTTTTTCGCGTATCTCCCTTTAAAGTACAAAACACAATTAGGTGACAATTGTGATCTAATTTGAGCTCGACCTAACCTCAGGTGAGTTCAATCGTAGATTTGACCTACAAAGTCCATATTATATATTATTTACTTCGGCTTGCTGAGATAATTTGAATTGTCTATATTTGTTTGCTCTATCTCTACTAATTCAGATATCATGGCTGATAAACCCTTCGAATAAAAATTTTTCGTAATCTTTATCGTGACATGCAGGGGCGGACGCAGATCAGAGTTTTGAGGGGGTCAAACCCATGTCTGCCTCTCCTCCAGGGGGGTGGGACGTGCGATTCGGGTGCTCGACAGACCCAGTATAAGTTAACCCCTCCAAGTACGTGATCGCTCCCGGGGGGTGGGGGGGGGCAAATATGTAATTGCTCGACAGACCTAGTGTGATTTTTTTTCAAAAATTCATCCGGCCTTTAGGTGCAAAAAGAAAGTCTGCCCCCTTCCCAGCGCTTTGAGGAGGGGGGCATGACCGGAATGCCCCCCCCTGCGTCCGCCAATGGCATGCCATGACCTTACATGTAACCTGACAAAAAACTGTGGAAATGTCTTGTACAGATATTTGGATAGGCTATCCAACGCCGTTTACCGTTTTTCGCTATCTAGTGTGTTTCTCGAGATCCTAGGGGGGTCAAAGTGAAGGTGGTTCAGACCCTCGTCAATGCACGTGTCAATAATATTACATACATCGCGCTTACAGCTGCAGAAGCAAGGGGATAAAGGGCGCAAGCCCCCACCCCCAAAATGTTCTAGTGCTTATATAGCCTGGGCTATAGGATCCAAGATTGCCGATGAAGAGGGGGTGCAAACGGTCGAGGAAGCTGAACCAAGTGCGCCACTTTTGACCGGCAAAACTTAAATTCATATTGAGGGCGTCGGTACTCGCGTCCTGGGGGAGGGGATGGGAAGCACCACTTCAGGGGTAGGTCCGCCAACTGGTACTGTGCACGCTCATTACATTCATTCGACATACTAAAGAACTGCAAAAGTTGCCACTGCCTTTCAGGGTAGTGGCACTACCTCTCACTACCTTTCAGGGGGCACCATTATCATTTCAGGGGCGCCAAGGGTCAATGGGGGAGCAATCGTAAATGTCCCCTTGATGGCCTCCTCCCCTTTGGTCCCCCCTGGCCCACAGTAATCACAAGTAAGATATTCGAGGTAAAAGTGGCGTGATTAAGGTTGTGCCCCTACCCCCTTACCCCGTAAATGAAAGAATAAATCTGCCACTGTCATAGGGAGATCCAGGGGGCAAAGGGAGGCAGGTACTCCCCTCCCAATCGATCATCGGCGCCCCTGAAATGGTCACGGCGCCCGCCTAAAATGCCGCTCCCACCCCCCCCCAGATGTGAAGATCGGCACCCACCGACAGTGGCGTAGCCAGGTTTCGGCCAAGGGGGACCGACTACCCTCAGGGGTCCCCTTAGTAGTCGGGGCCCATCTCCTGTATTTGTCGTATAATATTTTGGCATTATAACATTTACACCACGGAAATTTTGCTATCCCTTTTCAAGTGTTTGTTCTTATATTGTTTATAGTTTGATTTTTCTCGATCCGACCAAGTGTTGGTAAATTTAGGTCACCAAATATTAAGGCTAGCCCATACCTATATGGCAGCGCAGCTATAATAACAGCTTTGTGGCACATTTCGGGAAATCAAATGTTGCTGCGTGCATGATATTAAACCTGACTCTACCTCAATTCACTTAGGCATGAAGTTATTGAAGGCCAGTCGTTTTGAGTACGAAGAAATGGTCTTCTACGGGAAATGATTACCAATTCTTTCCGGGTGTCGAATTCATGAACTCTTTAATCAGAAAATTTCCCAAGAAATGGAAAAAATGAATAAAATACAATATGGTAGTGTGTTCCCGACGTCATATAACGACTATTCCGCGAAAAGACCCTGATGAATTCACCACAGTTACTTTCTTACCCTTGCTATGTTGTAATGAGCAAATTACCAAAACAATAGGCGCCTGAGATAACTAGGTATCGCCTTGGATCACTCTCATTGTTATTTTCAACCTTTCATACCCATTTTCTTTTTGGGATTGTGCTCATCAATTTCTGTCATTGCCCTTGTTTGTCTGGTCTCCTACGAAAATATTTGGAAGTTGTTTATTTCAGAATATTTAGGACGGTAGTTATTGGTAGATTGAAAAGATATATTGAAAAGATATAATAGATTGAAAATCAGCTGAAGTTCCCAATTCCCTGTTCGATTTGCTATTATGGATGCTAAAATTAGATTGATTTTTGCCTTTCCTTCAGAGATGGTGCCTGGTCGACATGTTTCAATTTGTATTTTTTTGGTACGCAATAGGAATAGATACATTTTTCCGAGGCATATGATTATCGAAAATCTTCTTTGAGCCTAGGATCCCAAGCGATATCTGGATTGTAATCTAAAATCTAAAAGAAATGGAAAGGAAAAAGGACGCTCATTAAAAGGGATATACGAGTGTGCCCCAGATGCTATATAAAACCTATTCCATGGACGGTCCTACTGTAAAGCTGGG
The DNA here is from genome assembly GCA_034440635.1 of Lepas anatifera. Taxonomy (NCBI): domain Eukaryota; kingdom Metazoa; phylum Arthropoda; class Thecostraca; family Lepadidae; genus Lepas; species Lepas anatifera. The sequence goes on along the minus strand of JAOTON010000583.1, from coordinate 114,043 downwards.
GAGGGGAGGCGTGGGTGAAATTAAGCTGGCTACTGGGAGTGCTGGCGAATTAGGCACCCTCGGCACCGTCAGCCGATCAAGACAGTAATAAAGGGGAAATAAACACCTCGCTATTCAACACCAAAAGCAGTTCTGTCAGATGTCTCCTTGCGTGCCAGGCACCAACGCCGAATGTGACAATTTTAGGTTCCCCCGTCGAGGAGACCAAATACTAGCACTCGTCAGTGTTAGGCCCATTCGGCCGCCGCCGAACCCTGTGCTCTGGTTAACGACAAACTCCCTGGTCGGTATAGACCCGCAAACTTCCCGTGTGGCGAAAGGATTGCTGTCTCTGCCGTGGTGACTAGCAATGCTGCGGTGTACAGCGACTAGGTCGGCTTTCCAGGAGAATGTCAGAAGCATCTGCAGTGCTGCATCCGTCTGCCACCCGGAAGCGATTGAGGTGATAGAATGAGATGCATCGAAGTAGTGGACAGTGGAGAACTGCTCAGCCAAGCATGGGTCTGGGCAGCCCGTAAATTCGAGACGATGTTTTAGTGAGATTTCGCTGAACGGAACGGACTCTCACCCCCAGAAAAACCCACGGATTGCCATCATTCACTTTTAATCACACCAATTTTGATCAAACCACACACGACCACACAATTTTACTCAAACCTTGCTTCATACTGGCCAACGCCCACGCACGCGCTAATTCACGTTCAAACATAGCCCAATGGGAACTCACCTTAAAGGGAATGTGGCACCTTCACAACCCAGTCTGCAAAGTATGGCAGCAGACCCGACGAGTCCGCACCAGCCTTGTAGATTTTTCGCACCTCCAGCAGCCTAAAATTCACACCAAGCACTGGTGAGAAATTTCACTGACCCGGAAATTTCGATGTTTTTACCAGTTTCTCCCTTCTCAGAACTCTGTGGGTGCTTGATTTGAGCTCCCTCGCATCAAACAGCAAAAGTGGGCATTTGTTTGCTCCAAAGTTCGCACCACCTGAAGGGTGTCCGCACCACGAGATCTCGTCAAAAGTGCCATAATTTGCAGACTGGGAGGGCCCAGGCAAACCACAGAGGGCCCGCGCAGACAAAAGGGGCCCCGGACGGACAAAAGGGGGTCCGCAGAGTCCACACAGAGGCCCGGACAGACCAAAAGGGTTCCGGGAAAACCACAGGAGGCCCGGGCAGACCACAAGGGGCTCGATCAGACCAAAATGGGCACTAGCAGACAAGGGGTTCGTGCAGACCAAATGGGACTCGGCCAGTCTGCAAAGTATGGCAGCAGGCCAGACGAGTTGCACCAGCCATCCAAAATTATCGCACCACCAGCCTAAAAAAATTCGCACCAATCTGCCATATACCAGGGAGAAAAACGCACACATTCCCACCCACACGATGCAATACTACCTCTCTTATTAGTTAGTTAAGGACTTTTGATAAGGCCCCCTCCGGTGTATTCATAACTATTCAGCCATATATATATATATAATTTTTGGGTTTTCAGTGTCAACTTCCTCGCACCAGTCTTGCAAATTCGCACCAGGTTGATAAAATTCGCACCACGCGCTCCTGTCTCCAAGGGCACTCGCACCGACGAGATCTCGTCGAAAATGTCATACTTTGCACTCTGGTTCACAACATGATTTTAACTGAGATAGCCAAGTTGTAAAGCAGGTCGGAAAACCGGTACTCCATATTTTATTTGTCTCGGAACTCGATATTTCCGTAGAAAAAAGCTAAAACCTACCTGACACCAGCCCCCTCAGCCCCCCGTCGCCGGCGGCCATTGTTGTGAGCTACTGGTGTGACGACATATGCTGACGTCACGATGAGCATCAGCCAATCGAAGCCCTTGAAGCGTTTCAAGTATGGTAGTGGTTGCCAGATCGTGACATCATCCACAGTCTGATATTTATTTCTTTTTCTAGAGCAGTATTGTTAAAAACCAAATATTGAGCTTATTGTACATTTTTTCAGAGAAATCATGAGTGGTTTCATTATTTTTGACTAAAAGTATGCCTAATTGCACTAAATTCCAGGATTCGACCAAGGTGCCACATTCCCTTTAACACACCAACCCGCCAGATCCGACGCGCACACACACACACCGGTCGCCGCCGCTCTATAGCGGCACCCGGCAATAGAAGCGGTGGAGTGAGAGAGTCTCGAGCGGCGCCGCGTCGCGGGTTATGTACTGCAACGGGCCAACGAGGCCCCCCCGCGCGCAACCACTGTCCCCTCCGACCAGCCACACTGTCTTTTTAGTCCTTTTCGCTTTTATCACTTAAATTCCTTACACTACTGATGAAACCGCTCACTTACTCCTCCCTAGCCATTGGTTGCAGATCCCGGGAGCTTGGGGAGGTGAGTACTTCCTTGGACTTTAGGTCTCTGATAGGCTTTGTACAGGGCTTGTATTGCTATGGCAGTGTTAAGCCATCCAGAAACATCACCCACCGCCCCCGCCCCCCCTCCCTGACCCCTGGGTCGAACAGAGATCTCCAGGGGCCTAGCACTTGACACGGCGCCGAAACCAGTATCTGGGGACCCCCGAAAACAACACTTTTCCCGCAAATCAGTACTTACGTCCCCCAAAACCAGCATTTGGGGGTACCATGAGACTACCTACTGGAACCCCTGGAACTTACTCTTGTGGGGCCCTGATGATAACTCTGAGGGGAGGGGGAAGGAGAGGAATGCTCGCTGAGATTAGCTCTCAGGGACACCTGAGGGCAGCTTAAGGGGACCCCTGAGACTAACTCCTGGAGACCTCGTGAGACTAATTGTCGGATCTCTGAGATTAGCTCTCCGGCCCTCCTTATACTAGAACTGAATGGTCCCCTGAAAATAACTCGGGCTTCCGAGATCAGTTCTTGGGGGACCTGGGACTAGCTCTGGGGCCGCCTAAGACCCACGCCCGTAAGACTCACAAGGTTAATTTCCGGCCCCTCTCCCGATTGGATCTCAGGGATTCTCTGAGACTGATTCACGGCGCCTCTTGACCAAAATTGGGGTTTCCTGAGAATCTCTCGGGGCTCATTAGATTAGTTATCGGCAGCACCTCTGGGCCTATTTATCGGGCCCCCGAATTTGCTCTGGGGGGGAGGCTGAGACTGACTCTCGGGACCACCCAGATTAGCTCTTGGGGGTCGCCTGAGGCTGTCTTTGGGGTGGAGCAGGGGGCTGGGATCGACTTCTGACGGCCCTTTGAGACTAACCGTGGGGCACCCCTGAGACTAACACTCGAGGGGGAGGTGTGGAAGCACCCCTAAGACTGAGTCTTTGGCACGTCACTCCTGAGACTGCCTCTCGGAAGCCCAGATTAGCCCTCAGAGGCCTAAAGCTTACTCGGGGCCCGTGAGACCAAAATTCGAGAGCGCCTCTGGGAGTCCCAAAATTTGTTCTCGGAAGAACCTGAGACTCGCTCCCGGGAGCACTCTGAGACTAACTTTTGGGTGCTCCCTGAGATTGACTCTCGGGGCCCCTTATGCAAATACTCGGGGAGCACAGCCTGAGGCTAAATCGCGAGGGTTCCCAAGATTATCCATCGGGGGCCTCCTGAGACAAGCACTCTGCGAATCAAATGAGACTAACTCTCGGACCCCCAGATTAAGTCTCGGGGCCACCTGAAAGTAAATATTGACTCCTGAGAGAGACGCCCGTAAGACTATGGGACCGAATATCGGGGTCCTCTAAGACTGATTCTCGGGGTCCCCTTGACCGACTCTTGGAATTCTCTGAATCTGACTCTCATGGAGCCCCCTGAGATAGACTGTCGCAGGGCCCTGAGAACCACTCTCTGGGGCCCCTGGGACGAGCTCGGCCCCCTGAGACCGACTCTCGGGGCCACTGAGACCGACTTTCGGGGGTCCTGAGAACGACTTTCAGGGCGGGGCCCTGAGGCCGACTTGGGACGCCCTGAGAACAAATCTTCAGGGGCTTCTGAGACTGATTCTGGGGGCCCCGTGATCAGAGAATCCTTTGCAGTGGTTGAGATTGGCCCAAGGGGATCCTCGGACTCCTAGGACCCCTTGGCTACGCTCCTGCATCCACACATTAGGGAGCCCGCCGAGATCAGCATTTGAAGGCCCCTGAAATAATTGCTTCCCCCTCCCCCGATACCAATACTCCGGAGCCCCTGGATACTGATGCGTCGCGGGGCTCCTAAGACCAAGCTCGGGGTCCCACTTAGATCAGGTTCGGGGGCACTCTTAGGCCCATGCTTGCATTTTTCTCAGGAGTTTCTCGACACCGATGTTCGAGGGGGCTCCCAGATCAACATTCGGAGGCCCCTCCCTCCGAGACTATTGCTCGGTACTCTGGAGCCCCTTGATACCAATGCTCGGGGGCCCTGAGCCCAAGCCTGGGCCCCCTGAGACCAAACTCTGGGTCCCATGGGGCCAATTCTCGTGCCTCGCTCATAAGTCCCTCGGTATCGATAGTCGGGGGGCACCCCGAGATCAATATTGCCCCCCCACTTCCCGAGATCAATGTTCGCTCTACTCCGGAGCCATCGATACCAATGCTCGGAGGATCCCTGAGACCAAGCTCGGGGGCCCTCTGAGACCAAACTCGGAGGGCCCCCTGAGACCAAGATCGAAAGGCCCCTGAGACCAAGCTTGGGGGACCTGAGACCAAGCTCGAGGAGCCCCCTGAGACCAAGCTCGGGGGTCCCCTGGTACCAAACTCGGAAGGCCCCGTGACACCAGGCCCGGGGCCCCTGAGACCAAGAGCGAAAGGCCCGTGAGACTAAAGCTCGGAGGGCCCCTGAGACCAAGCTTGGGGGCCATTGAGACCGAGCTCAGGGGGACCCTGAGATCAATGTTCGGTACTCTGGAACCCTCAATACCGATGATCGGGGGCCCCCTGAGAGCAGGCTCGGAAGGTCCGTGAGACCAAACTCGGGGGCCAGTGAGACCAAGTTTGGGAGTCCCCCGAGACCGAGTTCGGAGGCTCCCTGATACAAAACTCGGAGGGCCCCCTGAGACCAAGATAGAAAGGCTCTTGAGACTAAGCTCGGGGGGTCCCTGAGACCAAGCTAGGGGCCCCTGAGACCAAGATCAAAAGACCCGTGAGACTAAAGATCGAGGGCCCCTGAGACTAAAGCTCGGGGGCCCCTGAGACCGAGCTCAGGGGGCCCCGAGATCAATGTTCGGTGTCCTGGAGTCTCGATACCAATGATCAGGGGCCCCCTGAGACCAAGCTCGGAAGGTCCGTGAGACCAAGCTCAGGGGCCCCGGAGACCAAGTTCGGGTGTTCCCTGAGACCAAGCTCGGGGGCCTGAGACCGAGCTCGGGTCCCCCTGAGACTAAGCTCAGGGGGCCCATGAGGCCAAGATAGAAAGGCCCGTGAGATTAAGCTAGGGGGCCCCTGAGACCGAGCTCAGAGAGCCTACCCCCCCCGAGATCAATGTTCGGTACTATGGAGCCCTCGATACCGATGATCGGGGCCCCTGAGACCGAGCTCAGTGGGCCCCCCGAGATCAATGTTCGGTACTATGGAGCCCTCTATACCGATGATCGGGGGCCCCCTGAGACCAAGCTCGGAAAGCCCCTGAGACCAAGCTCGGAAAGCCCTTGAGACCAGGCTCAGGGACCCCCTGAGACCAAGCTCAGGGGACCCCCGAGAACAATGCTCGTGTTTTCCAGTGCATAAGGTCAGCCCAAGATGGGCCCGTGGACCCCCCTTGTTTACGCTACTGCCCACCGATAGAATTTGGCGCCACCTGATAGGATTTGTCGGCCTAAAGTGGAGCCCCCAGGTCTGGGTGGCACCCCCCTCCCCAAACGTGCCCCCCCCCACTGACAATCGTGGATCCGCCTATGACCACTGAACTGCTGCCATATTTCCAAAGCGTCCTCATGATAAAAATCATGTATACGTTTGTCTAAGGTAGCTGCAGTGGCGGGTCGACGGCGTGGGGAGTGTGTATATCAGCTAGCTCATCCCCAAACTGGCCGCTTAGTTTTAGGAAATCGACTTCCATGATTTTCTCACCCTCGAACCGTCTTATCTAAAGGCACTTCAGAGGAGCTATCTTTTGGTAGCTTACAGCAGTTTTTTATCGCCCACCACTAAGCAACACCCGCATCATGTTCCTTATCACACCCCTGACAAATGCTGATGTCATGGATCTTCCCTTATTTAGACGACCAATCAGAGGCGGGGATACATTTATGTCAACCAATGAGATTGCGTATGTGTTCCGAGGATCAATGCGTCACGACTCGGATGACGACGAGCTGAGCTTCTGACGTCTTAGGGCGCTCGTCCAGTGAGAGCAGAGGACTTCGGTGACGAGAAATACGTAACTGGTGAGTGACCCACCTGTAACAGATAATAACAATGTGGTGTGCTGCGAACAGGCCATGAGTTTTTCATTGTGGCGTAAAATGCGTTTGTCTTTAACAATGTGCTCCTCAAGATGACGTTTGTGCCAAGTCTGGTTTTGCACTAGTGGTTTGTCTAGCTAGCTTATTCGATGATTCTAACTTACAGCTTTTTGGTTCGGAATAGCCCTGCCATGTGTCAATGTGATTTTGCAACGACATATCTTATTCTTTGGCCAGCATTCCTAGCTTCTTCCATCCGGTGCTTGCAGACAGGGGGATCATGAGAAGGTGGGTCAGTGAGGATTGAATTACAGGCCAGGAAGTTGTTGCAGCTTAAAATAGAATAGGTGATTGTGCACCCAATTTAAAGTCCTATTCCCATGAAATTGTCCTAAAAATACAGGTCCTGGGAAACATGGAAATGTATGGTACTGTTTGGACTGACCCAAAAATGCCGCAGAGTAGGTATTTTTGATTCAAATGTCTGACATGCTATGTGACATGGCACTTACCTGCCCCATTCCAATTTGTGTTAATGTGACCATGCCCTTTCTTCTTCAGCATGGCAGAGTTGCAAGCTGCCTAATTATATAAGCTGTGCTTACACTTAACATGATTTGGAGAGGCAAATAAAGTTGTTTTGTCTTTTGCGGCATTGATTTTGGTTTATTTGGGCTGTAAGTAGTGGAAGTGAGGAGGTTGGCAAGTAGTCCATAGGCCTGATTAAAATGTAAAAATACAGAGTATACCACTAGGGGCTTCATCTTATGCAACCAATCAAGCTTTTTTATAGGCAAGTAAATTTGAGCACTACTCTGCTTGCATAGCGACTTGGTTTCCATGGCAAAAATGTGATCAGAATCAAATTCTGCATGGATCGTGGATACATAGATGGATAGATAACTGTGGATCATGATACATCAAGTGCTGTTTCCTTGGGACTTGAATATAGATTAAGGCTATGTCAGGATGGAACTGAAACACGAAAGTGACAAATTCCATGAGTAAAAGTTTTATCTGGGTCAGAAATGTATCTGAGAAAATCATTCAATCAGTATAAAATTTGTGCATGGACATGGAGTCAGTGCCACTTTTTTCAAATGTTTTCATCAGGATGGCTATTATCAAACATTTAAAGCATGCATGTTTAAAGCATCCTGTTGCAGGAGCCTGCCTATCTTCCCCACCAACATTTTTCCTTAGAATTTCTCATGTTAGCTTTATGGGAAATATGAATGTTTTGCAAGGAGCTTGAGAAGAAGACAAAGATGAGCCCAGATTCAGAATCATTTTAAATCAAGTAGCTGCTTATCAGCTGAACTGGGATTATTTGCAGGCTTATCATTTCTTATTTATTGATAAGAAAAAACGATCCTGACCAACTCTTGTTTGAAAGATGAATCTAGGTATGAGGAAGAAGTCCGAGCTACATACAATTAAGGAGTCAAAACAGTAAAATGCACCATTTATTATATCTGGCTGTGTCAATGAAGGGTTTAGTAGTCATTGCAGAGTAGTATATTTATATAAAATTATGTTAAATGACAATATATGTTTTAGGAACACAAAAATAAATCACTCACCATGCAACCATCACAGACTCTACACCCAGCATTCCAGCATACACTGTCCCAAGGGGAAAATAAAAGTTGATTTGCGCCGAGAAACCACGGCATAAAACTTGGAACCTCCGGTCATATGCGTAAGTTTTCCACCCCAGAATACATAACGTAAAGATACGGACAGAGCAGAGCGGCGGCATTGTCATCAAGATATTCAGGGCGAACCAGGCGAAGTCCTCTACGTTTCCCCTAGACTTTTTGGTACCGAAGTGCGCAAAAGTCCGCAGCGTACGATGGGACTACTTTGAAATCGTGGGTAACTTCCATCAATGTTAAGGATTGATGAAAATTGTATTCGATTCGGGAATGGTTTTGTGGAAAGTATTACAGACTTTTAAAGGAAAAATAAAACATGATAACCAAAGTGTATTTACTTGATATTTTCGAAAATGCGCAAAAATTCCACGGGTTTCTTACGCTGCGTAAATTTTCTAGTATAGCACACGGCGGAAAATTGATCATTGTCTGAAAGCCCTCTGCTTAAGACTTCGTGCCTTGCCCAAGTATTATTTCCCCCGACTGTCCCCCCTCCCTCCATGCATAGAAATATGTGAGGCCCTGGTGTTTACATATGCCTGGCTCCTATATACAACTGTATACTATTCTCCCTGCAGACTCACATAGGTACTGCATACCTTCCTAGGTTACCTCCCACAGCCCTGTCCAGAGGTGGTGCACATGCACACAGGTCAAGGAGAAATTGTATGTGACTCAAAACTGAAAAACACAGGTGAAACTTTTCAAAGTGATGCCCCAACAGCGTATGAATCGATAATAACTAGAAACCCCGGGGTCTCTTCCTTGTATGCATATTAAGCATGGTATATTTTATATGAATGGTTATTTGAAGCACTACATTTCTTCCAAAAGTAAATGGTTCCTCTTTGGAGCTCCTCTCTGAGCCTGAAAACTGCCCTCAGGACCAGGGGCACATCTAGACCAAATCTTGGGAGGAGGGAAAGCAACCCAGGCAGAATCGAAACTATTTTTGGAGTCAATGAACCAAAAAATTAGCGAGAAGTAGGTCGAGTTCGGGCGCTTTGGGGGCGTGGTCAGATCCCCTCCCCCTCCGCATCCGCTCTGGCCTACGACGGTTCTCCCCCCAGAGAAATCATGGATTTGTCCTCGATTTTTATAATAAAAAATGCATGCTGTGTAAACAATGATCAAAGAAGCAAACAGCACCATCTTTGTGCCCGGGGTTAAAAAGCATGAGCATCAATAGAACCTGTTCCTTTTCCTGTGCCAATGTCGGTGGAAAAGTATAGTCGCGGGTAACGGAGGATTGAGTATTCCAGTTTAAAAACCGCAGATATGTGAATCCAAATTGCTGGCACGCTGCCCCATGCACTTTGTGCGTCGCGATGTGCACCGCGCTGGGGCATATTTGCCGGTAACACTGCACGTGTCTGCCGCTAGGTATGGACAGCACAGGCGACCCCGGTCTGACTGTGGCGCCAGACCTTCCCAAGGCTTCACTGGACGCTCAGGCCGACTCCAACGGCTCGTCTGTTAGTAGACCTAATATCCGGCTAGTTACTGTTTCAATACCCAGTATCTCCACTGATCAGGTAGCTATTACCGGCCGCTACTCTCCATGACAAATCCTCTCTGGAGCGCTCTCTCGTAGCTCATAGAAATCTCATCTTCTGCCGGTATTTTGGTCGACGCTACAGTTCTAGCGAGGCGATTGCCCTCGTTATCTGTTATTACCATCTGGTGGGAAAGTCTCCTTTCGTGATCTAATTTCCTGGCTTCGAAATAAGATTTTCCATAAGAATGGCAATACGCACTTGGTTGTTTCGAACTCCGCTCGTCTCGGCGCCTCTTTGCGTCTCTGCTTCGGCTCTGGTTTGCACGCGCGCATGTGAGCGGTCGAACAGGTTCCTTAGTGCGCCGAACCGAAGCCAAACTGCATGATGGCGAAAAGTTAACTCTTCTGTCACGCGTCGATTGTAGTTAGCTGCTGCCTGCATCTTTGGAGTCTGGGTTTGTTGATTATCGTTTGCTGTATTGTTACGAAATGCTTAAAAAGTGTTTGCATGCTCTCTGATGATGCTCTGAATGTTCATATAGTGCCTTTCTTGAGATTGGTGACATTTTAGTACTTTGGTATCCGAGCGGTAATGTTTTGATGGCATTTTATCGCGAACGCCGTATAATATAATATGTTAATGTTAAACCCAGCATGGTACTGGTGGTTCTGTAAAAATTATATTTGATAGAAATACGCTACAAATGAAATATAACTATATCAACCTAATATAGATGCAAAGCACGTTTTGTCGGAATCAAGCGCAGTGTTTTTTTAATCTGTATCTCAACATTTCTGTATATGCAATGCTATCTTCTTCTTTTGTAAAAATACGTGGAAATGCGGAAAACAAACGCTGAATCATTCACATCACGAATAGTAAGGTTTCAGATGGAAAACAACAGTCTTGTTTATGTTCTTCATCTCTTTTTCCAAAATCGGATGTCTCTCCAGGCGTTGAAAACTATAATACTAAGAGTTGCAATGCGGATATGTTGACTAGAGTTACGAGCAAGGTAGGCAATTCTGCCCTGCTAAGGGTCATTAATACACTCTACTTTCTGTTCCACCGAATTTACACTAGAGAAAATGGGAATCAATGTTCTCCATCCTAGGTAATATTTTTTCCTCAATTGTAGGCATGAAATGAAATATGAGGTAGGATTTATATCTATTCCAAAGTGAAAATGAGGTGGGTATGACTTAGAAGCTGATACTGAAATAGAGCATACAGCTTGTGATATAATGATTTTCAAAACTATACTTTTTCTGTGAAGTGTTTTTGCTGTGCGAAGCACAGGTTAATGCTACGTGAGCGAAGGCACCAAGTACGATGATGCTTTTGTTATGAGAACTCCCGATTCTGGAGTTGAAATTTTACCTGTATCTACACAAAATTGTGCTGGTCACAGGTCTTATTTGTTTTTTTCTCGAAATTCTATGCTACTTTGTGACCCTAGGCAAAAAGTAAAATACCTGGCTTGGTACCGAATAGGTTGGACGTGCTTGAATCAAGATGCTGATGGGCCAACCATCGTCGCAGTGGGCGCGGCTGTCTTCAAGCATGCTTCATGATACAACATTTCAAGTATTCCTTTCTAAACTGTTAAAAGTATGCTAAATTTAAAGTTGCCATACGAATTGAGAGCGGGATGTATTGTGAGTGTTTATTATCGTGTTACTCGTCCATTAACGTCTCGTTCCATACTCCGTCCCTGGTGATTTTTCCCTTGAAAATTGTTTAATTTAGTCCACCATTGTCTATGCTTTCACATGAGTTTTAAATAGCTGCATAAATTGTCTGATGTATTACAGTGGGTGTAAACACTGCCATAAATTCAGAACTTCTGAGAACATTTTGAACTCTGTGCTGTATCTGAGTGTTGTGGTCATTTCTGCAGAGCCAGCCATCTGTCATCCAGTCTACGCAGCCCATTGTACAATTCAGCAAAAACAACGTCATCCTGGTCAACAAACAAGGCGGTGTTATACAGAGCACACCGACATCAAACGTACAAAATCTGCAGGTTCGTTGAAATCTGCTCTGTTTTATCGCATTTCAATTTGTCCGAAAATAGTCACACAGGCCAAGAGGATGTCCCGTTTGGCAATTTATGAAATGATATAATATATTTCTGCTGTCGTGTCCAAGTCATAGCCGAATTTCTGCCCCATCTCAACGTTTGTTTACAGGTCGCGGCGTTGTTTCGTGCCTGAACTGTTTAAACGCTGTGACGCGATCCGTTTAGCGGCCAATCGATGCCCGGTTCGCGGAGTTGGCAGCGTATCTGGCGGCAGGTGACGTCACGGCGGCCAGCCCGGACGGTGGTCGCGCCGCGTGTTTGCCGCCATTGAGCGGGCCGCCAGCACGTGTGTGGCGATGCTGACGTCACGCGCCGCCCCGCAGGTGATCGAAACGGCCGGCCTGCAGACGCCGTACGAGGAGGAGCAGGCACGACAGCGCCGCGAAATACTCTCCCGGCGCGCCTCCTACCGCAAAATCCTCAACGACCTGGGCGGCGGCGAGATCTCCGAGGACAAGGCCGACGGCGACAGCGACTCGGCGCCGCCGTTTCAGGGCAACGGCATCATCAAAGGTGCGCGCAACCAGTGCTGTGTAGGTCGTGGATGCAGACACCGTGCTCGATTACGAGATAGTGTATCTGCCTGGCGTGATCCGTGTGCTTTTGTGAAGTAAAAGAAGGAAAAACGTCGAGATCGGCCGTTCGCAGGTACGTCTTACTCTGCTCACCAGTCAAAGTTGTCTGTGTGCTGCCCGATAAGCCAGTGTGTACTGATCTGGCGTTGGTGGGAGATGTCACGTAGCGTGCGTTCTTGCAGTGATTCCGGCCAACCAGATTCAGCTGTCGGAATCTGGAGGCGTGCAGGGCCTTCAAACCATCAGCATGAGCACGGCTGGCGGAGGGGCGGCGGCAACACCCTCGTGCAGTACACCCAGGGCGACGGACAATTCTTCGTACCTGGTGAGTGAATGGGAGCTACCTTACGTATTGGTTAGCTTTGCTCATCATTGATGTGTTCAAACGTCACATGTATTTTGTAATTTCATAGTGGACAGGACGGGATTTTTGTGGCCTAGGTGTGATGTGGTGGCGGGTCATGTACTTTCATTGCGGGCGTACGGCCACAGCGAGTCTAGTTCCTTTGGCTGTTACTCAAATGTCCAGTATTTGCATCGCGAATCTAGTTCCCTTGGTCTTGACTCGACTGTCCAATATCTGCACCGTAAATCTAGCTCCCTTGGTCTCGGCTCGAATATCCATTATCTGCACCGTAAATCTAGCTCCCTTGGTCTCGGCTCGAATATCCATTATCTGCACCGTAAATCTAGCTCCCTTGGTCTCGGCTCGAATATCCATTATGTGCACCGTAAATGTAGTTCCCTTTGGTCTTGACTCGAATGTCCAACATTTGCTCCGCAAATCTAGTTCCCTTGTGGGTGGATCGACTGTCCGACATTCGAATCGCGAATTTAGTTTCCTCGACCTTTACCCGAATTTCGGACATTTGCACTGCGAATCTGGTTTGGCCTTGGCTCGAATGTCCTATATTTGCACTGCGAATCCAGTTCCTTTGCCTCGACTTGAATGTCCAATAGAGGTGGGACTTTCTAGGCCCGGGGGCCCGGGGCAAAAGCCCGGCCCAGGCCCGCGGGCTTTGACCGGGCCTGAAGGCCTGATTTAAGCCAATGCCGGGCTGATAACGGGCTTCACCCAGGCTCATTCGGCTAACGGGCTTCACCCAGGCTCATTCCGGGCTTAAACTGAACTGGGACTTCAAAGTCAATTTTATGTAAATTAAATAAGTTTTTCAGTACAGACCTAGTTTTTTCCACTGAAACATAATCTTATTCATGCACCAGCAGCTTTTGAAAATGCATTTACAATTAATTTTGAGACATGGACTTTTAGACATACATCAGGAATGTTAAAGCATGAAGCTCTAGCTTTCTATCTGTTACACATGCTGGGGTCAAAAGCAAGTTACCTGTATCAATATTCATAATCAAATACTGAATAATGCCTTAAGTTGCACACATCCATGCTTTACTGTCATCTTATGAATATCCTGATGACTTCAAAGACTTCCATATTGTCAGTATACCATTTCGAAGGAAGTCATTTAACCAATTTTCTGCTAAAATCATCTTGATATTAGCACCTAGCTCTAGCTAGAACATTCTTTCCAGAAGCTTTCTGCTTCAGGTAAAAAAGTAATCTATGGAGCCATTCCCATGTCCTCTACGGAAAATGGCCAAGTGAATATGTCAGGTACAAACTATCTGGTGTGGTGGGAGCCCATAATTGTCAAATTGGCCTGCTAACTCTAGATGCAAGAACAAATTTTAATAAGTTTGACCATGGAATAGAGATACCTGGAATGGAGACCTCAATGCAAACCCGCCCCGCTTTTGGGGCCAATCTAGGACATGAAAAAATCCTTCGGTAAGTAAAGCTCGGTAAGGACCAATGTAAAGTCTATGGGAGATGTGGTGGCCGATGACTTTGATGCGTCATAACTTATAAACCGTGGCTTGCACAGGGCGCAACTTTATGTTTTCGATTGGGGGCACCCGGCTCGAAAGGGGCCCGTACATGATGGGGGCCCGTATTTTTTAATGAAAATGTGACGGAAAAAACGTATTTTCGACCGTTTGTTGTCGAAAACTGACTGCAAAGGTTAAATAACAATTTTTAGCGCGCTATTGGTCACTGTTCCTGATTTGCACTATTTAGCCCAAAAGTAGTCAGAAGACCCAATCTTTTGAACGAGCTGCCAAACTATGTAAGGATATTGGACAATTAGGTGTCTACTTACCGTCTTTGTCGTCCACGTAGATGCTCTCCTCCGGAGGTACAACGGGATCAGCCCCGGACGACGCAGGAGGGATGGATGCTGGAGGGTCTTTTAGCAAACGGGATCCGGCTGATGGCCTGGCCGAGGAAGGCAATGATCAGGAAAAGAAGGATTGGAATTACAACCTTACTTTACCGTTTTGCTGGAAACTGTACACATTGCACTTTTCCGAGTTAGTTTTAAATTGGGGTTTTAATTTTTGCGGTCAATAAATGAACGTAGCTTGCAAAGTACCAAAAATAGTAGTGATATGAACTACTTTAAGTGGACGCGTACGTTGCTAGAGATTAAATGCAAATATGATCGGGGTCATTTTATAACAGTTTGCAAAATTAGCAAGACGATTCTAGATTCATAGTTTACCTGAAAAATGTACAAAATTTGGGTAGTTTTGCCAGAGCAGCCCCTCAGTATTGAATGTTCTTTGTTTTACGCTTTTGTGCACCCGACTTATGTTTATACTGTCGAACCATTTTAACATTCACACCTGGAACGAAATCGCATTATCGCGAATAATTTGATACAAATGGAAGGTAGAGATCGAAGTGCGAAATTCCTTTATCAGCGGGGAAATCGAACCTACTGATATTTATGTTACATGATCAAGACACCTTTTTCTGATCCATTCACCTTGCCAGTTCATGGCATTGTACAACACTGGGTACCGGTCAAGGGGTACTATGAATAGGTGGTACTGCCTATTTCCCTTTACAATCCTCATATAGGATCAGTACAAAAGGAATGGGGGCCTAACATTTCTCACGCCCCATCCATTTTCCCCGAATGTTGCATGGGACCGGCCGCACGTTGCCCCGGGAAAACCACAGGGGGCCCGCAAGCATGGCAGGGGGCCGGTTTCGGCAACAGGGAGCACGGATACACCACCTGGGGCACGAAACTGCTCACAAATAAGGAACTCCTGCAAATACGCGACTAACACAACAGCTTCAGTTTCTGCACGATATTCTTAGACCACAAGGGGCCCAGACAGACCATATAGGGCCTGAGCACACCAAAGGGGCCGGGCAGACCACAGAAACCCAGAAAACCATAGGACGCCGGTAAACCCAAAAGGGGCCCGAGCAGACCACACACAGCCAGCAATTTGGCTGGACTCTGCGCCCGATATATGCTGTGCTTTGACTGGGCAGAGCCCGCGTACATGGGCTCAGCCCAGGTCCGGCTCCGCTCCGTCTGGGCAGAGCCCATGGTCAAGCAAGACCAGGCTCTACCGCTCGGGCAAGTTGTCATCCCCCGACCTAATGTCTGGCTCAGCCCGAGTCTATGTGGCTCAGCTATGAGTCTTAGGGCTCGGGCAGAGCCCGACCCAGCCCGCTCTGGGCCCGGTCGGAATTGCTGGCTGGGCAGCGGGCCCGGGCAGACCACACGGGGCCTGGACAGATGAAAGGACCCGGGCAGACCACAGGGACCCGAGCTGAACACAGGGGCCGGGCTAACCACAGAGGAGCCCCAGTCTGGAAAGTATGGCAGCAGACCTGACGAGTCCGCACCAGCCTTGTAGATTTTTCGCACCACCAGCAGCCTAAAATTCACACCGAGCATTGGTGAGAAATTTCACTGACCCGGAAATTTCGATGTTTTTACCAGTTTCTCCCTTCTCAGATCTCTGTGGGTGTTTGATTTGAGCTCCCTCGCACCATACAGCAAAGTTGGCACTTGTTTGCTCCAAAGTTCGAACCACCTGAAGGGTGTCCGCACCACGAGATCTCGCCAAAAGTGCCATAATTTGCAGACTGGGAGGGGCCCGGGCAAACCACAGAGGGCCCGCGCAGACAAAAGGGGCCCCGAACGGACAAAGGGGGTCCGCAGAGGCCACACAGAGGCCCGGACAGGCCAAAAGGGTTCCGGGAAAACCACAGGAGGCCCGGGCAGACCACAAGGGCTCGATCAGAACAAAATGGGCACTAGCAGACAAGGGGTCCGTGCAGACCAAATGGGACCCGGCCAGTCTGCAAAGTATGGCAGCAGGCCAGAAGAGTCGCACCAGCCATCCAAAATTATCGCACCACCAGCCTAAAAAAATCTCACCAATCTGCCAGATACTAGGGAGAAAAACGCACACATTCCTACCCACACGATGCAATACTACCTCTCTTATTAGTTAGTTAAGGACTTTTTATAAGGCCCCCTCCTGTGTCTTCCTAACTATTCAGTCATTATTTTTTTTAGTTTTCAGTGTCAACTTTCTCGCATCGGTCTTGCAAATTCGCACCAGGCTGATAAAATTCGCACTACTCGCTCCTGTCTCCAAGGGCACTCGCACTGACAAGATCTCGTCCAAAATGCCATACTTTGCACACTGGGGCCCGGGCAGACCACAGGGGCCCGGACAGGCCACAGGGGGCCCGATCAGACCAATAGGGGCCCGGGATACCACAGGGGCCCGCATGGCAAGCATGGCAGAGGCTGGTTGCAGTTACACGAACCGCATCCATGGCAGGCCCGTCTGCATCCACAGGGTATTAACTACTGGGAGTAGGGACCCGGCTGCAGCCACCAGGGGCGGGGCGAATGCGGTGGCCACCAGGGGGGCGAATGGGGCAGCCACCCCTTAAACCCAAGAGCCTCTGAGGACGAAATGCCGCCCCCAAACCCTCCCCCCCCCAGGATGCGACGATTGGTCGCCCTTTGGGTGAAAAGTGCGCCCTTCGGGTGGCTAAGTGCCGCCCTGTCCCCCGAGGCTTTGCCCCTTCCCTCCCCTTACCCAAATTCTAGATACATCACTGGCGGCCATAGGGGAAAAAGATTTTCCAAGTCTTGGTATTTAGCCATCAGGGGAGCCGGACAGGGGATCATCACTCATTAGGGATTCAGCCCGACAGGAGCTAATAGCAAACAATCACTTCACTTGCCATTCAACACTGCGCATCGGAGCACGATTTGGATTGACACGAAAAGCCCAAACGTAAAATCCAAATCAGAGCCTAACGAAACTTTTCCAGAGTAGACACAAGCCGATTGAATCATAAGCATGCCAATTTTACTGTTCAAGGCAAACTTTGTGCAAATCATTCGCCTCGGCGAATGCGACAAGAAGCCAGGAGCATGCCTTAGCTTCCTTCGCGCTGCGCTGACAAGCCCGGGAAATTAAGAGGCTACCATTCGCCGGCGGACGCACATTATTTCACCCAGATTTGACGACAAGATTTGATACACTTTTTGACAGACAAATTTAAGAGACTTAAATTTGTCTGTATTTAAAATTACACTAGAACAAACAAAATGGAAAACTTCATGCAAATTTTTGACAAAAATGCCTAGAAATATATCAATAAAGAAAAGTAGTGCCGGCGGAGAGATGCAAAAATAACAAACATGTCAATTTATTAAACCAGTACTTATCGGAACGGGCCCGGCTGCGCACGGTGGGGGATGGTGAACTACAGGGGGTCGTAAGCAAGGCAAGGAGACCGGCTAGAGTCAGAGGAGGCCTGGGTAGCCCAGAGGAGCCTGAAATTATAGCACGGGTTCCCGGATACAGCGAAGTGGGAGGAGTGGAATCAGGGGCGGATTCAGGCCGATGGTGGGGGAGGGGGCAACGGGGCCCCAAATCGTGAAAAAAACATATGGTTTTTGTTTGAAGAAAATCCGTAAAAATTGGTAAAATCGGGGGATTTGGGGAGGGCATCAAATCCCCCAATTTTACCTTTACCCCCCTGGATCCGCTAGTGCTGTGGTTCCTTACAGACCACAGGGACACGGACAAATCATAGGAGCCCGGGCAAATTGCAAGGGGCCGGGCAGACCGCAGGGGGCTGGGTAGACCACAGGGGGCCCGAGCAGACCACAGAGGGCCCGGACAGACTAAAAGGAGCCCAGACCGCCCACAAGGGGCGCGGGCAGACCACAGGGGCCCGGACGGACCACACAGGACCCAGGCACACTACAAAAAGCCCATACCACGTACAAAGGCCCCGGGCAGACTAAAAGGGGCCAAGGCAGAATACAAGGAGCCCGGTTGCAGTCACAAAGGAATCAAAAAGGTCCTGAGACTGCCAGAAATAGGACCCCGGATGCAGTCAAAATGGGCCTGAGAATATCGTTAGGGGCCCGTTTGCGGACACAGCGATTATGGGTGGCCCTAAAGGGGACCACACCCAAGCAAGCATGCCAGGGAGCCCGACCGCAGCCACAGCAAGCCCAGATAGACCACGGGGCCCCGCACTCATGGCAAGGGCCCGTCCGTGGCATTAGAGGACCCGCGCCTCCTGGACCACAGGGAGCCCGGTTGCAGTCACAGGTCCCGGTTGCAGTCACAGGTCCCGGTTGCAGTCACAGGGGGCCCGGGTGGATCACAGGCGCCCGGTTGCGGTGACAGGGGCTCGGGCGGATCACAGAGGGCTCGGTTGCAGCCACAGGAACCCGGGTGGATAACAGGGGCCGGGTGGATTCCAGGGGCCCGGTTACAGTCACAGGTGGCCCGGTTGGACCACAGGGAATCCGTTTGCAGTCACAGGGGCCCGGGTGGATCTCAGGGGCCCGGTTGCAGTCAAAGAGGGCCCGTGTGGATCACATGGGGCCCGGGATGGATCACAGGGGCCCCAGGTGGATTACAGGGGGCCTGATTGCAGTCACAGGGGGCCCGGGTGGATCAAAGTGGGCCCGGGTGGATCACAAAGGGCCCGTTTGCAGTCATAGGGGCCCGGGTGTATCACAGAGGGCCCGGTTGCAGTCACAGTGGGCCGGGTGGATTACAGGGGACCCGGTTGCAGTCACAGGGGACCCGGGTGGATCACAGATGGCCCGGGTGGATCTTAACTGGCCTGGTTGTAATCACAGGGGGTCCGGTTGCAGTCACAGAGGGCCCGGGTGAATCACAGGGGGCCCGGTCGCAGTCACAGGGGGCCTGAGTGAATCATAGGGGCCCGGTTGCAGTCACAGGGGCCCCGGGTGGATCACAGATGGCCCAGTTGCAGTCACAGGGGGCCCGGGTGGATGACAGGGGGCCCGGCTTCAGTCACAGGTGGCCCGGTTGGACCACAGGGAATCCGTTTGCAGTCACAGGGGCCCGGGTGGATCTCAGGGGGCCCGGTTGCAGTCAAAGAGGGCCCGTGTGGATCACAGGGGGCCCAGGATGGATCACATGGGGCCCCGGGTGGATCACAGGGGGCCCCAGGTGGATTACAGGGGGCCCGGGTGGATCAAAGTGGGCCCGGTTGCAGTCACATGGGGCCCGGATGGAGTCACAGGGGCCCGGGTGAATCATAGGGGCCCGATTGTAATTACAGGGGGCCCGGGTTGATCACAGATGGCCCGATCCCAGTCACAGGGGGCCCGGGTGGATGATAGGGGCCCGGTTGTAATCACAGGGAGCCCGGGTGGATTATAGGGGCTCGGTTGCAGTCACAGATGGGCCGGGTGGATCACAGAGGGCCCGGTTGCAGTCACAGGGGCCCAGGTTGGATCACAGATGGCCCGGTTGCAGTCACAGGGGGCCCGGTTGGAGTCACAGGGGCCTCAGGTGGATTACAGGGGGCCGGTTGCAGTCACAGGGGCCCCGGCTGCAGTCACAGAGTGCCTGGTTGCAGTCACATGGGCCCCGGGTGAATCACAGATGGCCCAGTTGCAGTCAAAGGGGGCCCGGGTGTATAACAGGGGGCCCGAGTGGATCATAGGGGGCCCGGTTGTAATTACAGGGGCCCGGGTGGATCACATGGGGCCCGGTTGTAGTCACAGGGGCCCGAGTGGATTACAGGGGGCCCGGTTTCAGTCACAGGGGGCCCGGGTGGATCATAGATGGCACGCTTGCAGTCACAGGGGGCCCGGTTGGAGTTACATGGGCCCGGGTGGATCATATGGGGCCCGGTTATAATTACAGGGGGCCCGGATGGATCACAGAGGGTCCGGTTGCAGTCGCAGGGGACCGGGTGGATCGCAGAGGGCCCGGTTGCAGTAACAGGGGCCCCGATGGATCACAGTTGGCTCTGTCCTAGTCACAGGGGGCCCGGGTGTATCACAGGGGCCCGGGTGGATGATAGGGGCCCGGTTGTAATCACAGGGGGCCCGGGTGTATCACAGGGGTCCGGGTGGATGATAGGGGGCCCGGTTGTAATCACAGGGAGCCCGGGTGGATTACAGGGGGCCCGGTTGCAGTCACAGGTGGGCCGGGTGGATCACAGATGGCCCGGTTGTAGTCACAGAGGAGCTCAGGTGGATCACAGGGGGCCCGGTTGCAGTCACAGGGGCCCGGGTGGATCACAGGGGGCCTGGCTGGATCACAGGGGCCCGGGTTGCAGTCACAGGGGTGCGGATGGATCAAAGAGGGGCCCGGTTGCAGTCACAGGGGCCGGATAGATTACAGGGGGCCCGGCTGCA
The DNA here is from genome assembly GCA_034440635.1 of Lepas anatifera. Taxonomy (NCBI): domain Eukaryota; kingdom Metazoa; phylum Arthropoda; class Thecostraca; family Lepadidae; genus Lepas; species Lepas anatifera. The sequence continues at coordinate 93,350 of JAOTON010000583.1, read as the reverse complement.
GTCACAGGGGGCCCCGGTGGATTACAGGGGCCCGGTTGCAGTCCACAGGGGCCCGGGTGGAACACAGAGGACCCGGTTGGATGACAGGAGGCCCGAGACTGCCGGAATTAGGGACCCGGCTGCAGTCAAAGTGGGCCTGAAAAATATCGTTAGGGACCCGGTTGCGGACACCGAGGTTAAAGATGGCCCACAGGGCACCCGCAAGCATGCCAGGGAGCCTGGCCTCAGTCAAAGCTAGCCCAAGTAGACCACTCAGGCCCGGAATCGTGGCAGTGGCCCGGCTCTGTCCCCAGGGGCCCGCAACTTGGGATTGGGGGGCTCGTCGGGTCATTGGGGGCTTCTCCGAACATTGGGGGCTCGAGCCCCCAAATATATGGAAACTTGCGCCCCTGCTTGCACAGGAAAACAACCATGCATTTCGGAAAGCCCAATCTGTGGTGCGTCCGCTAAAATACATTTTAGGCATGAAATACCTAAAATCTTAGAGCAAAGCGCAGGAGAAATCAGAATCTGATACTGCAGCTCAACTTGTATTATAACATGTTTTAAGCGCGCGCGGCCTAGCGCCGTAATAGCGCAGTGTGTTAAGCTTCGTCTAGGAAGCAAAAGATCCTGGGCTCGAATCCCACGCATGGAACTTTTCATCTTCATAATGGTAATTTCGTTGCTCAATAGCGCAGTTGGCAGCATGCTTGTCTAGCAAGCGTAGTGTTCCGGGTTCGAATCCGGGCTCACGCTGATTTTGCATTCATATTTTATGGCTATTTTGCAATTATTTAGGTTTATATTGGATAAATAATACCTCAATAGTAGCTGTTTCCTCTGGGTTGAAGTAAGGCACGCGCAAAGGCCTGCTTTTTGTTGAATATTTTACTGCCGTCTATATTTTAATGTTCTTGGCTATTTACCCAATTCTTTTTAATGAGCCCCACAAAAGCATCCCAGAAATCAACGAGCCTTCCGTTCCAGGTATCTGTATTCCATGGTTTGACCCTTCCACAGCTTCGTCTTGCTCTTTCATTGCCCGACAGATGCAGAATCCACTCAGAAAAGGCTAGTATAAGCAAGGGAATAGGCACAAAAAAACATGTTTTTGATCCAAGTATTTCAAAACATAAATTAGTCAGTTGTGGGGAGATACTGGGGAGAGCAGTCAGCCTTACAAGGAACCTTTAAAATTGCACCAAAACATGAATATACTTGACAATATGTTGCATTTTCCTTGTGGAGATACTTCCCTGGCCTCTATGAAATAAAACTTCTATTATAAGCCTTGAAAATAACAGTACTTCCCTCCCACCACACTAAACAAATGAACAAAGACATAGAAACACGGAACACAAAAACAGAATATCCAAATTACAGACTTTAGATACGCTATATTCCGCGGCTTCAGCAGATTGTAAAGCTTTGCAAAGCCAGAAAAGCGTCATATATGAAACAAGTGCGCAAAAAGGAGGCCTATTCTCAGAAACAAAACAAATGCACCAGACACTTTGCGCTTATTCTTTTTTTAAATCTGTGAATGTTTAAAATTTTAAGAATATTGAAATACTTAGAGTGAAATAAACTTACTATTCTGGTAAATTTTTGGTGAAAAATTTTGTGAAAAATCTAATGTAGACAAGCGCGGCGCTTCAGATACCTTCTAAGCGCAAACCCGTAAAATACAACAAAACAAACAGAGAAATAGTAGTGTTCAAGGCCGTGTGGTGATGTGGATGGACTGGGGTTGTTGTTTTTTTGCATTAGATTTACTTTTGGTGGATATTGGTGCAATCTTTTTAGTCCATGTTTGGTGCAAATCTGTGGAAAACTAGTGGTTCTTTATGGCTGGTGGTTTGATAATTCTATATTGGTATGGCTGATGGGCCTTGTTGGCCTGTTGGCTTACCTACTTTGCAGACCTGGCTGACCCAAGCAGAACAATCTTTTGACCTTCTTCCAAGCTGTCTAGTGACTAAACTAAAAGAAAATGCTCACATGTTTCAATTGAGGGACAATTTGAAGGATTTTTAGTTCACTCACAGCGATTCTGCCATGATATTCTGAAAGTTTGAGCTGAAACTTGTCACTGCTCTCTCCTCTATTCATCAACATTATTGGAACTCAATTTGAATTATGAAGCTAGTGCAAGCACATCATGATTTATAAAAGTGCAATGATGGAGGAAATGTCTGATATGAGTGGGTTTATTTCATCCTGAGCTGCCATGTGCATACCTCTATCTGGATGCCCATTGTTTTTATAAGATGATGCTGGTCATTACTTGAAGTCAGTGTGCATCATAAGCAAGTCATGTCTTATAATATGTTTTTTCAATATCACTTTCTGCTGCATTATTAAGATAGCTGAGGCTACTGATGCTGAATGCACCTTTTTAATATGGTTTTGGGTGAAACCAAAACTTTTTCCAGGATAAATTGGCTTAAAACATGTATTTGAAAAAGCTTTAAAGTAAATAAATGTATATAGTCGTTTATGGTTTTTCCATGATACCGGGCCTTCCCGGGCGTGATAGGCCATTTCTTCCACAGACCGGGCTTGTGACGTGCTTCTAAAATCAGCAGCAGACCGGGCCCGGGGCCCGGGCCTGCAAAATTGCACGAAACTCCCACCTCTAATGTCCAATATTTGTACGGCCTTAGCTGTCCATCTATATTTATTTCCAAAAGCGGGATTCTTATCATTTCGTTTTTATCCAGCGTGCATTTAGAAGTACTGTGGCTAAATTTCTAGGTGGAGAGGTGCAGACTCGAAGACGGGGCTCTTGCGATGGTATGAAATATAGCAAGGTAGCGTCTTGGTTGTGTTTGTGGGAGTAGAAGAGAGCAAACGTGACCAAGCAAGTAAAGATTGAATCGATGTATCTCAGTGTGGGCTGCTACATGATTGTCTTTTGCGACTACATTAAAGCACTGTGCGTTTGCCGGTTTTCAGTTTCAATACCTGTGACGGGCGGTTTGAAGTTGGATCAGGGCAACACTCAACACATGGTGCTCACCTCGTCCAACAACGAGATGGGAGAGGAGGTGGCCAAGAAGCGCGAGGTTCGACTCTACAAGAACAGGTCAGTCCAGAGCTGCTAACCATGTGCCAAGTGCAGGCGGCATGCACTTCGGGAAGCCAAATATCAGTCGTGCTGCGTGTCTTCGTGATGCCAAATGCCAGATTTGTGATTGCGTCATGTATGAGCGCAAAAAAGCGCTGAGTTGATTGACAACACTTTTGGAAATCTCAATTCCCCATCCTCCAGCACACGTCGGTGATCAATATAAAAAATCCCGATACTACAACTTGTGGTACTTGGTCGGCCCGTTAGGTGGTATCAATATCATATCAATAGAATAAACCTGCATTCACTGGTGCCACTTACAACATTTTTGGAGGTGAGGTCACTTGACCTGGTCTAGTGACCTGACATGACCCAAGCTGACAATTAAGGGAAAAGTTGCGGAATCGATCAATGGTAAGATGTGCCAGGTACGGGGGCGCTTTGTGCCGTCGATTTGTGGCGCCGGCGGAAAAAAACCTGAAGGGGTGTTTGATTACACCTTTACTATAGCTAAGGCTAAGTTTTAGTATTTTATGTCACCATACGGTGCGTGAATAGGACACGGTGTGGCCATTGGGGCATTTGTCCTGAAACAAAAATGTGCAGCCGTGTTTAGTTAATGTAGGGGCAGTCTGTAGAATAGGTATCGGCCCCCTTTCGTGAAGTCACTCGGCGGTCAAACTTATTTGGCGGCAATTTCGTTATCACCTGACATGCATGTCATGCCTTTTCTGTAATAAAAGGTCATTTCTTAAGAAATTTTCTTGCGCATTAAGACATCCATGTGGACTCCAAAATTACAGAGATGTGTAGCATTTGATGCATAAAAGCGCACTCATCGATTTATAGGCAGAAGGATCAGAAGTAGTTATTTTGTGGGCATTATTTTCGCTGTTCCTCCCCCTGGGGGTATAAGTCACGGGCACGTGCCCGTCACACACTCGCCCTGACCCGCAAACATCACGATTAACGACATTCCAGCGCCTCTTTCAACCTTCCGGAGGAGTGGAATGTTATGCTCCAGTTTGTGAGTGGGCGTTAACGTTTAGTAACCACTACGACTTCGGGAGTAGGCTGGAAGTGTTGGAAAAGGCCCATCGAAAGAAAGGGCTCGGCGGAATTCACCGTACCTGTAAATTTGGCAATCGTACCACACTAGAATTAACACCCGCTCCGGTGGGCCTCCGAGCCACCTTCGCTATGTTGGGGGGAGGGGTGTTCAAATCACCTCCCCCTCGAACTCGGCTACAGTACGGGATAGCGAAAACCGCGAACGCTGGTGGATAGCTCATACAAATTCATGAAGAAACTACGTCGGTCACTTGTTGGCTCAGGTCAGTATTGAGGTCATGACAGGTTAAAGAATGTGGCATGCTAGAGAAAAGTTTTGAGGCTCCACGAGTTTATGCAAACCGTCTCGGGGCTCCGCACGAGCGCGGTCAAAAGAAATAACCTGGGACACCCCAACCCCCTATAATGTGGTCATGGCCTACTCGACTGAGGTCCGTTCGACCTTACCGTTTCGCCGCTGCATGGAACATGTTAAAACACACATTTTGTTCGAAATTATTACCCTGGCTACTGCGCGATTGCACCTTCTTTATAAAACATCATTTTTAATACGTATCTTTTTGTTTTATTTGTATGCGCCCCTGCTGCTCGGGAAAACTAGCTCCAGTTCGATTACACGGTTGTGGTAACGTACTTTTCCGAATATACAGCTAATGTCCCCATGAGTAGCCCTTAAAGAGCAAATGAATTATACACGTTATTAGGGGTCTAAGACACAAAACCCCACAGGCTTTCACGTTACAACACGCTGCCGTGTGCTTTTCCGCGCCACGTCCCCGCCGCACGGGGGTTCCTCGGATGGTGGGTTGTCCCTGCCTACCCGGCGTACGAGGCCCGCAACATCTCACTCTGGTTGCTATATAATTCATTTAATGATGGCATGGGACATTCCCACTAACGGCGGAAAGCGCTTGTGTATGTTGACCACTGACCAAGTTCTGCACGAGGCAGGGTTCGCTGCGCTCGGTGCTGAAGAGGTCGCTAGCCTTTCAGGACAGCGCCGTGCAGTCCTCGGCACGTCAGCAGCCGTTGCCAGACTCGCAGCTGGGATATCATGACCTGGTCCTTATTGAGCAGTACATCCGATCTGTGGTGGTTGGCAGCGGGAAGACCAGCCCCGCCACTGTGTTCGCGCAGAAATTGGTGGCGCTCTGTTGTCCAGGTGGAGGGTGGTCGCATGGGGGTGGGACGCCCACCCGTGTCGGCCTGGCTTGTGAGGGCGCCTGCCATCTCGTTACCGTTGCTTCCCGTGCACTTTCCGACCCGCGTTGTCCAGGTGGAGGGTGGTCGCATGGGGGTGGGACGCCCACCCGTGTCGGCCTGGCTTGTGAGGGCGCCTGCCATCTCGTTACCGTTGCTTCCCGCGCACTTTCCGACCTGCGTTGTCCAGGTGGAGGGTGGTCGCATGGGGGTGGGACGCCCACCCGTGTCGGCCTGGCTTGTGAGGGCGCCTGCCATCTCGTTACCGTTGCTTCCCGCGCACTTTCCGACCCGCGTTGTCCAGGTGGAGGGTGGTCGCATGGGGGTGGGACGCCCACCCGTGTCGGCCTGGCTTGTGAGGGCGCCTGCCATCTCGTTACCGTTGCTTCCCGCGCACTTTCCGACCCGCGTTGTCCAGGTGGATGGTGGTCGCATGGGGGTGGGACGCCCACCCGTGTCGGCCTGGCTTGTGAGGGCGCCTGCCATCTCGTTACCGTTGCTTCCCGCGCACTTTCCGACCCGCGTTGTCCAGGTGGATGGTGGTCGCATGGGGGTGGGACGCCCACCCGTGTCGGCCTGGCTTGTGAGGGCGCCTGCCATCTCGTTACCGTTGCTTCCCGCGCACTTTCCGACCCGCTCCCAGAATCACGCCAAAGCCCATTGTTCACGCAAAGGCCCTGTTCGGCAACATATGGTCCCCGCATCACCGGCGCGCCGCGGGAGGAAGCTCGTCACCTCTCTGTCGGTGCCTGGACATCCAGGGGTCGGGGGAGGCGGCAACAGCACTAGAAGACTGGTGGAATGCCCAGCGGACGCCTGTTAGCATGCAGAAGCTGTGGGCGCCCGAAGTGAAGGCCGCTACCGCTTCTGGTCGTGCGACTATCACCCCCCAGGCGCGAATGACGCAAAGCGGGCCGATAGATCCTCCTGATCTGTTACACGTTTCACAACATGGACCGGTCAACAAACTATGCAGGGAAATGACAACAAACCGCCCACTGCCTTTGCAAGTACCCTGCTGACGCACGAGCCAGGACAAAGCACAGGTCGCTGAGATTGTCCCGCGGTCTGACAATCGTCCCCTCCCCCGCCACCTCGTGCGGCGACGAACCGTGTGACGGTGAAAGTGAACGAATCGGTTGAATTGAGAGTGTCAGTGTCGCCCGTGAAGAGGGGAAAACTCATGTGCAGATTTTTGACGAGAGATGTGAGAACTGCTGAGAGAGCGTTACTCTCTCAGCAGTTCCCAGTTTCTGGTTGCATGTGCACAAATTAAATTTGTATCACCTGAAGAGAGAAATGTAACTGAATCTCGAAAGGTATATTGTCGGTATTTTACAAGCTAAGGAGGAATGACTTGATTTTCTGAAACAAATGCTGAGGGTTTTCCGACTATTGAGATACTGACAAAATGTAGATTTTTACGGCCCATTCTCGCTGCTATACTCCCGTCAGGCGTTTTGTTAGAGCTGCAGCGCAAGTGAATGGAAGTCGCGGGCTTCGGCAAATCCCAGGGTCTACAAGGACGGGATACTGGATTAAAAACACACCAAAAAGTGCTGTCTCCATCGCTCAGGATAATGAAAGTGGCACTACCAGTCTTCCGCGATGCTTCCTTTGGGAGCGAACGAGTTCTGTATGTTTTCGCCCGATGAGTTAGCTGATGCCTGTCAGATCAGCAAAACCGGATAGAACGCTGCGGTGAGAGCGACAGACTCGTTTCTATGCCTCGATGACTGTTCATCGCCGAAAATGATAAAAATATGGCGTTTATAAATCCACAATCTTTTTCCGTAAATACCGAAAATCCTGGAGTCAAGCATGTAATTAAATGTGGCCTCCAATAGTTAAGTTCTAAATGTGAGTTAAGAATGTCGTTACTGGCGTCTGGCGATGCTGGCATGAAGCCCGGGTCACCGTCAGTTCGACAAAGCACATAATAGTTCAACAAAGCCGGGGATACATTAGCGGGGCTGCACGGCGCTGATATGGTATGAAGCACAGTGAACACGGCCAGACCACGTCATTCCGGCTCGCCGCCGGCCCTGTCGGCTCCCCCACGCTGACGTCATCGCCCAGCTGCGCGCGTGACGTCAGCGGCGCCGGCTGACGTCGCCGGCGACAGGAAGTGGCCGATTCGGTGCAGGGAAGGCGCCAGCTCCAGCGCCGCGGCAACGGCCGTCGGTGTGTTGCCGCCCTTCTGTTGCACTCAGCTCACCCCGATGTGGAGTCTGGATCAGGCCGGACACCGGCGTGACTCACCCAAGAAGCGCCCTCAGCCGTAACATACTGGGAACCGGTGTTTGTACACCTCCCTGTTAAGATTGTCCAATGGACGCCCCTGGTGCAAAATTGTGCATATACACATCAACTACGTCAGCGAATACAACATGATAACTCGGGAAAACCAGCCCCTGTTCTATTTCGAGAGCGGAATGCCGATGTACGTCAAACGACTACAGTTTCTCTCATGGGGAACGGGGTCACATGTATATGGATCGACGAAAACAAACTATTTACCTCAGATACATGAGAAGCCTCAGAATGGTACCAACCGCTTGAACGGTCCAATCGACGCATGTATGCGGGTTTCTGACACCGTTCCGCCAAACGTTCTGGAGCTTCTCTTGAAGAATGGCCATAAGGATGGTTCGTATCATTGGGCAAAGTTTTAATTCAAAATGAATATCTTCATTGGATATAATTAATCTGACTAAAGATGCTTATTCAGAAATGACAGAAAATGAGTTTATGAGCTTATCTGAATGTTTCAGTCAAATCGAGTGAATTTGCTTGTCACTACGGGACGTGCCGCTGCGCCACATTCGTATGAGCCGCGCCATATTTCGTCGAGACGTAATGACGCGTACCAAGGGCCTATGTACCAGTATGCCTATGCCCATGTCTGTGATCTCTGAGTCTTGAGCTGGGCCTTTTAAACACCCACTACTAATGTGTTGTTGCTCGGCCTGTGGGTCGTCTGTGCCGTTACCTGCGTCTGCTTCCATCTCCGCGGCTGGGCTTGTGCGGGTGGCTAATCATCAGAACGCGACAAAGGTGGGCAGTCAACGTTCTGTTCCCCTGCCTTTCTTCGTCGGGTACTGGTCTCAGTACCATAACCCAACGGAGTCCACGTGCTCCCTTTTTGTGGATCGATGAGCAGTTTTCCTCTCCTGGGGAAACACCCTCGCCTTGCGTCACATTTCTAGCTGCACTTGACAGATCTGTTTTGCACACTATTAATTTAGCTTCACGGACCGAAGTACCCTACATGTTCATACATATGCTCAAGTGATGATCTTGAACGTTTTTTTTGCAAATACTGCCTGCCCTGTGTGCCCCCTACGCCAAGTCATGCTCATTTCTGGCGCGCAAAATTTGTGGCAAGCATTGCTCTGATTTTGATCCCACTTCTTTCAAAGACATGCGGAGTTTCCAGAGTTGTAATTTGAATTGCTTTTAAAACTCATTTAAAACAATATGTATGTATATATATATATATATATATATATATATATATATATATATATATATATATATATATATATATATTTTGGCAGATTATGATTATTGTTACCATCATTACCATCATTTTAATTTTTTACTATTCCTAAAAATTAATGGAGAGAAAACCACACCATCTCTCAAGCCCCATTTTCGGCAACATTGGCGGCACTGTTCTTTTTGTGTTGTTCTGTGCGTTTTGTTGTTTGGGTGTGAACATGAGAGTTTCCCGAAGAATATTCAGGGAATCCTGCCTCAGCAGCAATTTCCGGGCTGGGGAACAGAACATGTATGAGGCTTACCAGTGCGTTCAATGAGTATATTTTATTTATCTTACCTGGACGAATTTGCCCTCCAGCTGCACGCGTCGCTGCGACCCCAGTCGGAGCGTCCGCTCAGCCATTCACCATTGATTAGGCTTTCAAAAACAGCAACAGTGATTGTCGCCCGTCTTAGTATGACCAGATGGCTAGGATAATCCCCTCGTGTTACCAGGAAACTATATACTGCACTTTTATGAGATAAAAACGCCCGGCATTTCCCGGGAAGGGGTGAATCCTTGTCTTTTATTATTTATTTATTTATTTATTTGTTCATATCATATGAGCGACAGGGGCTTGCCCCCAGTAAAAGCTCAAGTCAGGGATAACATCTAGATTCACTAAAATTACTACATACATAACACATGTTAAAAAACAAGTCAAGACAAAAAGTAAATACAAGGTAAAAATAAAAAAGATAAAAATATACAAAATAAAACTCTAAAAACATTAAAAAATAGATATGTAAAGGGCAACAATAAAATACAATGAAATAAAATAAATGGTACGTTCCTACTGCTTAACATATTTCCGAACTTGAGATTTGAACTGACCTGATGATAATCTAAATGGGTCAGCAAATGGGCAGGCGAGTATAAAATCATTAAAAGCCTTGGGCAGCCGACAGTACACACCCCGCCTCACAATCTCCTTTGTGTACAGTGGTACGCTCAGCAAAGTGCCTGCCATTGCACGTCTTTACAGTGGACTGCCAGCTGATGTGTGGGCTGAACAGAGGAAGCCATGTCTCATCTTGTGCCACTATAATATCTAGGAAAGCTCTCCACCCTCTTGGTGGCGCAGCAGGTACTCCCGAGATAGCTGCGCCTGGTTTGCTCCTGACCATCGGTCGGTTGTTTTGGGATGCAGCGAAAAACCACTTTCGTCACGGTCAAATGCTGGTGACTGGTGTGCACTATGCCATCACTGATGTTAAACCGTTCCGAAAATGGAAATTCGACGATCCTCCATCACCAGTTTCCCTTATTGTGAGGCCTTGGTGTCCTGAGACATGGAGATTGGTCCTCAAGATCGTGGCATGCCCTCCACAACTGTCCTCCCATATATGAAAGAACTCAACTAAATTTTGGTGGTGGTGGGTGTTTTGTCTCGTTTAGTTTATTCACTGTACCATCAACGGGTCAGAGGCCCACTTGAAAATCAATAACCAGATATAAAACAAACATAACTAAGGAGACAGTATAATATATAAAAGAAACGAGACAAAACTGACCGGTAAAAACATCATAGGAAATACAAAACTAAAAATATAGACTGGATAGATATACAAAATCAATTCAACCAACCCATCAGATCTAGGTCCTTAAAGCTGCAAAAACTCTTCGTGCAAATCACTTTTCGTGTGTATTCGCTAAAAGTGGAGTTCCAAGCATCAATTTCACGAAGGGTAACCCGCGCCCCACCGGGGCTCCGCCGCCACCTTCGTCCCCACCGGGAAAAGATGGCCCCCCTCTAACTCCGGAAATCTGAAGGTTAGCGCGAATCTGCACAGTAGGTTGGAGAGCTAGTGTGAATTCAGTATGGTTTACTACACATGTTTTAACGCTCAGGTCAATGGTTTGACCTCCAGAGGTAAAGCTGTGGTCACGATAGGCTGTTTCCACTAAAATATGCAATGTTTAAGCAACCGGAGCATAGCTATCATGACATTGCAGCTATTGAATATGGTAAAGTAAATTTTAAAGGAAAATACCAGGGCTTTCTCCGCTATGTGAATCATACTGACCTCCCGTCAGTGGTTTCCCAACATGACCTGAGGTCTCGGAAGGTCATAAAATGGCCTTGCCGTATATCAAACAAAAGTCATTGACGGGATATACACGATAACGTTTAGTTCAGCGCTCTAGCTTGATTAGGGCAAAAGTTATCGTCAAAATACTCGACCCCTGGCGACCTGTGATGACCTCAAAGTCAAAGGGCAAATATCGCCCCTGGAACCCGTTAAAGGGCTGCCAAGAATGATTTTCTGATAAATCTGAGCATTAGAAATTATTTTGGTGACTTTTAGATTATAAAACAGCTTTTCCCCATGCTTTTTCTTTGGGAGAGGTGACCTCGTGATCTGACCTCAGGTCACCAAATCGAAAAAAACCCGGATATATATTTTGTAGACCCTGGAGGGGTCATCAAGTGTAGAAAGTTTCAAATCGATCGGCTCAGAAATGTAATTGAGGTAGAGCTCAAAAGTTGAAGTGAGGTGACCCTGTTTGACCTCACGTGGTAACCTGACCTAGTGTGAAAGCGTTGCAAAGTTTGGAATTTTTAAAAAGACTGGATATAACCGTATTTAGGCGGGCAAAGAACACGTGAACCATGTAGTCAAATATTTCTCTGTTCAACAACCTCTAAAATACTACTCGTACGGCAACAAAATTTTGAACTCCCTTTTGACGCAACTCAGAGTTGACATGTCCAAATTAAATGGCCACACTTATCAAGTCCTCGGAGCCGAAACCCCATTCTGCAGCTGTGGTCATCAAAACGAAAATACGAAACATTTTCTTATTCATTGCGTAAATTATACAGTGCAGAGAAATGTCCTCCACCGAAATATATCGACCATAATCGCCACAGAATTTTCAAATTTATCAACTGAACAAAAACTTAAGATGCTGCTGCATGGAGGAAATGGAAACGATGACACAAATCGAGCGATAGCGAAAGAAACCCTGAAATTCATATCAAACACCAAAAGATTCTCACATTGAACTCTTGAACAATTTATGCAAAGGACGCCGACGCCGTTGTGGGTATCCTGTGTGTGACTGTCGGGTGAGCGGCCATGGGCCAAGGGTGGTGCGACCGTGGCACTTGAATTCGCCAATGTTGTCGAGAGGCGCCAAGAGTCAAGCGCTAGACGCTTTTGCGCCAATCGATAGAAATCAGAACTGTCATTGTACTTGTTGATAACCGAAATAAATGTATGTATGTATGTATGTATGTGAAATAAGACGCCGCAGCGAAGTGTCCGAGATACACAGCCGGAGGACTCTGTTAAGAATCTATGCATTTTGTAAAAACAAAATTCTGACGAACATGAGATAATTTTGTCTTCATCAACTTTCAAACGTTGCTATGCCTAAAAGTAGGGATAAACTGAGGTAATGTATAGGCACATCGAGTGCGCGAGAGCGATTAGGGGCTGTTCACATATGACGTCAGCCAAATTTGGGGGTGTTGGGACCCCTTTGGCAGCAATCGTCAGAAAAGCGCGGATCTTCTTCGTCAGCAGTCAGCAAATTGCTTGACCCTCCCCTCTCATCAGTTAAATCTGTTGTCGACCTCAAAAACACTCATGAAAGACGCAGGGATGTGGATTGATATTTATTTTGGGGTGCCCGGGCATGTCAGATGAAACGGTGGAGTGATATGGAAATATCCTTTAAATTGTCGTGCTTTTGATTTGAAACATTTTCAATATTACATAATTTGTTTTTATAATTTTGATTTTTTATTGCCTTGATTAAGAATGAGAAGTCACTATCAGCGTCTCTGTAGAAATTGAACACTTTCGGCCAATGCCCGTCTTCCCGTGTATTTACAATGGAGAGGTCATGACCCGTAATTGAGTCCAGGCCGTCGATATCGAAAATCCCGTTACCACAACTTGTGACTCTTGGTGGGCCTACTAGGTGGTATGAACACATTAGATCAATAGGCTATTAAACCTGGCTTCGCTGGTGCCATTTGAAATGGTTTGGAGATGAAGTCACTAGACCTAATGTGATGGCCTGACTTAAGATGACATAAACTTAAAAATTTGAGAAAAGTTGCTCAATCGATCAAGGATAAGGTGTACGAAGCACGACTGGTGCTTCACGCTTCAGTTTTCTGGCGCTATCGGAGAAACCCAAGGGCATATTCAAGCCCCCCCGCCGGGGCGAGGGTATTTCGTAAGAAAAATCACGTTCGCAAAAGTGCACTGGGTATAATATTCGTATGTCAGAAGTTCATCGAAAAAGTACGTACGCAAGAGCACGTAAACAAATGTACGTAGGGTATAATATTCACATGTCAAAAGTTCATAGGAAATGGTACGTAAAACAAGTATTTTAACACGAGCATTGACGGGGTCTAAGCCTCCTTCGCTTTTTTTGGGGGAGGAGGGTGGCTGGTACGCGCCCCAACCTAAGATCTCGAGAACCACGCTAGATAGCGAAAAACGGTAAAGGGCGTTGGGTAGCCCATCGATTTCTCTATCGAAAATATTTGTACCATTTTTTCAGGTCACATTCGAGTCAATAGAGGTCAAGACATGCCGTCATAGGGATAACATGTAAGGGTAGGTTTTCAGTAATTACATCTGAACAAGTAAAGATAGAGCAAAACAATGTGCACCATCGGAATCCTCGCAGCAAGCCAAATTGAATGGTATATAATATGACTTTTCTAGGTCAAATCAAGTCGAATGTAGCATTTTCCCTGGGGTCAGTTCAAGTTCAAATTAGGTCAAAATGCATACCATTATAATCGCAAAGACGAGGCAAATCTACTGAAGTTAAAATAAACGCTCTATCGCTATCCATTGCTAAGTTATTCAGTTGAAACCATTTGTCCCATGTATTTCCATTGGAGAGGTAATGGCTCGTACCTGACCTTAGGTTATTGACATCAAAAATACCGTAATATATTCTAGAGAACTCGGTGGGACCATTATGTGATGAGTTTCAATCGAATAAGTTCACCTTGTTCTGACTCATCCTATTTAAAAAATAATAGGACAGGTCACTTGACCTGTACTGGTGACCTGACCTGGGATGACCTAACCTTGAAATTGTGACAAAAGTTGTAAAACAGGTGGGGCCTCCGAGGCCCCCCTCCAGTGCGTGTTTTAACGCTGTTTTGATTTTGATTGCATGAACGTGAGAAACGCTTCGTTCCACTTGGAAATATCTGGAGGAAATTCACGGCTTTTCTGTTCTTTAACGTGAAGCTGGGCATGCTTCAAGGTGTATCAGAAGCCGTTGAAGAATAACGGCTTTCTGCTGTGGTTTCAGTAAATTGGACAACGCAATCTGTGAAAGTATCCTCATTTGCTGTCCGACTTTACGCCGAGACATTGTATTGTGCATTTTGCCAGCAATTGTATTTAGGTCGCAGGCCTCTGGTTTGCTAAGAATCAGGACCAGTGTTAAGCGTCAGTGTTCAACATTTGCATGATGCTCACCTTCGCCCGCAGACTGATTTTCAGTTGTGTGACGTCACCACCTCTCCGGCAGAGAGGCTGCACGGGAATGTCGGAGAAAGAAGAAAGAGTACATCAAGTGCTTGGAGACCCGGGTAGCCGTCTTGGAGAACCAGAACAAGGCGCTGATCGAGGAGCTGAAGTCACTCAAGGAGCTTTATTGTCAGAAGAAGTTGCCGTGAGCGCCGACGTGCGACCGAGTTGCGAACACAGAGCCGTGGCGACCCGGGCACGCAGTGGGGCCAGACTATCCTCGCGTTCACAAGTGGGGTTCAGAGTGGCGTGGTCGCGTATACCGTACCTGAAGTGATGTGCATGCCATAGCTGCGTCTCCGACATATACTACAACCGTCGGTGCGGCGAGGCGCCACTTTCTCTGTGGCAGGGCCCCGCGGCCTCAGCACCGGGCCCTGCCCCTTTCAGGGACGACAATGCCTTGCCGTCATGTCCCTACGTGATTATTATGGGCTAGGATATATGTATATTGTTGCCACCAAAGGCAGAATGCGACGTCAGTGTTTTTACGTCGCAGAAAAGGGCCCGTTTTACGGGCCTATGTTTGTTTTTTTGCCATGGGTTTTTGGCTCAAATGGTGTTTATGGTTGGCATTATTGTCAAGTGTGAGTCTTGACGGGTCACAGACGGCGAGTAATCAAAACCCGTCGACAAAGCATGTGCCCGCCACGTGCCATCGGTACCTCTCATCATCAGCTAATGTAATGTGTGTGAATGTGTGCTTGCGCAACGGCTGAATTTTCATCATCCGTGGGACAAACCATCCACCGTTGTCCAATACAGGAGGCCGAGAACGACTTGATGTCCTGTTCTGGAAATGACGCCATCACACTCGCCACTTCGTTCTTCCTCTCCTGTGTCAGTAGAGCAAACAGCCATCTACTACGTTTTGGTTTCTATTGCACGAGGACGCGGATGCGCTCAATTGCTCCATCCGCCGGCAGTGTGTGCGTTTAGCTGGTGGCCGGCCTTTTGTAAAGAGATCACGGTTGAACATATTTGGACGCTTTGTAACAGCGGGCCAAATCACCCTTCCATACTTATGCCTGCACAATCAGAACTATGGTCCTCCGCACTGATAAGTGCGCAGTCTCTTGCAAGGGTTCACAATCCGCTACGGAATTACATGTACCCTAAATTTACGCAACAATCGGCGTCCATGAAACGTATCAAACGGCGTGTGTGGTGATGCAGCACAGTTTTGTTATTCACTAAATGCTCCGCCGTAGGTAAGAAGGAACAAACGACAAAACCGACCGAGCAAATCGCGAAAGAAAAGCCAAGCCTCGGTTTCCAGCATTTGATGCTCTTTGAGTCTGATGCCGTGGCCTGTGGGTCAAATGACACCAGGGGCGGATCCAGGAATTTTCGTTAGGGGGCCGCAGCGCTGGGGGCGCCACTTTCATGGCCAGGGGGCGCCATTTTTAGGCCGGCTGGGGGCGCCAAATTTTATGTTCTTTACCCATTTAAAACATTTTTGTGAACTGAATCAGTTAACCTGCGCCTCGGTGGGCCTCCGAGTCACCTTCGCCCTGGTGGGGGTGTTTGAACACCCCCTCTCGAACTCGTCCTCTATGCAGGATGGCGAAAAAACGCGAACCCTGGTGGATAGCTCATACAAATTCACGAAGACACTGTATCAGTCACTTTTTGGCTCAGGTCAACATTGAGGTCATGACAGGTCAAAGAAGTTGGCATTTTGAGCAAAGTCTAGCGTCTGACAGCGTTGAGTTATAATAATTTTGTAGACACTGTTCGCTCTCTTTCGTCACGGCGAATCGAATGATGTATAATATGAGCATACTAGGTCAAAACACAAATCACCTGACTTCAGGTCAGGTCAAGGGTTCATTTTTGACTTAGCATAGTCCATATGCCTATCAGTCGACTGGCAATAACAATCCAAACGCAATGGTATAAACATAAAAGTTGTATCATCATTTCATGCAAAGTTATTGACCTTAGTCTCAAAACTGCTTAAGTAGCTTCGGATGATCTCTCAGAGGTCACAGGTCAAAAATTGCAACATGAACCTAAAAAGGGACCTAAGATACTTCGATTTGGAGAATATGAAGGTATTATCACCTTTATCTACACAAATACAAACCATTTTCTGTTTTCCTCTGTATTTCCAATGGAGAGGTCATGGTCCGTATTTGACCTTATGTCATCGATATGAAAAATCCCGGAACTTCTTGGAGAACTCGGTGGGGCCATTATGTGCTATAAGTTTCAATCCGATAGATTCACCCATTTCCTACTTATGCCACCTTCAACATTTTTTGAGGTAAGGTCACCTAACCTGCACTGATGACCTGACCTGAGATGACCCAAGCCACAACTTTTGGGGGATTCTTGCGGAATCGATCAAGAATAAGGTGTGCCAAGTACAGCGGTGCTTCGCGTCGCCGTTTTTTCTTGCCGCCCGAAAAACCGGAGGGTCAAAGAGGTAGTTAGTTTCAAATTTTCTTTTAAAAAAAATGAGAAAAGATCATGGCTTTGAATGGATCTAAAATACATCTCAGGAGTGGTAAAAAGTGAATGTATCTCTTTGGCGTTTATTTTATTGTGCACTGGAACCCACGGTTAGTAAAGACACTTTGGGACCCGGGGAGACTGCATGGGGACTATTTTCTGCCCAATCAGTGATCAAAATTATCTTCAGAAGCCTTAAACAGTTTGAAGAAGACCAACGAATGTTTAGAATAGGCCCGTCTCGTTCAATGAGCCTATGTTTGTCATTGGGGATTAGGTTTCTACAGGACATGTCAGATCAAATCCCGATACACTTTGGGAAGGCCCATGATGGTTACATGGAATACTGATTTTGCTTATATGATGATGATTAGCACACAGGGCCTTAACTAGCCATAAGGGTCTAATAAACCACTAGGTCAGAGCAGTGATCCCAGATCCCTTCAATCTGAGCTAGCCAGCCACGAAGGATCTATTACTTAAGTTCATGGACCTTGGCTTACTTCAAGACCCCAGTTATTGTAAGCCTTTCTAAGGCTATATTCTAATATAATGCCCTCCTAAGACTTGACTGAGACAAGCAACTTGCCGTATTCCAATGTGGTATTTTGACCTTCTTCCGTGCGTAGCCACGCTCGACGTAGGACAAGCGTACCCGGGATGCACAGGGACCAGTACCGACCTAGTCTACGCAGAATATCAGCGTACTGATCTAATGTGCGCACTACGATCACAATGCTGATTTGACCCCACCTGCGCAGTGTGGGTGCAGGCTGGAAATCAGAATAAAATACATTCTTATTTACTCTTGGCATCAGAATACGGCCCCAAGCAAAGGCCCAGTTTAGGGATACTTCACATCAGCGATCAACTCGGAAAAATGTGTTTGTGTCTCCCTCAACGGCATCCACCTGAATTTTTGCAGGAACTATAACTAGCTATAACCAGATTTTGGCCGTTGGCCTGTTTTCGCTGTGCTATGGCAGCCACATAGGACCCTCGACTGACCAAAGCGAACTCAAAGTAGTTCACAGTGTACACTTGTACACTTTCCGGCTTTCTCCAGGGGTTCGCTAACTGGCAGATTTAGATCCTAATGGATTTAAGGGTCCCACCAGTCCCACTCACAGCAGTCAAAGACCGTCGTGGATGGTTACCCGCCTGGATGCAGGGGGCCCAGCGACTTCCCGATTAGACCTCAGGTCACCTCATGACCTTCCACAAGAATATGGCAGGCCTTACTGGGCACGGAAAGACCTGTTGGTCCCGGAGTGCCCTTTTTATAGACTGTGCGTTCAGTTCCAAATATATATATATATATATATATATATATATATATATATATATATATATATTTACGATACAGAGTCCTCTTATGGTCACCGGGGGTATCGCCCTGTCCGACAAAAAAGCATGCTGGCAAGACATGGCCCTGACTGCGACCGAAAGATCTGTTAGTTACAGAGATCCCTGTTGACCTAAGATTGCCCTATTGATAACGAGGAGACTCCTGGTTCCAAAGGACCTGCTGACCGTAGAGGGCCCTACTTGTCACAGCATCCACCGCTGGCACAGAGGGCATTCTCGGTTTCTCGGTGGCAGACAGAAGGCTCTTCTGACTGCATTGGGCCCTGCCGACCACGGAATGATGTACTGGTCATGCTTGTCACAGAGGGCCCTGTTGAAAACGGGTGACCCACCTGATTAAAGAGTGTTCTTCTGCCCCTTGGGGACCCTGACGGTCACATATAGGGTGTCGCTTGCCGCAGAGGGTCACGCTTGTAACAGCAAGTCATGCTGGTCCCCGATGTTTACGGTTGGTCATAGATCGGCGTAGCCCGGCTGCCCTTCGCACGATCTTTTCCCTTCGGGTGCCTCTCATGCGACTGTGCTAGCCGCCCCACCCCTTTACTACGTTTCTGTTCCTCCCTACTATAGTTTCATCACCCAATAAACTCTCCTTCCCCGATCACCTAGGTATTTTCCAGCTCTATCAACCGGCCGCAAACTCAACCTATCCAAGGTGATGATGTTAGAGATTGCACCTGATCAACACTGACCGAGCTTATCTATCACTGATCAACAACCGAGAGGGCTGGGTACATGGACGATCCAGGATTTCGATAAGAGGGAAGCAAAGTCTCCGGGGGCGGTCAGACTACCATTTGGGGATCAGCCTTTGGTATCATGGATCTTTGTGATGCTAATTTTGCGTATTTGTGATGCCATTTGAAAAAGTGCCGATTAAAAAAACACGTTGCCAAGAAAAGGAAGAATTTCTCAAAGTGCCTCTAGTTAAATAAGCAACAAGTAAACAGGGCAACTTCTACCTGGATTACGTTTTGAAGCAGAATTTACGCAGAGACGGCCTTTGGAGATTTTGCGAACCAGTCGTTGCAGTTTACCCTGTCTGCGCAGAGTGGATAGTGATAAATCCATAATATTCTACATAAGGCGAAACTTTTTGCTGTTTACAAACATGTGGGAGAGGACGCAACCAAAATTATGCAGGTGCCTCCTGCCGAGCCCTCAATGTTTTTCTTACACAGATGACGTGGGAATTTCGCATTGCTGTCTGGACACAGCCTTTCATTAGTGGCACTGCGAAAAAAACACCTCGGCAAAATAATTAAATGATCGAAGTCAACCGCTTATAGGGTTATCAATAGATCCGGAATGTTTTTTTAAACACATTTAAGGGATATTGGTATATGTGCTCAAAATTTGCTTCACAAGAAACATTACTTTTACCAGTCCCCTTTATTCCATCGTAGCATGTTCTTGTTGCAAAAGACGACACAACCACGTTTTGGACGGGCACACGACCACACATCGGATGGCAATGAATGCACCCTGGGGGATCCTGCGTGGTAACGGAGCAAAATGACACCAATCGATACCCAAAGCATACATTAAAAGAACTCGGGGCAAGAGCTGTCCATGTGCTATGATAGTGCCATGTTGCAGTGGGATGCCCTAAGGCTGAAAAAGAGCGGTTAGTCGTGAAATTGGAACACCCGAACACAAAGTAGAGGACATCCGAAGTTGAAGGCGGTACACGTAAAAGTGGGGCGCCCCAAGGCTAAGAAAGAACAGACAATTGTGGAAAATGGGCGCACAATCATGCACTAGTGGGCAGTCAAAAGTGGATCAGAGCGATCAATTTTACGGTGGGCCGCTTTAGAGCTAAAAGGGACGGTCAATCATGATATAGGGGTTCTGAACCACAAAGCGGATGGCGGCCAGAGGTGAATGAGTGCAGTCCATGGTGAAGTGGGGTGCTCTAAAGCTGCACAAGAGCGGCCAGCAGTGGAGAAGGTGCGCGCAATGATACAGAAGAGAGCGGCTTAAAATGGATGAGGGCAGTCCACGTTGCAGTGGGGCACCCTAGGGCTGAAAAGCGGGTCAATTGTGAAAACGGGGAGCCCAGTCACAAAGTTAACACGCGCATTGACGGGGGTCTGAGCCACCTTCGGATTGACGAGGGGGCGGGTACCCGCCCCTAAGATCTCGAGAACCACGGTAGGTAGCAAAAAACGATAAACGGCGTTGGGTAGTCCATCCGCTTCTCCATCAAAAATATTTGAACCATTTTTTGTCAGGTCACATTTAAGGTCACCAGAGGTCAAAAAACATGCCGTCACATGCCGTCATAGGGATAACATGTAAATTAAGTTTTTCGGCCATTACATCTGAACAAGTAAAGATAGAGCAAAACGACCTAAACTATATGAATCCTCGCAGCAAGCCAAATCGAATGATATATAATTTGACCTTCCTAGGTCAAATCAAAGATTTGACCTGACCTGAGGTCAAATTATATAAAATGCATATCATTAGAACCGCAAAGCCAGGGCGAGTCTAATGAAGCTAAAATAAACGCTCTATCACCATCTGTTACTGAGTTATTCAGTAAAAACCATATTTCCCATGTATTACCAATGGAGAGGTCATGCTTCGTCCCTGACCTTAGGTCATCGATATCAAAAATACCGGAACATATTTTGGAGGACTCGGTGAGCCCATTATGTGATATGAGTTTCGATTAGATAAGTTCACCCTGCTCCGACTTATGCTATCTTAAACTTTTTTGAGGTCGGGTCACTTGACCTGTACTGGTGACCTGACCTGAGATGACCTATCCTTAAAATTTTCACAGAAGTTGCAAAAATGATGAGGGAAAAGGTATACCAGGTACGGCGACGCTGCGCGCCGCCGTTTTTCTGCTGTCTCCAAAAACCCGAGGGGGCGGGTACCCGCCCCCGTCAATGCGCGTGTCAAGGGCGCCTGTAGGTAAATGGCGGTGGTCCACGTCGCAGAGGTCCGCCAAGCGCTGAAAAAGGGTGGCCAAACGTGAAAAATGGGGTTCCCAACCATAAAATAGAGGGCGTCCGGAGGTGAATGAGGAGTCCACATTGAAGTGAGGCGCCCTAGATCTGCAAAGGAGCGGTCAATAGTGGAGAACAGGAGAACAATCATGCAGAAGAGGGCGGCCAAAGGTAGGCACGGGTGGTCCATGTTGCAGTGGGGCGCTCTAGAGCTGAAAAAGGGCGGCCAATCGTGAAATATGGGCGCCTAACCACAAAGAAGAGGGCGTCAAAAAATCGATGAGGATGGTCCACGTTGAAGTGTGACGCCTATTAGTGACCCAGCGGCATCATATATGAGGGAGTGCTTAGGTATATAAATGAGTCCAGCGGTGATGCAGCATGGGAGTGCCAAAAGTTCAGTGTGGTACGGTGGTACACCCTGTGGGACGCCGGTGGTCTATAGCCGGGGGAAGTGTGGTGAGTTAGTCAGTTAGTTATTTGGGCTTTCGGGCGAGGGATGGTAATGGTGATAGTGCATCGGGGGGACGCTGATACTTCACCGAGGCGATACCGAGACTGGAGTACCGAGACTGGATACCGGTGAGGCAGGCAAGGCGCCTGCAGCACATAGGCATGGAACCGTCAGTGGAGCGTCTGTGGGAGCAAATAATCCATCATAGGGACACTGGTAGGGTAACAACAGGGTAAAAGGGGGGTACACGAACAGGACACTGGTTGGGCAACAGGGAGGAGAAGACAGTGCATGGGAAGAGCGCTGACGGCGCAATTTGGTAATCAAGGAGACACCGAAGCTGAAGTTTGGAGCTTCCGGTGATACAGCTTGGGGGTACTCGCATTCAGTGAAATTTGTGGGAGCTGTCAAGGGGAGGCGCTGGTAAGACAACCGGCCACGTTTGGGATGCAAGAAATTCAAAGTAAAGAGAAGCTGCATTGGGGGCAGGGATGTGTTGGTGCGTTCATGGAGCTAACGATAGGCACCCATCATGCACCATGGAGGCACAGGGCATGCTGTCAAAAGTTGAGGCGCCAATAGTGGCGCGTGGTGGGGGATGTGGTTGGGCGCCGAAAGAGCAAAAGTAAAATACCAATGATTCATCAAGCAATCAGCAGAAATATGTGGGCGCTTATAGTGAAGTGTGGGGGCACCAATGGAGCGAAGAAAATCACCAGTGTGTACCATGGGTGCCGCCAGACAGAGCGGTTTGTCGAAATGTGGGGGCGCTCCCGATGAGCCCACGGCTGGAAATGAAGGCGCCGGTGGAGCAAAGAACAGGCACCAATGATTCATTATGGGGGCGCCAGTGATACAGAACGATGTGTCAAAAGATGGTGGAAAGAGGCGGGGGGGAAGGCGCCCATAAAGCTAAAAGCAGACAACAATAATGCATCATAAGAGTGGGGCTCGGGTGGTATAGGAGGGGCTGTTGAAAGGTGAAGACCCCCTCAATGGGGCATGGGGGCGCCGTTTGATATTAAAAAAGAGACGCACCAATTATGCACCATGGGGGCGCCAGAGGTAAAGAGCGGGTCCAAAAAGCAGGAGGTGCCCACAGTGAAGCGTGGGGGCGCCGCGCCGGTGGAGTGCACATAAGACACCAATGATGCCCAATGGGGATGCCGGTGGTACATGCAGGGTTTCAGCACATGGGGCGCCCACAGTGACGCGTGGCGGCGCCGTTGAAGTAAAAACGAGACATCAATGCTGCACCATGGAGGCGCCAGTGGTATAGAGTGGATTTTCCGAAGGTGGGGGCGCCCGTAGTGAGGATTGGGACGCCAATAGTTTATAGCGGGATGCCAAGAAGTGGGAGAGCCTACGATGAGGCTTGGGGGCGCCGGTGGAGTGAAACGAAAGCACCAATGATGCACCATGGGGGCGCCAGTGGCATAGAGCGGATTGTTAGAAAGTGGGGGCGACCGTAGTGGGGAGTGGGGATCCAGTAGTACATAGCGGGGAGAGAGAGTGGGGGCTCACTGGTATAAAACGGGCTGGTAAAAGGTGAAGATCCCCTCAGTGAGGCATGGGGGCGCCATTTGAGCAAAAAGGCACCAATGATGTACCACGGGGGCGCCAATGGTGAAGATCGGCTCTAAAAGCAAAGGCGCCCACGGTGAAGCGTGGGGCGCCGGTGAAGTACACAGAAGACACCAATGATGCCCAATGGGGGCACCGGTGGTACATGAGGGTTCAAAAAGGTAGGGCGCCCACAGTAACGCGTGGGGGCGCCGTTGGAGCAAAAACGAGACATCAATGCTGAACCATGGAGGCGCCACTGGTATAGAGCGGATTGTTAGAAGGTGGGGGCGCCCGTAGTGGGGAGTGGGGAGAGAGAGTGGGGGCTCCACTGGTATAAAACGGGCTGGTAAAGGTGAAGGCCCCCTCATTGAGCCACGGGGGCGCCATTTGGGCAAAAAGGCACCAATGATGTACCACAGGGGCGCCAATGGTAAAGAGCGGCTCTAAAAAGCAGAGGCGCCCACGGTGAAGCGTGAGGCGCCGGTGAAGTACACAGAAGACACCAATGATGCCCAATGGGGGCGCCGGCGGTACATGAGGGTTCCAAAAGGTGGGGCGTCCACAGTGACGCGTGGGGGCGCCGTTGGAGCAAAAACGATACATCAATGCTGCACCATGGAGGCGCCAGTGCTATAGACCGGATTTTCCGAAGGTGGGGGCGCCCGTGGTGAGGATTGGGGCGCCAATAGTTTATAGTGGGGTGCCAAGAAGTGGAGAGCCCACGATGAGGCTTGGGGGCGCCGGTGGAATGAAACGAAGGCACCAATGATGCCCAATGGGGGGCGCCGGTGGTACATTCGGGGTTCCAAAGATGGGGCGCCCACAGTGACGCGTGGGGGCGCCGCTGGAGCAAAAACGAGACATCAATGCTGCACCATGGAGGCGCCAGTGATATAGAGCGGATTTCTAGAAGATAGGGGCGCCCGTAGGGAAGAGTGGGGCGCCGGTAATATATAGCGGGATTTCAAGAGGTGGAAGAGGCTTGGGGGCGTCGGCAGAGTGAAATAAGGGCACCAATGATGCACCATGGGGGCGCCAGTGATGCAGGGCAGGTTGTCAAAATGTGGTATTTGCATGCAGCGGAATTACCAGGGGGCGCCAGTATTTCCGTTTGGCATGCAAATGTGGAGCAAATGGAGGCGGCCCCCGGGGGCGCCGTAGTGCCGAGGGGGCGCCTTACCGGCGAGGGGGCCGCGGCCCCCGCGGCCCCCCTGGATCCGCCCCTGAATGACACACTGGTCTCTGGCTCGGCAATCGGCGCAAATGAAGGCTGCTCATTTCACATTCACGCACGCAAACACAATTTTACGTTTGCCTTACGCTCCGTAAAATTCTCATGGTTTACTTCTTACGTTAACTTCATAACCATGGGCAATGCTGAGGCATCAGTGTTGGTGTATACTTTGGGTGAGGACTCGACTAAACGGGCGGCCGCATCATGAGCCCAGGGCGCGGTAAGCAGTATTCACGCCCATTTCTCACACTATCAAATACGCAGACCATCATATCAGTGGTTTGGAGCCAGGCCCTGCAAGTTTACGGGGCGATTAATTTCCCTTTCACGGCGCCTGCTCACGATCCGATACGATCTGCTGGATGGTCGTGAGCACACTGCCACTGCCTCACACCCACCACTCTTGACACCGGCGGATCCAGGGGGCAAAGGGCTTATGTTTCCCCCAGGGCTAAAAAGGTCATTCTCTGCAGACAGTGGCGGATCTAGCCGGTAGGTTTGGGGGAGGCAAGCCAAAGCCGATAAACAAAAAAAAGTCACGCGGTGAGAGTATGCCACAATTTGACTAGAAGTTACGTTTTGGGGGTAAACCCAAGAGTCCATGAGCAAAAAAAAAAAAACGTTACCGGGTCAAACCTGTGGCCTCAGATGCTTGTTTTGCTATCCCAGGCACAATTTTTACACTTAAGCTGATGGTGATGTTTCAAGTTGAGAGTTGAAGCACCAAACCCTGCTTATAAACTAAAACGGAGTGGGGGCAAAAATGAGGTCGACAGCTGAGGGGGGGTGGAACATTGTTTTACCCCGAGGTTTTCCGTTGAGGGAAGGGGGCAAACGCCTTTTTGCCCCTACTGAATCCGCCACTGTGCGCACACTGCGGCTCATTAATGGAATCGAAGCTACAGACTGCAAAAATATGTTTAGGACTGAGCAATTTTATTTCGCCAAAAGTCCGGTAAAATTGAAATAACCCGCAACGGGATCAAAAGCTGTGGCAAAACAGAGATCCAAACCTTTTTTGCTGACTGGTCACTACCTGTCGCGCTCCACTATTCACCTTCCCCTCCCCGCTCCCCAGAATCTCGGTCCAGAAGGTTCCCTCCCAAACTCAAGTCCTGAATCCTCGCGTACACTCAGGAGCACGTGACTGGTCAGCAGAGGGCGACGAGCCCAGCCGCGCCCCCGCCATTGCTATGCCACTCCGTATCAGACCTGTCTGATCGGCTACCTAACCAATCCATTTCAACCAAGACATGCCTGTGTAGAGGTGATGCAAACACAACTCCGGAGCTATCGAGCTGTAACACAAACAAGCTCTGCAATGCGAATGGTGCAATATATTGTGCTGATTTTGATTACCGAACGAGAAGCCGCACCACACGCTAGTCATATTGAAGGAACATGACAGGCAAGCAAATAAATGCTAACTAATTAACACGGTCAGCCAGATCCATCTATACTGGCAATAAGAGAAAGCATGCAAGTATTGTTTGCAATTCGATTGCATTCGAAATGGGTTATCACAGCCTGAGGTGGGCAGACGGCAGTCCTCGTGTCTAGCACCGACCGTCACTTGAAAGCGTCGTAAAGCTGCCGTCTCGGCGCGGTGCAGAGCTCAGAAGCAGAAGCCTGGGAAGCGCGCCTCCTCCGGCGTCCGTAGCTCCGCCAGAAAATACACGGTGCCGGCCAGGCCTGAAAATAGCGGGCCCGCCCCGGATTACAGCCGCTGACGTCAGCCGCGTGGGGCGCCACGTCACGCCGCCGTGCAGCGGCGAGACTGCTGACGTCAGCCTGACGTCACGGCGCGGTGGCGCTGCGCGGGCCGGCGTTACAGCAATCAGCACCCCACGCTGCAGGACAGAGGTTGCCCACAAAACACCTGTTCACACGTCCCCGGTTCTGCGCGTTACAGGGCATGTGATACCTTGCTTGATGCAACTCCGGACTGGTCAGGTTTCTGGGGCGTCTTTCCAGCATAATGAACTCGGTGTATTTCGCAGTGCTGATCCGAGCAGCATGATTGTAAGTTGATGGATGTTAAACGACACGCCTTCTCGAATCCTAAATGCAAAATGGAGAAAATTAACAGTGATTATACATTCGGGCACAGACCTTCATCAGCATCTTTGTTAGATAATTGGTGAAAACGCACCGGATTTGAGCAGGCAGGGCGTTTAACATCTCATCAACTTATAATGAATTTGACCTTATTTATACGGAAAATCCCTGATACGACCAATATTTCGTACGATTTCGTTTTCCTTTGCTTGAGACAAAATATCTCCACATCGGCCTGGTCTGATCTGGAAACGTTTCATGCTACGAATACTACACAATAAACCTTGCTGCAGGGTTGCGTCACAAAAACCAAATACCAATCAATCGTGTTTTGTTTATTGCTTGTTTCAGTCAATTGCCAAATGATATAACAATCCAATAACAGGCGACGTCTCCTTACAAAAATATATGCGTGCATGTCATGTTTTCAGTGGCGTACAAAGGCACCCATGTTAAAGTTGCGCATGTTAAATGAAACAGTACGCTTAAAATGGACACGAAAAATTCTGAAAATTGTATAAAAGTAGACAGCTATCCAAACCAAATTTGAGGATTTGAGGCCCGAACACCAGAGACACCCGCATCAGTTGGCAGCGAGCACTTGAGGGGACGGAACATAGTTTGAAACATGGGTTTTGAGTGTCATGGGACTTCAAAAATACGTCGGGACCCAGAAGGGGGATAGAATGTATTCATTGCCCCAGGGATCCGACACAGAAACCCGTGGTTTACGGTGTTCGCGCCACCGCGACGCTCCGCAAAGAAAGGTGGTGGGACGAGTTGGTCGAGCCGGCATGTGAAGAGGAATTAACTTAACAGTTCTACCAAGTCAATTTTTCCCGAACAGATACTTTTTAGAAAGAGCAGAGTGCTGAATTCTTCGAGATTACGGAGATTTAGCAACGACAAAAAGTAGCAAGCGGGCATCCATCATAAGACAATGAGATACACGATCTATTTGTGGGATAATTTACCGACATGAGAAACTTGCGCTGCACTTCGTACATTAGCACAGTAAGGGATTTGGCGCACCTGACCAGATTTGGCCGCACATCTACCGCACTCTGGATGTGATCTGACGTTAGCATAGTGTGCTCGGAAGAAAACATCTGATTATGGGTCGAGAAAGACAGCTTAATATCCAGAATTACGTCCAGGTCATGAACTTCCTCGGTCAAATTGAGTAAAGTGATCCCGATACGATATTGTGTGCGGACTGGTGGGCGGCTGATGGTACCGCGAACGAGGGACATTTTGACGGCTTAGGACGCGACTCCTAAGGGGCCACGACTGCAAGCGATCATCATCACGTTGTAACCGCAGTCCATCTTTCGGGGCAGTGATTTTGCGATAATGGTTGACCAAGTCTGCAAATATTGCAGATTTCGATTCAATCTCGCGCGGAAGGTCATTTATAACGAGGGAAAATAGGAAAGGGCCAGTAAAGATTTTTTCTGGCAAGCCGAAAGTTACTGGTGCCCAATCAGACGCCTTGCCGTTCACAATAACCTGCTGACGCCTATGGAGAGATAGGAGACAAATCAAATTAGAGCTGAATCTTGCGAGTGATATGCATCTTTAACTGGTCTGCGATGAGCGTATGATGAACACTTTGGAATGCTGTCGTATCCAGGGGCGCAGCCAGTGCTTTCGTATGGGGGGGCACACCAACTTTGAGGGGCACCGCGGGGAAAAAGGGCACTTTTTAACGTAACCTAAAAACTTACTATATCTTTGTTTATATCATTTTTTGGGCATCTTTGGTTCAATAAACATGCAAATAAATCATTGACGGAGAAGGAAAACTCGATTAAAACCGAAAAAGGAAAAAATATCACCAAAATGTCATGGAAGTAGCCAAAACATGACTTTTTGGATAGATTTAAGGACAGTCAACTCATGTAAGTACTTAACATCAGAGAAATCAGCGGAGCATGTGATATCTGTTACAATGTGCAGGTGAAGGCATATTGGAGTCGAAAATTATTTTATGCCCACTGGTTTTGTCGTGACGAGTGAGCCCTGGCTGAACGCGGATTAAGTTTCTTGCCTCCCGCAATCGCCGTGGGACGAGGAGTGGCATAGTGTCTTTAGAAGAACACATTTTTGCTGCCGGAAAAATTTGGGAGATACCTTTTGAACGCGTTTATTAAGTTCCATATTCTCAAGGCTTGGTCCCAGTTAAGAGTAAATAAAAGGTGAACAGGCCTGTGACTTGGATGGTGATGGTGTGACAGGGCGGAAAATTGTGAAAACTATTTCTTCATTTAAATTAATTAGTAGAAATCCTGGTTTAGGGGACTTTGCTCTTAGTTCAGGGCACATGCCTTTTTATCATCCCTTCCCAGAATCCACTAGTATAATAAGCAATTTATATAACCAGGGGTGCCTAGGCATCACAAGCCGTTTTAGAGATTCCTCATTCCTCGTTAGCTCCATTTTACAAGGCGAGCTTCCATTGTGTTCTTACTTCCCATCTATTCAAGACCAGCTCTGGGGCCCCCAAGTGTGGGTCAGAGGCCTCCAGAGCACCTTCCCCCATCCCCCAGTTGTGCCTCCAGGGACCAGACTAGCTCAGTGACCCCGCCCCGAGATGATCGGAGTTGGCCTTGTGTTCTTATTATCTGTCTATTCAAGACCACCTCAGGGGCCCAATGTAGATCAGGGCCCCAGGCAGCTCATGCTTCACCCAGGGACTAGACTAGCTCATTGGCCCCAGAGATGAGGGCGTCAGACTAGCTCAATGGGCCACAGATAGGCTCATAGGGCCTTAAACCAGTTCAAGAAGCCCCAGAACAGTTTAAAGCGCCAGATCACTTCAGGGGGCCTCAAGCCGACTTAAGGGGCTCTCACAAGCTCAGCGCCCAGACCAGCTCAGGGTACCCTCAGAACCTAGATCCGCTCTTGGGCCCCAGATCAACTCTTGGGGCCCCAGATCAGTTCAGGGGCCTCAAGTCAGGTCAGGGGCAAGATCAAGTCAGGGGCACTAATTCAGCCCAGGAATCCCTCACCAGCTCGGGGCCCAAGCAGTTCAAAAGCCCCAGAGCTGCTCAGGGGACACCAGATCGGCCCATAGGGCACCAGATCATCCTAGGGGACAAACAATCAGATCAGTGGTACCCAACCAGCTCGCGGCCCAGATCAGCTCGGGAATACCAGATCAAGTCAGGAGGCACTTCATCAGCTCCGGAGCCCCATACCATCTCAGGGGCCCTCACCAACCCCTGTGGGCCCAGCTCAACTCAGGGCCTGGGAGCTGCTCAGGAAATCACGTAATTAACCCAGGAGGCCCGGGTCAGCTTAAAGGGCACCATATTAGCCATGGGGCACCAGACTAGCTCAGAGGGAATAAGATGGGCTCAGGTGGCACCAGATCGATCCGCTCGGGGTCCATATCAGCTCCCAGCCCCCCGACTATGGCAGGAGCCTAAATCAGCTCAGGGAGCAACATCAATCAATCAATGGCTTTTTATTAGGCGTTCTGTGCATAGCACCTTTGCCCGCCTCTAAAGAAGTGTGTGGGAGAATTTTAGAATTTTGTGTGAGGGCAAGCTACGTTAATCTGTTAAAGCAATGGGAGTTATTTCAAGTAATGGGTTGCAAGATGTTTTAGCTTGCAAATGGACTGTCGTGGCAGTGGCATAGCCATGCCAAGGGAGGTCTTTTAATAAGTTTAGACCCGCAGAGTGCGAAGGTTATTTCTGTGGTTGAAGACCTTAAATTTAGAATTTGAAATTTAGAATTTGGAATTTAGAATTTAGAATTTTGTGTGTCAGCTACTGATGTCCGCTTGTATACGTTACTCGAAAACCTCCGTTAACTCAATAATTTCGTATTTTAGAAAGTGCGCTAAACACCTGGCCAGGGTGCCGCGAATTTACCCTGCAACCCGGAGGTGAAGTTGCAGCTCCCCTCTCCGGCTGGGCAGCCGCCGCGCAGAGAAAAGAAGTGTGAGAGGATAGTTAGATTGTTAGTAAGAGTATAGGTGTGGTTAGTATAGACCCGCAGTGAAAGGTATCACTGCGGTGAAGAAATCTAACCTATCTAACCTAACCTGATTTCAAAGTTAGCCTAACATAACCTATCCTTAGCCTACAATGAACCATTTAAAGGTTACAAAACTATTGCTTAAATTTCGCAGTGGATCATCTATGATTGGAAAATAGGCAAGTCCTACTTTGGGGGTGCACCATGCACCCACCATCATATATACTGGGAGGGGTGATTTATAGAAACTTCTCTAGCCCAGAGTCCTTTAGAAATGTAAAGACTTTTTCGAGTAGCTCAGGATGGTCGTTACCGAGCAGAGTTTTTAGGTCTACAGGGATGTTTTGGATTCGGCAGTAATCTAGCATGGGTTGCCGATGGGTATTATGCTGGGGACAATCGATGAGAATGTGATAGGGATTCTCCATTGCGTCGCAGGTACCACAGGTACCCGCGTTCCAATAGGCATTTAATTTTGTGTGTCCATTTCTGAGTCTGGTTAGAATAACCTCGCGCCGGCGACTCTTTTGGTTGGAACTGGGCCAGTAGCCGATGTTAGGCTTGATATAGCATAGGTGGGCGCTGTGGTTTGTGGTCCAGTTATTTTGAATTTGCTTCCGGATGGTGTCCTGGAGGAGAACTTTGCTATCGTCTCCAGACCACGTTAAGGGTGCGATCTCTCTAAGTTCTAGGGACTTTTTTGCCTGCTCATCGGCCTTTTCATTTCCTTGAATTTTGCAGTGGCCCGGGATCCAAAGAAAAGAGACATCAGGGGTATCATCGATACCTTTCTGAATATCTGCTATAACGTGGTGGCTGGGGTTGACTACGTTACTGACGGCCTGCAGGACAGATTTAGAGTCTGAACAGATGACGGCTGAGTTGATATTTTGGGTTCTGATTATGGCTAATGCATTTAGGATGGCAACAGCCTCGGCTGTGAAGATAGAGCAGTTGTCCGGAAGTCTTTTCTGAAGGCAAATATTTTGCCCCCAGATGCCGAGGCCTACTTTTTCGCCTATTTTGGAGCCGTCTGTAAATATAAAGGTCTTGTCCGCGTTACAAGATCGGAACTCTAGGAATTTCTGGGAGACTTCTTCCTCTGAGAGGTCCGTTTTACGAGAAGTGAAAAGAAATTCCACTTTGGGCTCTTTCCGAGTCCAGAAGCGGGAGAGTGGGGGTTTGCCTATTGTTGCTGGCAGTGCAAGATTGAGGCTTTCCAGGGTTTTCGCTACTCTGTGCTTAAATGGGGGCCACTTCTGTAGAGTGGCTTTATTTGCTCGTCTGGGATGGGCAAAACATTGTTTTGCCGGGTGGTTTTCGGTGAATTGGACCTTAATGTAGTAAGAAATAAGCTGGGCGTCGCGTCTTGTCTGCAATGGGCACAGCCCGCTATCAGTTAGCAGGCTGGTGATGGGGGATTCTCTGAGCGCGCCTGTGGCTGCCCGGATACTGGCATTTTGGACTAGCTCTAGCTTTAATTTATTGGTCTTGTTCGTCGAGTCAAAAAGGAACGAATTATATTCGAGAATGGACCGAATCAGGGACTTGTAGAGCATAAGCAGGGTCTTTCGATCCCCGCCATACTCTGTGCCGCCGAGCATGCGGAGAATGTTGACTCGCTTTTGACAGCTAGAGACGACTTTGGTAATGTGCTCATTGAAACTCAATCGGGAATCTAGGGTGACGCCCAAGAATTTGAAGCTGTTGGTGCATTCAATAGGTTTACCCCGGGAGCAAAATAACAGCTCAGGGGACACAAGGTGGGCCCAGGGCCCACCAAACCAGCTCAGGGGGGGACCAGACCATCTAAGGAGACATCAATAATCAGTTGAGGGGCACTTAATCAGCTGAAGAGGCACCATATTGACTTAGGAGACAGAATCAACTTGGGGAGGCATGAGATCAGCTCGGGGGCCCGAATCAGCTCAAGGGGCACTAAATCAGCTATTAGGGCACCAAACAAGCTCGGAATCATTAGACTAACCCTGAGGGCATTATATAGGTTCAGGAGGCACAATTATTTGCTCAGTACGGTACTCCATTGACTCAGTGGCACCAGATCAGCTTAGAGGGCAAGTAATCAGCTCAAGGGGCCAAGACCAGCTGAGAAGCCACGAGATGAGCACAAGGAGCACCAGATTGGCTTTACCCGTCCGATTATTGGCGACGATGAGACATTAGGTGGACACATACTAGGTGCCCATACTCTCCCCGGGTACTTGGAAAGGCGACAGAATGCCCTAGCTGACCGAAAAATGTATTAAGTTGTCCAACAATAGTTTCAATCGCTACATGCGGTCCAGTTACATCTAGGTTCAACGGCGTAGGGCACTAAATTTCGAGCGGCACGGCCCAAATTTGGTACACCACCTGGCAATCAAAAGGGCACCCCGGCAGTGATGGGGGCACGTGCCCTCTGTGCCTTCCTGGCTGCACCCCTGGACAGTAGATCAACTCCGGGAGGCATTGAATAAGCTCAGGGGCCCCGGATCAGCTCAAGGGGCACTAAAACAGCTAGAAGGACACCAGGCAAGCTCGGAGGCATCAGACTAATTGAGAGCATTATATAGGTTCAGATGTCACAATTATTTATTCAGGGGAGGGGGGCACCAGATTGACTACGAGGGCATCAGATCAGCTCAGAAGGCACATGATCACCTCCAGGGGGCACCAGATGAGCTCAACCCGTACGATTATTGGCGACGATGAGGCATTATCGGGAAACGGATTACGTGCCTATACTCTTCCCGGATGCTTGGAAAGGCGACAGAATGCTCTAGCTGACCAAAAAGGCACTTAATTGTCAAACAATAGTTGAAATCGCTAAATGCGGTCTAGTTCCATCTAGGTTCAACGGCGTAGGGCACTAAATTTCGAGCGGCACGGCCCAAAGGGGGTACACCACCTGGCAATCAAAAGGGCACCCGGCACCGATGGGGGCACGTGCCCCCTGTGCCCCCTGGCTGCGGCCCTGGACAGTAGATAAACTACGGGAGGCATTAAATAAGTTCAGGGGCCCGGATCAGCTCAAGGGGCACTAAAACAGCTAATAGGGCACCAGGCAAGCTCGGAGGCATCAGAGTAACTCAGAGAGCATTATATAGATTCAGAAGGCACAATTATTTTCTCAGGGGGGCACCAGATTGACTTCGAGGGCATCAGTTCAGCTCAGAGGGCACATGATCAGCTGCAGGGTTCAAGACCAGCGCTCAGGGGGCACCAGATGAGCTCAAGGGGCACCAGATTAGCTCTGCCCATACGATTATTGGCGACGATGAGGCATTATCGGGAAACGGATTACGTGCCCATACTCTTCCCGGATGCTTGGAAAGGCGACAGAATGCTCTAGCTGACCAAAAAGGCACTTAATTGTCAAACAATAGTTGAAATCGCTAAATGCGGTCTAGTTCCATCTAGGTTCAACGGCGTAGGGCACTAAATTTCGAGCGGCACGGCCCAAAGGGGGTACACCACCTGGCAATCAAAAAGGGCACCCGGCACCGATGGGGCACGTGCCCCCTGTGCCCCCTGGCTGCGGCCCTGGACAGTAGATAAACTACGGGAGGCATTAAATAAGTCCAGGGGGCCCGGATCAGCTCAAGGGGCACTAAAACAGCTAATAGGGCACCAGGCAAGCTCGGAGGCATCAGAGTAACTCAGAGAGCATTATATAGATTCAGAAGGCACAATTATTTTCTCAGGGGGGGCACCAGATTGACTTCGAGGGCATCAGTTCAGCTCAGAGGGCACATGATCAGCTGCAGGGTTCAAGACCAGCGCTCAGGGGGCACCAGATAAGCTCAAGGGGCACCAGATGAGCTCCACGCGTACGATTATTGGCGACGATGAGGCATTATCTGGAAACGGATTACGTGCCTATACTCTTCCCGGGTGCTTGGAAAGGCGACAGAATGCCCTAACTGACCAAAAAGGCACTTAATTGTCAAACAATAGTTTAAATCGCTAAATGCATTCTAGTTCCATCTAGGCTCAACGGCGTAGGGCACTAAATTTCGAGCGGCACGGCCCAAAGAGGGCACACCACCTGGCAATCAAAAGGGCACCCCGGCACCGATGGGGGGGGCACGTGCCCCCTGTGCCCCCCCTGGCTGCGCCCCTGGTCGTATCATCTGTGTATATAGCGTCCGTCTGGGACCACTCCGACGGGGCTCCCACGCTGAGCTGAGATAGGCTGCGAGGTTACTGGAGCAGAGCCGACGATGGATGAAACCGTGCTGCTCCAGACGCAGCACTGGCGAAACATGTTGAAAGAGCTGGCCATAGATGACACGTTGCAAATTGTTTGCGTAAAGCAGTAAAAGAGAAACAGACCGATAAATTGAAGGGTTTTTGTTGTCGCTTTTTGCTATAGGGATGACGTTGGCCTAGCCCGTTTCGTTGACGTTGGCCTGATTCAACCTAGCTTCAATTTGACCAGCAGAAGCATATTTGTTGCATTTTTTCTGACACTTCCCATTCATCTGCACATTTCAAAATAATTATCGCGGCTGATATCATCGGTGCCACAAGCCTTATTGAGTTTCAACGAGCTCAGAGCACTTCGTGGGTACTCCCCTCGGTCACACAGAAACGATTTAAGCTGTTTATAGGGATATCTGCAGAAGGACAAAGTACATTAACGAAGGAATCAGTAAATAAACGTGCAAATGCATGGTTAAAGAGTGATACCTTTTCTCTATCGTCTGAGGTCTGAGCCACAAGTCCTGAGGAGGTCAAGGCAAAGACTTGTCCGCTCAGCGGCGCTTGAGTTCTACGTCACGTTGCCATGGTTACTAATGGTGATCTCATGCCACGTGACCACCCGGAGGACGGGGACGGCAGGGGTGAATTTTGACTTTTTCGCCTCCGCGAACAGTAAGATCTGGGACAAATGACGTATCGATCAATTGCTTTCACGGCATGCTCTATCCTGTGGCCATCTCAGTTCAATTCTCATTATGAAGGTGCCACATTCCGCTTCCCCCTTTCTCCATTTTCTTCCCGGAGCATGTAGCAGTGTGGATTGTATTTGCATTTTTTCTACGAATCCGTTTGTAGCTGGGCTGGCTTGAGGTAAAATACTGTAAACACATCAGACTATACGGCTTACCATCTAAAATTCTGTCTTTCATTGAGTTGAGTGGCGAGACACTGTTCAGGCGTCAGAATCAAAACTATCCCACCGTGGTCCCGAGATATGGAATCTGGCTTTGAAGTCACGACTTCTAAGGCGCTTTCCTCCAAATACAGTCGTCCCTAACCGAGGTTAACGGTACCTTTGCCGCTGTGACCTCCACTGGTGGCTCGTGGTTGATTTACTTCCTGAGACCCGCTCGAAGCTTCGGGTAGCACCCCAATCTCCACCCACAGCCGGCTGTCGCCGAATCCGCGAGTGATTGCTCCGTCCTTTTCGACTGTTCCATGAAAAGAGGCACAAGTCTAAACTTCTTCGAAAGAAAATTTGAGGCTACTGATATTCCGAATCAAGGCCGTGGTCATATAAATCGTCAATCATGCCTAGTTGATGGCCGGGATCGCAGTTCAGAGAAATGATTACGCCCTAGTGATTATCACAAAGGTCTACAAAGACCGCAGATATGCCTAGCGAAACAAGAGCTCTCAATCGGCGCGAGAGGAATATTTCAAGAAACAGAAAAAAGAAACTCTTCGATGTCGCCCCCACAACTACCTTCATATTCCCACGAATGACGAGGATAAATATTTCTTATAGATGGGCGTGAGCTACCTCGCTATAGAAACGGCTAAGGGTGAGTCGGCATACAGAGAGCTCCCGAGAAAGCCAGTGCATTTATCCGTCGCGAGCGGCAGGAGCATTCAAACAGTGCTTGGAGGATGAAGCTGCCGCCACCATCTCAACGGAGGAGTTGGATTTTCCATCTGTGGATGAAGACATCGTCGAAAAGAGCAAGAACAGGGAAGCGAGGGCCCTGGGGCGTCCCAAAAGGGGTACAACAAAAATGATCACGCCAATCGTATTGGAGGTTGTGTTCTTATCGGGCCACACCAACAATAACGTCCTGTGCTTGGCCTGCGCTGAAGGTGTGGATGTTTCGGGGTCAGTTCAGGCTCTCAGGGAAGGGGGTCCTGCGGCGGATTGTTGTGGTCTGAATGTAAAGGTCTGCATCCAGGCTGCAGAGGCCGCAGCTACCCATCGACAACATTTGCAGCTGCCGAACAGTCTGGCCACCTTCATCAACATCGACTGCGGCATGGGCACGGCAGTGCTGACCAAGTTGGAACCTGCGGTAGGTTCATATTGCAGGAGCGTGTCGCTCTGGCACTATTCGGCCCCCGTGGTCACACTGAAGGAGAAGAAGCAGATGTTCGTCTCACTCTATACCTTGGCAGGTGACGAACATCCCGTGAAGCGCCTGATGCTGCCCTGTCAGGCTGTCGCTGGGTTCAAACTGCGAAACACGGCAACACCCAACAGTTCAAGGAACAGCCTAAAAGTTGGCTTAACGGACACTGATCACAAGACCTGGATGAAGCGGGAAGACTCCAAGAGCAGCCTTAGCATAAAACATTGCAGTTACTAACGACCACGCCGAGCCGCCTCCCTGGCAACGCCACGCCACTGGGGGCACGACCGTCCAACCTCCCGAGAACGGTGCCACCGCCAGTGCTTAGTTGTCTGGCGCGATGCACGGTGACGTCAGCGTTTCAAGGCCGCAGGCGTTCAAAGCCTGCGTCTATGGAGAGTTACGTGTTTTTGCGTTGGCGAAGTGTCATAATTAATGCTTGGATTTTCTTGACAGTGATTGTGCTTAAGCGCTGCTTACCTCTTCGTAGAACTAATCCACTTTTTTCTTCAAGAGATGCAATTCGCTTATCAAACTAAACCAACCCGAGACTCTTATGTCTGGACATTACCCCCGGCTCTGCACTGTATGGTGGGCACGGGCACCTAGTTACTCGTGAGTCATTTGATCTTCTGATAAACTTGGATTAGTGGACGACTGTCTGTCGCAGTCCCGCAGCGATGAGCAATCCTGCTAGAGTGTCGGCGCTGCCCGCGTCTCTTCAACACGCAGTTCATCTGCCTCGTCACGGTGGAACTCTGGATTCGTAACACGCGCCCCCTGAAAGGGGCGAAATTCGCCCCCCCTCCTGGTTTTCCTCAGATAACGCAACAACGAAGAGACACAGAACAACGAAACTTACGGTACCTTATCCCTGATCAATGTTGCGCATCTGTCCAGCTACATCCACACTCGCAGCGCACAGGAACTTTGGGTCGAGGGGAACGTGGACTATGGAAGCACGCCACGTAGTGGCAGAAATACTCCGGCACCGATGGGGTACGTGCCACCGCGTCCCCACCCCCACGGCATGTGGCGCAGTGGCAGAAATACTCCGGCACCGATGGGGTACGTGCCACCGCGTCCCCACCCCCACGGCATGTGGCGCAGTGGCAGAAATACTCCGGCACCGATGGGGGTACGTGCCACCGCGTCCCCACCCCCACGGCATGTGGCGCAGTGGCAGAAATACTCCGGCACCGATGGGGTACGTGCCACCGCGTCCCCACCCCACGGCATGTGGCGCAGTGGCAGAAATACTCCGGCACCGATGGGGTACGTGCCACCGCGTCCCCACCCCACGGCATGTGGCGCAGTGGCAGAAATACTCCGGCACCGATGGGGTACGTGCCACCGTGTCCCCACCCCACGGCATGTGGCGCAGTGGCAAAATACTCCGGCACCGATGGGGTACGTGCCACCGTGTCCCCACCCCACGGCATGGGCGCAGTGGCAGAAATACTCCGGCACCGATGGGGTACGTGCCACCGTGTCCCCACCCCCACGGCATGTGGCGCAGTGGCAGAAATACTCCGGCACCGATGGGGTACGTGCCACCGTGTCCCCACCCCCACGGCATGTGGCGCAGTGGCAGAAATACTCCGGCACCGATGGGGTACGTGCCACCGTGTCCCCACCCCCACGGCATGTGGCGCAGTGGCAGAAATACTCCGGCACCGATGGGGTACGTGCCACCGTGTCCCCACCCCCACGGCATGTGGCGCAGTGGCAGAAATACTCCGGCACCGATGGGGTACGTGCCACCGTGTCCCCACCCCCACGGCATGTGGCGCAGTGGTGGCGCACTGGGCTCCCAAGTCGCTGACGCGGGTTCAAACCCCAGGCGGGAATACTGAATAAGGGCTTCCTGAGCCTCAATGTACCCTTTCAATAGGGTGAGTTATCGACGCCACATGACCTCAGCAGTTGGTGCGTCGTTAGGCACCAAGGGTGAACCCATGTCCCCTCCCATTCCCACGTGGAAAAGAGCGGTAGATGATCTCGCGCAGACGATGACAACGCTGACCCTTTAGCTGACGCTAACCTTTGGAGGGCTCGCTGCACCCGATTGGATGGGAATGGGCTCCGGTACCGGGTGACGTCAGCCAGTGACAGCATCAGCTGACTGTGGGCTGACTTGACGTCAGCGTGTCTGGAGTGTGGCCGGCAGCAGGCAGGGCCGCGGCGGCAACGGACTACCACCACCCTGACGTCACCCAGATGCAACCGTTCAGAAGCGCCGACTGCACTCCAATTGATGCTCGACTCGAAACCTCAAAGATATCTGATACCATATAGCTGCTAGTTTGATACACCAGAGTAACCAGTTTTGAGTTCTGTTAGGATACTAATCCGGCATTCAACTATTGCGGTCCACGTTACCCTCGGAAATGCATTTTTGGCAGTCGAAGCTTAGCGAAGTGAATGCTACCTCTGGAAGACTGAATTCCCAAATAGTGTTCATGCTTAAGCTGCATCACTCCATTCAGATTCGTAAATTGCAGCAACATTACGGCGTTTAATTTTGCCAAAGTCGATAGTTTTGATAATTTCGAAGCTGCCCGTGTGGTAAACGTGCTGTTGAAGTCCCGTGCCAGATTTCAGCTCGCTCCAGTAGGTTTAGAGGTTGCTCACTTGTGCCAGTACATCGGGCGCGGTCCGAATCGTGGATCGCGACTGCTGGAGAAGCTGGTGAGGTCTGCGCACGGAAAGGCCTTGAAGAGGCTCCAGGGAGAAGGCTGAGAGCAACCTTTAACACGGCCCTGAGCGTCCTCATCACCAGTAGCAGTTCGAACTACTGACGGATCGTAAACAGCACCCCCAAAACCTGCCTGCGAATGAGGAACTGAAAAATACAGTCAAATCTCCAAAGATAGTCGGCCAGTGCCACGCTAAGCGTCATGATCGCGTTCATAAAGCAGTTCGCCGGCGCTGTTACAGCCAAGGACCAGCGCCAGTACCTCCTCCGCATCGTCAAACGCCATAGCAGCAAGGTTTCCCAGCGCACCCGGCCGCCTGCTCAGTCTCCTCCCTCCCAGTGGATGTGGTAGTCATGAGTCGGATGGCAAGCGGGTCAGGCAGTTCAGTTATGGCATGACAGCTATGTGCGCGACCTGTAAACCTCGTTCGATATTGCTAACAGAAGGTAGTATTCGCATCAATTTTGGGTGACAACGGGGCAAGGTAGAAATGACCAATAATCTGAACCTTGACTTTCCCCAAGTGTAAAAATGTATTGGGTCCAGACCAATTTAGGCCTTTTTGTGTGTGTGTTTTTTTACCTTGCCTTGTCTACGATTTCACCTGAAAGGTTCATATAGTACGCTATTAAATCGGACTTGACGACAGGATTCTAATGGCATATGAATTATTACTGCAGCTCTGCTTCGTCGACCGTTATGGCTAGATGCTAAATTTTCGTAAAATATGTATGAAGAGAAGGCAGTAATGTAACAAACGTCTAAATATCATATTATTTTGTTGAAAAGGGCATTAGTCACATCCATTTTAAGCATAAAACATACCAAAGTTGAAATGGTGAAGAATCCGAATATCTATTTTTCACATGTAAAATGTAACACCCCAATCAAAATAAGCATGCACATTTTTTTACACATTCTCGTGTCTGACTCTCGTGCTTTCCACCAGCCGTCTATTGGTTGGTGGTCACTCTGTTTGTTTCATTGTCTCGGCCATTGTAATTGAAATTGTGCATGTATGTATGCGTGTCTGTCTTTGTTTATTTTTTTACCGTCTCAATTTTCCGTGTGTACGCAAAAATGCCTAGAAAACTGAAATTTCGGTATGCTGTTCGTGCTTAGCCGCGCCAATTTGTTTCAGTAACAAAATTGTCCCATTTTTGCCCAATGACTAAGTATCCTTGAACACCATGGAAACGTTACAAGCTTGCTTATGGTCTTGCGTGGTGTTCAAGGAGATACCTGATTTAACGCGGAAGGTAGGAGGATGCCCTTTGTCTATAAGCATATCATGATTAAGAAAACAACAGAAAAATATAGCAGGGAGTGGTGTGACCCAGAAAATTATTCAGCCAACCATTCTTTCTAACGATTCCTAGTTTCTTTTTCGGTGAGAGGCCAACCTGCAATTGGGCACACGGGAAAGGGAAGGACACTCCTGCCTACCTGATTATGGGTAGGGGAATTAAAAAAAACCCAAAGATAAATAAATTTATGGAATATATGAATGTGACAAGACCCTAGCCAAAATCATGTTTCCTTTCCGAGCAGCCAAAATGATAACATCAATTCCAAAGAAAATAAATAGGTAATTGGATTCTTTGCCAGTTCGACATCGCCCTGTTTCAGTGCTCAGAATGGATGCGATTGATGCCTTTTTCAGCAAAATAAAATCGTGTTTAGTTGTCACTTACAAGAATGACTTTACCCCTAATATATATAAAGAGAATTGAGCACAACGCCATAACAACAAAACACATTAATATAAAAAATTAGTAGAGCAGAGTAGCAGGGACGGCGGATTCCAGGGTGCAAGTGGTGCAGTTGCACCACTCGATTTTTTCAAGTGGTGCAAAAGTATCTTTTGCACCCCTTGTTTTGGCTTTGTCCAGGGAGGCGCCCCTCCCCTGGCTTCAGCCGGCGCCCCCGGCCGGTCAGAGAAAATCAAGCCTAATTACCGCCTACCTAAAGAAGTAGGATCCTCTGCAAAAGACATTTTCATACATGAATAGCGCATCTTGACATCAAAGCTGCGCCCTGGAAAGCAAAAGGCGCCCCCTCCTTGAGTAAAGGCGCCTCTCTGGATAGCACAGGCGCCCTTGAAAAGCGTGGGCGCCTCCTGGACAGCTGAGGCGCCTCCGAAGAAGAGATACGGCGCCCCTAGATATCACATACGGCCCCTGGTTAGCACAGGCACCCCTGGACAGCAAAAGGCGCCCACCGCAGAGAAATGCGCCCTCCTGGATAGTATAGGCGCCCTTGGACAGGAAAGGCGCCCCCTGGAGCGCAGAGGTGCCTCCCGGAGAGAAAAAGACGCCCCCCCGGAGTGCAACGGCGGCAGGGACGGCGGATTCCGCGGGACAGGGTGTGCAGTTGCACACCTTGAAAAATGATGGTGTACAAAAGTATATTTTTGCACACCTGGTTTTGACCTCGTCCGGGGAGGCCCCCACGGATTTGGGTGGCACCCCCGGATTTGGGTGGCACCCCGGATTTGGCCGGCGCCCCCGGCCGGTCAAGAGAAAATCAGACACATCGCCTGCCTGAAGAGGTAGTACCCTTCGTGTAAAATAAAATACACTTTCAAATATGAATGGTGCCCCCTGACATCAAAGCTGCGCCCTGGACAGCAAAAGGCTCCCACTCCCTTGAGTAAAGGCGCCCCTCTGGATAACAAAGGCGACCCCTAGACAGCAGAGGCGCCCCTGGACAGACAAGGCACCCCCAAATGAGGAGTAACGACGCCCCTGGAAAGCATAGGCGCCCTGTGGTTAGCACAGGCACTCTTGCACACCAAGAGGCGCCCCCCTCCCCATAGAGCAAAGGCACCCCTCTGGATATCATAAGCTCCCTTGAATAGCAATCGCGCTCCCTGGACAGCAGGGGTGCTCCTGGATAGGCTAGGCGCCCCCAAAACAGCAAATACGCCCTTTGATACTAAAAGCGCCCCAGATAGCAGAAGCGCCCCATGCATGCATGGTGTCTTCTGTCCATGGCCATGGACAGAAGACACCCTCTGGATAGCATAGACACCCCTGGACGGCAGAGACGCCCCTAAAGAAGAGCAACGGCAGCCCGGGATAGCATATGCGCCCCTGGTTAGCACAGGCACTCCTGGACAGCAAAAGGCGCCCCCGCCCCCTGAGTAAAGGATCCGGGCCTCTGGATAGCATAGGTACCCCTGGATAGAGCAGGCGCCTCCTGGACAGCAGAGGCGCCTCCGAAGAAGATCAACGGCGCCCCTGCATATCATATGCGCCCCCTGGTTAGCACAGGCACCCCTGGATAGCAAAAGGCGCCCCCCCCGGAGAGAAAAGGCGCCCCCTCTGGAAATAATAAGCACCCATGGATAGGAAAGGCGCCCCCTGGAGAGGAAAGCACAACATTTTTTAAGGAAAACTCAGTGGGGGGATATTTTCTTGTGATGGCAATTATAATGTCTTCGGGGGATCAAACCCCCATTTGGAGGGGGCGTTAATAAAATTTAGACGTGCTAGTGTTAAAAATGTCTCCTAATTCTTGTTATTCCATATTCTAAAGATTAGAGATGCTGCCCCGGACTGCGAGTTTTTTTCGACGGAAAAAGACCAAACCGGGTTAAAAAGGCCAAACCGGGTTTAAAAAAGGCCAAAAGGGTCAAATTTTATTTGCACTAATTTTTAAAAAAATTTTGTCCAAGTTCTTCCCAGTACGGCTGTTGGAGTCTGAGTCTCACTAAAGTCCTCAAGGGACTTGTCACGGAGACCCCGACCCCACCACCCGAACGAGCAACGCCCACAATGAAGGGTTGATTTAGAAGCCAAAGTTTAACCTCCCACAAAGCACAGGGATGGCCGCCTCGCTCAGGTTACCCTCTCCTCAGTCAGTTTCCAGCCGACCTACGTCGGGCAAACGATTGAGCGCCGGAGTGTCTCAGGGAACCGATCCCAAGCCTGGACATGCACTGCCACTGCATGTTTCTCAGCAGCGGGCCGGAGCCCGACACTCTACCAACTGAGCAACCGGGGCGGCCAAATGGCCAAATAAATACCACAAAAGCCATATTTGAGGCTAAAACAGGACATTTTTTAAAGGAAATATCAGTGGGGGGGGGCATTTCTTGTGCTGGCCATATTAGTCTTTTCAGGGAATCAAGGCCCCATTTGGAGAGGTAGGGCGTGTTTATAGACGCCCTGGTAATAAAAAATTGGTTTCCAATGTTTTCAAATTCCATAAATTATAGATTCTGCTCAGGGCTGATAGTTTTTCGGCAACAAAAGGCCAAATCCGATTTAGAAACGGCAACAAAAAGAGTTCAAAATTTGTTTTAACAGAAATCACGAAGTAAGTAAATCAAATATGCCAAAAAGCCAGATTTGAGGCTAAAACAACCCCTAACAGCAGCCATAAACCCACAGAAAGTCGACTCGTATCGCTGTTTAGAACCAATTCAGCACCATCAATTATCTTGGCCGCACCACTCCACGCTAACATTTAATAATTTTTGTTTTTTCACCTGCGAATTTCTTGCTCTTGAACAGTGGGAAATTTATGATTTTAGTAAGTGTGGGGAGGGTGTAGCCTCAGAGGGCGCACTTTGGCATCAACTTTTCACCCAAAGGGTGTCTATAGCATCGCATCCTTCGCATCCGGTTTTCGGTGGCCGTCACTCTTGTGGATCGTCCCTCCCACCGCCATAACAGTTTTTCTGCTGCTCTGCTACTTTTTTTGGTGTCAAAACATCTTATTTGAGAGCGGAGAAGGCCAAAAGGAGCCATATTTATGCAATGATCAAACCAAAAATAGCTTGGGTTCCAGGGCCCAGAAAAGGGCCAAAAGGCCAGATTCCAAGAAAGGGCCAACTGAAAAAAATCACCGGGCCAAAAACGACAAAAAAGGCTAAATTCGAGAAATTTTGCCAGAAAATGGCCGGCCTGGCAGCCCTGAAGCTCCCGCAATGTATGTCGAATAAATAAACTATTACTTATTTT
This sequence comes from Lepas anatifera, assembly GCA_034440635.1. NCBI lineage: Eukaryota > Metazoa > Arthropoda > Thecostraca > Lepadidae > Lepas > Lepas anatifera. Next base: position 48,882 of record JAOTON010000583.1, on the reverse strand, counting down.
TCTTTATGAGTTTCGCAAGGCAAGTAAATTCCTTAAGTATCAAACACAGATGGTTTATAATCTAAATTGAGGCAAGTTTTATGTACATACTTACTATGTTGTGGGGCTGTTGCTGTCAAAATAATTTAGTGAATGTTGTGCAAAAACCAATTAATTATTTTTGGGATTTATCGGCGCCCCAACTGTCAGAGTAGTGTGGCGTCGCCAACTTTTTCCCTGTTGGAAGTGTTTTTGGGAGCCAGTTTGATGATTCTGCCGAATATATAACCTCTCCCAATTTTCAAATTCAAGGAATCGATGAGAAAAGCTAAGTAACAACTTACACTGGGGTCAGATGTAACACGGAGCAATTGTAACAGTGGCAATAATTCAAAATTAACCGATGGATCAGCCGTAACACCGGAAATGCGCAGTCAACTGATGCCTTTTTTAATTTGACTCGGTGCGGTTTGTAATTCGGGCAAAGTTTGCTAGCAAGTGTTCTTTATTGTGTTTTTTTAAGATATTTAGCTTATTGGCGGATGTTATAAGTTACAGCCTGAACAGCTTGAATGTGCTGTAAAGAAGACTAAAGTAGCTACAAAAAGAGCATAGTAGAGTGCCTCTTGCATTAAATCGTTAAGTGGATGTTTTTTAAGGTGGCGTGGTGCGAAGGGGGCAATTGCAATACTTTCCTTAGGATCAAATGAACAGTATTGCAAGTGAAAAAAATGGTCATTTACTGCACCAATGCAGTAGTTAGGTCCGTGGGTCGTTCTGGCCATCTGGATGCTGAGCAGCCCGGCCCATCGGGGACTGGCCTTCATCTCTAAAATCGTTCGGCCTTTGCCAGAGACCGGACGATGGAAGCAGAACAATGTTGGCCGGAAGACAAAAAAAGAAGGAAATTCTTACCGAAACACCCGAAAAGAGAGCGCTTAAAAACGGGAGTACAAAAACAAAACACAGGTAATGCCACGGTACTGGCTGAGGCGGGGGCTTCTGGTTGGATAGAAATCGATGTTTGGTTGGTTGTAGGCTATCTCCAGCGTTGTGGTTAGTTAAATTTATCCTGAGGTTACTTAGCCGGGATTTCCCGTAACTACTTGTTTTGTTTCGTTTTTGCACGATGAGTGGACAGCTACTGATAGTAGTTTTTAACACAGTTTTTGTGGATTGCCATTTGGGACGAGCAATAAAACAAAATTATTATTATGGGGTGGTATTCTGTCTTATTTTCGTTAAGTGAATTTGCGATTATTCCGTTATAAGTAATACTTATCTATTTCACTGGGGGGCCAATTTCCCGGCACTGGGGGGGGGGCATTTCGGCCGACTGGGGGGGGCAATTGGCCCCCCAGTTAACATGTTAAAAATGGTCTGGGCTAAAACGACCCCTACCGGTTGTCATAAACCCACAGAAGGACAGAGCACTCTTGTATCACTGCAGTGAACAGTCCACTGTATAAAACTAAATGTTGATAATTTGATATTGACTTGACAAGATATTTTTAGCACACTGCCCATTTCATAAAAAGCCAGGAGTGCCCTTCCAATCCCGTGTGGCCACCCCAATGATTTTATCCACATAACTAAACAATTTGTTAGCATCATCAATTATCTTGGCCGCACCACTCCCCGCTAACATTTGATATATTCCTGTTTTTCCTGTGAATTGTTTGCTCTTGAACAGTGACAGATCCATAGGCAGATCCAAGATTGCCAATCGGAGGGGGGCACCTTCCCGGGGGCGCCATCCGGAGCAGGGGGCGCCACTTTTGACCGGTAAAACCTACCAGGTGGGCGTAAAACCCTATCGGTGAGCAGCGATTTTCGCATCCTGGGGGGAGGATGGGAAGCGCCATTTCAGGCGAGTGCCATCGACCTTTTAGAGGGCGCCGTGACCATTTCAGGGGGCGCCGAGGATAGATCGGGGGCTGCATCTGCCCCTCCCCTTTGCCCCCTGGATCTGCGTATGGGCGGATCTAAAATTTTGGTAAGTGGGGGAAAGCGGAGCTTCAGAGTGCGCACTTTACCATCAACTTTTCACCCAAAGGGCGCCTTTGGTGTTCGGTTTTCGGTTGCCGTCATTTTGGTGGATCGTATTTTTAACAACGTTCTGTCCCTCCCTCCCCCAGCCAGAACAGTTTACCAGCCAGGCAAGATGCCTATTTGGCGTGATATTTGAAACGATGAATTGCTTAAGAGTTCAGTCCACACTTTTTTCGGCACCCCTTGAAAAATCTGTAACTGCCACTAGGTCATGGAGAAATGCAAGACACTTGGGAAGATGCAACAGCTGAACATAAAGGTACATATCCGAGGATTTTTCTATTAGTGAAGAGGGGTTAAGTTTATTTCAATATCAAATACGATAAACATCATTTTGCCTTTCCACGTGGCCAAGATTCGTAAGATAACGGTGAGAGGACATTGAAAATAATCGCAGCGAGTGTGAACCTGGCCTGTGCGCTGTCCCAGAAAATTATCTCTGCGGAAAAGCTTTTACATTGTAGGCTACAAACCGGACTTTAACCCACATGACTAATTGCTCCTAAAAAATAATGTTTGAACCAGATGGCAGACTCAAGGAGATATAAGGAAAGTTGAAACGTTAAGATAAACACAGAATGAAGTATGTGGGCATTTTCCATCGACCTTTATGTATATTCTTCAATTCATCAGCATGGGAGAATTGCTCTTGTGCGTGAAATTTCGAGATGTGTTAAGAGAATTTTGGTAGCCATGTGATTGAATGCTGAAATAGATCATGGCAGGAATAGGCATGTGTGATTTGTGACATAAATGGGACCACTAGAATAAAAAGAAAACAGTTTCAACGTGTTCAAGTACTCTCTTGATAAATTGATAACTTTTTTCGTTTATTGGCTGTGATTTGCGCGTTTAATGATCATGTGCAGTGTTCAGATCGAAGTGAAAAGACCATTCAGATTGATAAAACGAGTATATTTTGTCACTGACCTTCCACTTATACCATCAACCATCGTCTTCAGGTCAAGTTCAGGACGCATCATCTAAGAGAAGAGGTGAGCGTGCACTGTGCAATAGCACAGCTTTAGTTTTTTTTCAAGGATCGCTGTTCATTAGATCATTTTTTGGTGCTGATTACGATCCATCAGAAATGCATTTTCAAAAACTTTTGGTGGCCCACTTTATTTTTTTTTTTTCCCTTTTTTCCTTTTTGGCTACCATCTTACTACCAACGGTAAAAAAATTTGTAGTTTGGTTCATTGGTCCATTCGCTTTTAATTTTGCTTTATAACTCCACACATAATCTTTTATTATTCTCCGCTTAGTTTCACTGGCTCTCCATGAGCGCTAGCGGCGTTACATGGCAAGTAATACTGATTTCCTCGGGCCGGAATTGAACAGCACGAAGGTGAGAAACAATTACGAATGATTTATAAACGCACTTAAAGAGCTGTTTTCAAGCAGCACTGAAGTTGTTAACACTGTTTCTCAGGTATTTTAAGCATGCCATGTCCAAATATGCTCTCTCTGAAGACCATAACCCTTTATCAATAGACACAGGACTGTGGTGGTGGCTTGCACCCAACTCTCAGAGTGTGGCAGCAGCTCCAACCCCCTCCCCAGTTTCTCTATTAACATTTAAGTGATATCCTAATCACCCCCGCCATACCAAACGAAGTCCCCTTCCTTTACACCTCCGACTAATATGTCCCTATGCCATACACCAATTTTATTTGCCAAAAAGACTCACTTTGACTGAAGAGAGGGCATCAGTTTTAGCTAGTGCATATTCTCCTCTGAATAAATAAAGGTTTTACGTACACGGATAAGATTGATAATTTTTAACGTTTGTCCAGCAGAAAAATGACCAGTTTCACTTCAAAATTTTATTACAACACATGCAAACAGGCATACCGAAGACAATTTGAGAAACCTAAAATTTCCAAACTCCAAACTAGAGATCTTGCACTAAATTAATACATACCGGCATAATCCAACTTCATTCTCCTTGCAGTTTTATGTCTCCTCTGAACAAAATTCAACATGGACGACGGTAATATTTGCAAAAACAAAGAGCCTGACGTTGATATCATAGGTTATGACAAAATTAGACATGAAAGATGAGGCCATTCTAAGAAACAGGTGTCACCGCCCAGCAAAGTGCCAAGAGCTTTAGAAAAAAGAAACAAAATAAACAGTTTGCGTTACATCAACGCCGCGATGATTCGCGAAACCACAGCACGATGGCAGAGGAAAGCTCGCCCAGCCAAAAGCGGGTCGACAGTCATAAGAGGAGCAGCCGTCACCTCCCCGAGTCAACAGCACCGCGACGGCCGAGACAGCAAACACGCCTGTGGAAACTGGCGTTTCAGGTAACGCTATCATCTGCTAGCTATAATACTCGGCAATCCCGATCAAGGGATATTATCTGTGTATGAGCAATGCTATTTTCAAAAACCAGTCTGCTCATCAATCCTAACAAAACACCCACAAGCTATATGTATATATATTTTTCAAAACACTGTCCAAGTCGTTCACTGTCAATAGCTCATAAACCATAAGACATGGTACGTATTGCTTGTCCTTCTCTTATCCTTCCTTACGGTTCCATAACTCATAAAACATAAAAATGGTAGGCATTACTTGTCGTTCTTCTACGGCCTATCCTTCCTTGTGGTTTGTGAGTTATGAACTGTGAACGACTGGCAGTGTTTAAAAAATATAAATATATAGCTTGTGGGTGTTCTGATAGGATTTATGAGCAGACTGGTTTCTGATAATAGCATTGTTCATACACAGATAATATCCCTTTGATCAGGATTACCAAGTCATTATAGCTTAGCAGATGATAGCGCTACCCAAACACCAGTTTCCACAGGCGTGTTTGCGTCTCGGCCGTCGCCTGTTGACTCGGGAGGCGACGGCTGCTCCTCCCACGACTGCTCGACCCGCTCGCTGGCCTCCTCTGCCATCGTGCTGTGGTTTCCTGATCGAGGCTGTCTGTCTGAAGACGTCTGGCACTTGGCTGGTGGGCCAGAAACACTGTCTCTGCCAGTCCAGGCTCAAGTTCTCGGCTGCTGGTATCAAACAGCGAATCCATCGCAACAGTTGCTATAGCAGCTCGCTTGCCAAACTTGTTTGCATGCTTCTTTTTGTACTCTTTCTTTCCAAAGCCCTTTAGTTCCTTCAGTATGGCCTGATTTGCACGTGTATGGAGTGATTCGCTGGCACACACATCCACAACCCCTGCTGTTACCCTGTTCTTCCATTCTTCCATAGGAATATGACACTCATCTTGCTCCGCTCCTCCATGAGTTCAATTCTTGTCATAAGAAGGCGCCCTATGATATACAAAACTCACGATAAGACTCCTTTATTTCTTGCAGATATAACCGTCCCTCCATTTTCAATTTCGATCAGAGAACTGAAAGGAAAAGATAACGTAAGCACTTAGATTATGCCGATGATTATCGATTATCATATGATTATAGATTATTATCCAATGCAGCTAGTGCAAGGTGGAAACGTTGGAAAGCTTATTTTGTGATTTCATACAACATGTTTCCTTCAGTCCTTAAAACCTGGTGACCAATGCTGATACCCCCCACTTCAGTCAAAGTAGGGTTGCTGCAGTCTTTTGGCGCAAATACGGAATAATTCAGTCGGTGAAGGCATAGGTGGAGAGACTATTTTAGTCGGAGGAAAGGTGTAAGTTGGAGGAAGGGGCTTCCACGTTGGTATGGCCGGGGTGATTAGGCATATCACTTAAATGTTAATAGAAAGTTCCAGAATCGGCTCAAACTGGGGGCGGGGTTAGAGCTGCTGCCACACTCTGAAAGTTGGGTGAAACAGCCACCACCACAGCCCGCACGGTTCCTGCGTCTATTGGTAAAGGGTAATGGTCGGGACTTTACAGCAGCAGCATATTTGGACATGGCATGCTTAAAATACCTGAGAAACAGTATTAACAACTTCAGTGCTGCTTGAAAACAGCTCTTTAAGTGCGTTTATACAATCCAATTCCAATTGTTTCTCACCTTTCACGTTACTGTTCACATTCCCGGTCCCCGAGGAAATCAGTATTCACTTACCATGTCACGCCCTAGCGCCATCTATGGAGAGCCAGTGCAAGCTCAACTAAAAGCGGATATGATAAGCAAAAAATAACCGTTATGTGTGCAAGTTATAACAACAAAAACAAAGCGAATGGGACACCAATGAACCAAACTACCAACCCAGTGCAATTTTTGCACCTCGTTGGTAATATGGGTTGATGGTGAGCCAAAAAGTGGAAAATTGGGCAAAATGAAAAAACTTCAACTCAGTGGGCCACCAAAAGTTTTTCGAAAATTGCATTTCTGATGAGCGCATCGTTATCAGCATCAAAAAATGCATCTAATGAACAACGATCCGTTACTTTCTGAAGAGAAAAACCTAAATCCGGACCAGGCTACTGTGCATGCCCAAATCGAGACACAGCCGCCCTCCCGATGGACAGACCGCGCAGAAATACGTCCTCATCGCGTTTAATTTCGCGCACGCGTACGACGTCGTGGACCACCACCTGCTAAGCGTTCGCCTGCTGGAGATGGGGCTGTCAAATTGCACGGTGGCCTGGATTTGGCAGTGGCTCCGGGACCGAAGAGTCAAGGTGGAACTAAATGGCGTGCTTTCCAGTGAGCGCATTTTCCGAACTGGCCTGCCGTAAGGAAGTGTCTTATCGCCAGTTTTATTTTTATGGGCTGCGCGGCTGGTAGACGCACTCCGCGCGGTTCCCGGATGCTCACCTACATGTACGCCGATGATATGGCGGCTCTCTGCACGGGCAACAACATCTAAGTCGCCAAGGACCGGGCGCAATAAAGCTGCTGCTGGCACCCTCGTGAAGTGGACCCGACAGCACAAAATGGTGGTATCAGGAGCCAAGATCCAAGTACTGGTGATGTCCCAGTGGGCCAGAGACGCCGATCCCTTCAGTTTTAAAGTCTACGGGAAGCCTGTCACTGCTGGAGACACCCTACAGCTACTTGGCGTCACCATCGATCGGCTCCTCCATTTCGGTCCACACTGTAAGAGACTGTGGGAGAAGGTCCACCCCCGCATCTCCCTCTACGTTAACTGTCCGACGGCAACTGGGGGCTTCACGAACAGCACCTCCGAACCGTCGCTACTGGCTACATGAGAGGAGCGATGGAGCAAGCGGCCGCAGCGTGGCTCCACGCCACACCGCCATTTCATGTTATTGCCACACCGCCATTCCACCAGGAGGCAAATTTTTGCTTTGTTGGAGTAGGTCTGTTCGTGTTAACTGTCGAGATGAGCTATGGTTCAATAACAGCTGCTTCATGTGGTTCTACGAGGCTGCTGTCGATACCAGCCTGTGCCAGCCAGGCACAGACTCTCACTCCCTGGTGACGGGTTGCAACACGCGAGCCACTGTCTATCTGACGGAGGTAGGTGTCGCCAAAAAAATGTTTGGTATGTGGGGCGTGTTGGTGACTGATTTTAAAGGGAACGTGGAACCTTGGTAAAATCCTGGAATTTTGTGTAATTAGGCGTACATTTAGCCGAAAATAATGAAACCACTCATGATTTCACTGAAAAATGTACAAGCTCAATACTTTGATTTTTAAAATACTACTCTAGGAAAAGAAATAAATATCTGCCTCTGGATGATGTCATGATCTGGCAACCACTACCATACTCGAAACACTTCAAGGGCTTCGATTGGCTGATGCTCATTGTGATGTCAGCATATGTCGTCACACCAGCAGCTCACAACAATGGCCGCCTGGCGAGAGGTACACGAGAGGTACATTTTGGGAAGGTTTTAGTTTTTTCTACGGAAATATCGAGTTCCAAGACAAATGATATATAGAGCACCTGGTTTTCCGACTTGCTTTACAACTTGGCTATCTTAGTTAAAATCACGTTCTAAAGGTGCCACATTCCCTTTAATGGCTTAATGCAAAGCGAGTATCTTACTGCGCATTTGTAGCGGTATTTCATTAATTTCCACTAGCATACTTATTATGGGTGAAGCTTGGCACGCCCCTGTTACTATTCTGATAGCGTGACGATGGACATATCGATAATCTTTTTCGCGGACTAAGGAGCGGCCTCATACACAACACAGCCGGACTCGATCTTCGAACGAATAAGTGATCTATACAGCATAAGAAGCTTATAACGTAGCGTATAACGATGAGCGTATAACGTGCGCATAACGTATATATAGGTGATAAGCGTATAACGTGTATAGCACGAGAAACATTTCTCTATCCGCACCGTATCTCATTCTCGTCAACACCTTCAGTATTTTCAGCGTATCGAAACTTTTTTTTGCGGAAATCCTTCAGGTTGACATATGAAAGCTTCACATATGAAAGCTTATCGAGTGTGAGCCCGATAAATCTGGTTTCTGCTACAACGTCGCTCGGATTTCCGCGAATTTACAAAATCGGGTATTCAGTCTCAATGTTTATTATAGAAGTGCATGCACTTTGTCTTTGAACTTGAAAATTTCAGTCCATTGCGTGTGATCCATTGCTGCAATATGTCAAGGCCAAGCTGCAGCCGCCTCTGCGCAGCTGCTGTAGTAGACGCTGTCACCCATATTGTGAAGTCTTCAACGAAAAGCACATGACGTATGTTTGCGGGAAGTGTCTGCAATATCATTGGTCATAACTGCAAACAAGGCTATGAAAATCACAGAATCCTGGGCTATGCCACTCTGTTGCTGATACCAATCCGATACGACTGAGTTTACGCGAAATCTAAAATACCTATTTTTCGGAATATTAGAAATAAAGCACCACAAGTGGCCACGCACGCCGAGTCCAAAGAGTTTCTGCAGAACGCCCTTGGATAGCAAAGGCGCCCCCCAAGGGATGATGGCGCCCCCTGGGGAGGAAGGCGCCCCCTCCAGAAAATCTAGCACCAGTTCTCGAAAATGGAATCCGCCGTCTCTGCAGAGTAGATGTATATTGAGATCTCCAAAGATATGGCATTTCAGCCCTCAAACACAAGCACACAGAACGATTAAGTGCCTTCGCAAACCAGACAGTACCTAACATAACATGGCCGTTGTAGATAACACTTCTAAACAAATCAGCTCACTCCCAGCTTATCCTCTTTCCAAAACGCCTGCAATAAATCTACTTGACTGCCATTCCTCCTACCGTCCCATGCTTCTGTCCCCCCCCGAGACTTCGGAGCTACGCGCAACTGATCGCGAAAGTACACTGCCAGTGTAGTTGGAGACCAGTCTTTTAATATTTGATTTGTCTCGTTTCTTCAGAAAACCAGGAAACGTCGACCAGCTCAGGGATTGCAGGGCTGGAGCTATCTGCCCACGTCTGCTTAGCCCCTTCACAATGCGTGCGCCAAAATTCCAAACTTTCTGGATGCAGTGCTTTTGAGTTGCATTGCAACCTCCCCATACAGTCATACAATACTGGATATGCGGGAACACAAGGGCCTGAACTAGAAGTGTTCTGGTCTCTGGTGGGATTTTGCATCCTAAGCGATATACTCGAATGAGGATGCCGTAACAGCGGCGAGTTACTTGCGACACTTGTTTTTCCCAGGCCAGGGCTGAGTCGACGTAGACACCGAGGATCTTAGCAGGTGATGTGGGCTTGATAAAGGTTTTACCCAGGGGGGGCAAAGTTTAGTTCCAACTAGTCTGGTAATCCCGTCGTGACGTCACTGCGAGTATGCCCGAGGGCATTTAGCGCTGAAAGTGCGGAAGGAAGGTCGTTTTCTAAAAAATATTAAAAATACTTGTAGCCCCTTTAGAGATGTGATTTTCGGTCAGCATAAAGCTGAAACATTGTTCTCCCCAAAAATGGCCTCAAATAGTGCCAGACAGACGCAATTTCAGATCTGGGGGCCTCCATCTAAGGGCATGTCAGGCTTTTCCTAAGGCCGACTTTCAACATTCCGGGGCAGAATCGCCCTTAATGGTGCTATCTTCAGTCAGAGAGCTGGGAATACGATCGACCACTGCAAAACATGGAAGGGCTGCGGGCTGCCGCCGAAAGGAAGGCCGACACTGATGTCTTAGGCGGCACAGGCTGATGGCATAGGCGGATGCAGGAGGCTGATGGAATAGGCGGATTTATACCTAAATGTATAATCACATTGAATTTGCTATATTTGCATCCAGGGTTCTAGCGAGAGGCCAAGTAACAACTTATAATACTTATAATATATATATATATATATAAATATATATATAATATATATATATATATATATATATATATATATATATTATATATAATATAGTTACAGGCAGGGTGAAGACCCAGGCATTCTGCAGAATGCCTAGGCATTCTGCAGAATGCCTAAAATTTCAGGCATTCTTCAAACTGCCTAACGCAATTTGCTCAGATAAGCATCCAATCAGGCAGTTATTCGCTACCAAACAATCTATTTCATCTCACCCAGTGTTCCAAACACTCCACAGGCCAGGAATCGCTTTATGGAGCCTGTGGTTCCCAGTTACCGTTTCCAAGAATACATAGGTTTTGTGTCTAATTTCTTTGAACAGATACACATCCAGTAGTTTGATTTTACTGAGCAATTTCACCGCTGGTGGTTCTGATTAGACCTCCTTTGGTTTTTCGCAAATGCTTCCGATTCAATTTAAGTGAGAGCCTCGTCACTTTGCACACCTCTAGAGTGATTGATTCCACAACGTATGACCAAAATTGGCATACGGCAGGCCATGTCAACGAGTTTTGAAGACATTTCGAAACCCATGTAAGACGATTATAGTATTCCAAAATGAGGCCGACAGGGTGTAACTCGGCGTCTAGAAGAGAACAACTAGATTAGGTTTATAAACATCATGCGAAATCTTTTGAAGGGACAAACCTGTCTGCTGGCAACCATTTTGAAGTCAGGTCAATAACAAGGTCACCAGAGGTCACGAAAAGTCACAGTTTTCAAAGCTGTTTGGGTCTTTAACTTTTGGACGAGGTGAGTTACAGCAGTAAATTTGACATCATAGTGACGAGCATGACCATAGGCGTAGGAACCGGGGGGGGTCAGGGGGCCACTGGCCCCCCCCACATTTCTGTGATGGGCCCCCCACAACGGAGGTAAGAATATCAACAACTGTAATATCAAGCGAGAAACTCAAACTGGCCCGATAGCTTGCCCCGGAACCCCGTTAAAATTAACTGTGCCCCTAAACTAAGTTTGAGGTCCTATGAGTTGATCTTAAGGTCCCCTGAGCTTCTCGGGGCCCCTGAACTGGCCTCTGATACCATACGAGCTAATCTGGGCTCTTTGAGCTGAACTGAGCGCCACTGAGATGGTTTGCACAGCATGAACTGTTCTAGGATGCCTAACCTGAGCTAGGAGCCGTAACCTTGAACAGGGCCCCGTGAGTTGGCCAGAACCTATATCCACCGACCTGGGGGCCCCTGAGCTGAGCTGGGACCGTAAAGTTAATATTGTCCCTTGAGCTAATCTGGATCCCCTGTGATGCACAGAAGGCCCTAAACTTATCTAAGGCCCCTGCACAGGAATAGGGCCCCTGCTTTGAAATTGGGCTATAAGCTTTAATTGAAACCCAGGAGTGCTCTGAAACCCCAAATATGCCGGCAAGGGGCCCCTGGATGATCCAGACCCTTAAGCTTATCTGGTCATCAGAGCTAATATGGGCCTCTGTGTTGAACTGAGGGCCCCTGAGATGGTCTGGGATCCCTATAAGACTTTACAGCCACTGACCTGGCGGCCGTGAGCTTGAATGGGTCCCTTGAGATGTTCTGACAGTGGTGTAGCCAGGGGAGGGGGGGTCCCTGGGGTCCGCGGACCCCCTTGGGCTGACCTTATGCACTAAAAACACAAAAATTGATCTCGGGGGCCCCTGGGCTTGGTCTCAGTGGGGGGTCCCGAGCTTGGTCTCAGGAGGCCCCCGATAATCGGTATCGAGGGCTCCAGAGTACCGAATATTGATCTTGGGGGATCCCTGTGCTCAGTCTCAGGGGGTCCCGAGCTTGGTCTCAGGGCCCCTCCTCCCCGAGCTCGGTCTCACGGGCCTTTCGATTTTGGTCTCAGGGGCCTCCGAGCTTGGTCTCAGGGGCCTCGAGCTTGGTGTCAGGGAGCCTTCCGAGCTTGGTCTCAGATAACCCCCGAGCTTCGTCTCAGGGCCCCCCGAGCTTGGTCTCAGGGCCCCCGAGCTTGGTCTCAGGGGACCCCCGAGCTTGGTCTCAGGGATGTCCCAAGCTTGGTCTCAGGCCCCCCTCTCCCCGAGCTTAGTGTCAGGGGCCCTCGAGCTTGGCCTCAGGGGGGCATCCGAGGGCATCTGATGCATAAGGCTGACCGTATGCACTGGAAAACACGAGCATTGGTCTCGGGGGCCCTGATCTTGGTCTCAGGGGGCCACCGTGCTTGGTCTCAGCGCCCCCCGAACTTTGTCTCAGGGGCCCCGAGCTCGGTGTCAGGGGCCCTCCGAGCTTGGTCTCAGGGAACGCCCGAGCTTGGTCTCAGGGGACCCCCGAGCTTAGTCTCAGGGACCCCTGATCATCGGTATCGAGGGCTCCAGAGTACCGAACATTGATCTCGGGGGCCCCCTGAGCTCGGACTCACGAACCTTTCGATCTTGGTCTCACGGGCCTTTCGATTTTGGTCTCAGGGTGCCCCAGAGCTTGGTCTCAGGGCCCCCCGAGCGTGGTCTCAGGGGACCCCTGAACTTGAACTCAGGGGCCCCGAGCTTGTTCTCACGGGTCTTCCGAGCTTGGTCTCAGGGGCCCCCGATCATCGGTATCGAGGGCTCTGGAATACCGAATATTGATCTCGGGGGCCCGTGAGCTTGGTCTCAGGGGCCCCCGAGCTTGGTCTCAGGGAGCATCCGAGCTTGGTCTCAGGGTCCCCTCGAGCTTGGTCTCAGGGGCCCCCGAGCTTGGTGTCAGGGGCCCTCGAGCTTGGTCTCAGGGAGCATCCGAGCTTGGTCTCAGGGTCCCCTCGAGATTGGTCTCAGGGGCCCCCGAGCTTGGTCTCAGGGGTTCAGGATCCCCTCGGGGTGCCCCCGACTAGTGATATCGGGGGACTCATGAGTGAAGCACGAGCATTGGCCTCATGAGACCCAGAGTTTGGTCCCAGGGGCCCCCAGACCTGGGTTCAGGACCCCTGAGCATCGGCATCGAGGGGCTCCAGAGTACAAGCACTAGTCTCGGGGGGGGCTCGAAATATTGATCTTGAGGGCCCCGGAACATCGGTGTCGAGTTACTCTTGAGAAAAGCGCAAGCATGGGTCTAAGGGTGCCCCTGAGCCTGATCTAAGTGGGACCCCGAGCTTGGTCTTAGGACCCCCGGGCATCAGTATCAAGGGGCTCCGGAGTATTGGTTTAGGGGAGCAATTATTTTAGGGGCCTCCAAATGGTGATTTCGGAGGGCCCCCGAAAGTGTGGATGCAGTGGTGTAGCCAAGGGGGCCCTAGGCGTCCGCAGGCCCCCACCCCTTGGGCCAATCTGAACCACTGCAAAGGATTCTCCGATCACGTGGCCCCCAGAGTTAGTCTCAGGGGCCCCTGAAGATTTGTTCTCAGGGGGTCCCGAGTCAGCCTCACGGCCCCCGCCCTGAGAGTCGGTCTCAAGGCCCCCCGAAAGTAGATTTCGGGGGCCCCTGAGGGTTGGTATCAGGGGCCCCAAAAGTCGGTATCGGGGGCCCCGGGAGTCTGTCTCAGGGGAGGGGGGCCGAGCTAGTCTCAGGGCCCCCCCCAGAGAGTGGTTCTCAGGGCCCTGCAACAGTCTATTTCAGGGGGCCCCTGAGAGTCAGTCTCAGAGAACCCCAAGAGTCAGTCAAGGGGACCCCAAGAGTCTGTCTTAGGGAACCCCGAGATTCGGTCTCGGGGTCCCCCTGAGAGTCTGTCTCAGAGAACCACAAGAGTGAGTCACAGAGCACCCCAAGAGTCGGTCTCAGGGGGCCCTCATAGTCTCACGGGTTTCTCTCTCAGGAGTCAATATTTAGTTTCAGGTGGCCCCGAGAGTTAATCCGGGGGTCCGAGAGTTAGTCTAATTTGATCCGCAGTGTGCTGGTTTCAGGGGGCCTCAGAGGGGTAATTTTGGGAGCCCTCGAGATTTAGCCTCAGGCTGTGCCCCCCCGAGTTTTAGTATAAGCGGCCCCAAGAGTCAATCTCAGGGAGCACCCAAAAGTTAGTCTCACAGGGCTCCCGGTTGTCAGTCTCAGAGACATCCGAGAGTTAATCTCAGGGTTCTGAGAGTAATTTCCAGAGGTGCTCCCGTTTTTTGGTCTCACGGGCCCGGAGTTAGCCTTAGGCCCGCGAGAGCTAATCTGGAGCCTCCGAGAGTCAGTCTCAGGAACGCCAAAGACTCAGTCTCAGAGGTGATTCCACCCCCCCCGGGTGTTCGTCTCAGGGGCGCCCTAGGGTAAGTCTCAGAGGGCTGTCGGAAGTCATTCCCAGCCCCCCTCCCCCACCCCAAAGACAGCCTCAGGGGACCCCAATAGCTAGTCTGGATGGCCACGATAGTCAGTCTCAGCCCCCCTTCAGAGCAAATCTGGGGGGGGGGCAATTATTAGTCTCAGAGGTGCTGCCGATAACTAATCTCAGGAGCCCCGAGAGATTCTCAGGGGCCCCCAGTTTTGATCAAGAGGCGCCGTGAATCAGTCTCAGAGACCCCTTGAGATATAATCGGGAGAGCGGCCGAAAATTAGGTTTGTGAGTGCCGCCAAGTGTTGGTCTTAGGTGGCTCCAGAGCTCAAATAAAAATTTTCAAAATCATATGCCTCGGAAAAAATGTACCTACCCCTATTGCGTACTAAAAAGGACAAATTGAAACATGTCGATCAGGCACCATTATCGAAGGAAAGGCAAAAATTAATCTAATTTTACCATAAGAGCAAATCGAACAGGGCTAATCAATTTTTAATCTAGTAGCCTAACACCAATAAATACATTCCTAAATATTCTGAAATAAGCAACTTTCCAATATTTTCGTAGGAAACCAGACAAACTAGGGTAATGACAGAAATTGATGAGCATAATCCCAAAAAGGAAAATAGGTATGAAAGGTTGAAAATAACAATAACAGAGTGAGCCAAAGCGATAGATATCTTGGGCGCCTTTTGTCTTGGTAATTTGCTCGTTTAAAAGATAGCAAGGGTAAGAAAGTAACTAGATCTCAACAGGATCTGTCGACGGAATAGAGGTTATGTAACGTTCAGGACAAACTCTGTGTGTGTGTGTGTGTGTGTGTGTGTGTGTGTGTGTGTGTGTGTGTGTGTGTGTGTGTGTGTGTGTGTGTGTGTGTGTGTGTGTGTGTGTGTGTGTGTGTGTGTGTGTGTGTGTGTGTGTGTGTGTGTGTGTGTGTGTGTGTGTGTGTGTGTGTGTGTGTGTGTGTGTGTGTGTGTGTGTGCGTGCGTGCGTGCGTGCGTGCGTGCGTGCGTGCGTGCGTGCGTGCGTGTGTGTGTGTGTGTGTGTGTGTGTGTGTGTGTGTGTGTGTGTGTGTGTGTGTGTGTGTGTGTGTGTGTGTATTGGTGTTTTAGGGCGCTTTCAGCAACTGGGCTATAGGCGCCCACCATTACCATGTTTTTCAACTCATAATAATATGCTTAATCTAGATCATGCCAGGGTAATATAGATCATGGGTGTCAAGGCCACTTGCCTGGCAAGGATAATATGCAATGTTGTTTAAGGGGTGACAAGAAATCTGGCATTGCTTAACAGTGTCTAGGTTTCCCAGCTCCTCCCATCAAACATTTCTGACACGCACCAAGCTGTGCTTGCATCCCATTGTTGAGGAGGTCTCTCGGTTCGCTCAGGATATCCGAGACCTTTCGGCGGAGATTGGCGAACGAACGTCGTGTTCCCGCCCATGTAGGCCTCCCGGGCTCTAGGTCCAGAATGCCTTCTATCACTAACGGCAGAAGGGCGAGGCACATCCTGCCAAACATTTTGGACTTCTCCAAAACTTTCCAAGGAGCCAGCTTGCTTGATTTTAATAGGGAACTCTTTTTCCACCCTTGGTACCCATATTTTCTTCCCCTTTGAGTCTCGGAAAAGAAACTCTGGTTTCTGGTGCTTCCTGGCACCGTGGTGAGGAGACGTCTTTTCGGAGTCGGAGGTCGGGGAACAGTGCCTCCGTTTTCCGTCACGCGACTCTGGGATCACGGAACATACGTCTGCTATGTTGGAAGGCGTCTGTGTAGGCGGTGGTGGAGGAGGGTACGGTGGAGGCATAAGCATGGTGTCACCGTTCGCAGGAGTTGGAAGAAGTGCCACGCTCTGCTCTTTTCGCAAACTGCGTCCTTTAGGTGGCGCTGAGGCTGAACGTTCAGAACCATGTTTCAGCGGTTTGGCCCGCGCTTTCCGAAGTGAAGCGGGCTGGGCAGCGATTCCAGACTGTGTCTTAATTTCCTTAGCAGCTAAAGGTGGACTTTTCTCCTCACTCTCACCCCCGGTAGGATCCGTGGTAATCCGTGGTTCAGCGGTGGCTGCTGGTACCTCACCCTCATGCTCGGAGGTGTCCTTGAAGAGTTCAGTGGTGACGAGACTGTGACTGTCATCCAGACATGTCTGAATGCACTGATCTGTTGATGTTGTGGTCAGAGTGGAAGGCAGTGTCGTGTTAGAGGTAGCGTCCGAAATCCCTGCATCAGTTTCGGTTTGAGTACCCTTTTCCATGGTTTCTGGTGGACTTGGACATCCAGTGTCACCCCCATCCGCGTCCGAAAAGAGCCGACCGATAAGTATGAGGAAGTCTCGCAGTGACAGGTGTGAGATATCGCCCATGCTCGTGCCCAAACTTCACAGTGGTTTAAGCTGGCATTTGTCTCCAGTTAGTGCGTCCCTATACGAACTGGGAGGACGAACCACATCGGTTGCAGCCACTGGAGGTGTTTGCAAAACCTGTACCTCGGGATGAATTGGAGCCAGGTTGGGATTTGTGGAGCCCTGCTTTCCGGCATCCTGTTGTTCTGCACGGAACTTATCTTTCACCTTCTGCCGCTCTGAAAGAAAGGTAGGGCAGGTCCGGCACCAAGCCTCGTGGTCGCCTTCGCAGCCAGTGCATTTGGGCTTACTAGCCTCACAAGTTCTCGATCCATGCCCAGGGACTGAGCATTTCGCACACCTTTCTTTCCCTTTGCAGGATTTGGCTACGTGGCCATATCGCTGGCAGCGAAAGCAACGTGTGCGGTCAAGCACGTATCTACGGACAGCTACATATCTCCATCCCACGCGAACCCTCTCTGGTAGCTTCTTGTCTCGGAACGCAAGTACGATGGTGTTGGTACCTACCAACTTTCCCTTCTCTCTCCTGTTCATCCTCCTCACACTCACAACTCCCTGCTCATTCATACCCTCGAGTATTTCGTCGTCCGTCAAACCCTCCAACAGCTCCGTTGAGATGACACCCCTTACCGTATTTTTTGTCGGGTGTAGCCTAACAGTGACTGGGATCGAGTGGTCCGAATCTCTACTTTTATACGTTAGTGACTCAGCGGCGAGAAGATCGGCTGTCTCTGTTTCGGTGGACATGGTCACTTCGATTTCGGTTTCCGAGATTCGAAGCGCATTAGAAACTGTTCCAAATTTCGACAGAGCCTGGGCGGTTTGAAAGGGGTTCATTTTGTAGCCATTTTCTATCGCTACTAGCAGCACCCGTGCTGACTCGGGGAGGAGGGTAACCTGGTCGGGTTTGTTTCGCGAGACAGTCGCATCATCCGAAAAGTTATTCACAGCGGCGGTATCAGAAAGCGTGCGTGAGGTGGTCCGGTTCGAAGCAGAGGTCAAAATCCGTGAGGTCTGTGCAGTCGAAGTGGGAACCTGAGATAACGCCATGAGAGATAAATTTACCTTCGGCCCCCCGGGTTACCAGCTGTCAATAGCTGGGCCCGGGGGCTGGTACAGTGCCTACGGGGGCAGGTGCGCCCGTCTCAGAGGGGCGAGAGATACTCACGCAACCCCTCCAATCAGAACGCACCCACGCCCTTGACGCCATCAGCCCAGTGGGCCGGCAGGGCCATGAGTCGGGACGAAGCAAAACGCGGCACCCATCACGCAGCGGAGACTGCGGTCCACCAGGCGCGCGCAAAAGGCCGGGGTCTCGAAAAACGACGGTTTCCGAAACCCCGGCCCGCGTCGCGCCCGGCAAGAACTATCAGTCCCCACCGCGAAGGGCGCCGCGCCGCACGCCCGAAACATAATCCCCCCTGCCCAGCTGGACCGAGCGACAGTGCCCGTAGACACTGCCGCGTAGCTAGGCCGCCCGCGGCAGCCTACGGACGGCTTACCCCCGGTTGGATCGAGATATCTGGGCCAAAGCGGGCGTGTTGGAGCCCTCGGGACTGACCCGCCCGAGGGGGACCTCAACCCCCCCCAGGATCCCGTCAACCTCGTCGCCGGGGCTCGAGATAGGCCTCGAGTGGGCGCCTTACACCCATAAAATGCCGAAGAAGGCAAATAACTGTGGGACCAATAACTGAAGCGGAAAAAGAGGACAGGAACTAAAAATAATCAACTAAATAAGAAAACAAAAACAAACAGGAGCTACATACTGGGAGGTGCAGGACAGATATGACCCGATCCAATACGGTTACCGACCAGGTAACAGAGGGCCCGTAAGGCAGCCATCAGCATCGCCGCGGACCTCATCACCAGAGCCACCGACGACAGACGCCGACTCTAACCGACCGAAGTCGGAAGAGGCGGCGGCCGTCGGAGGGCTAGAAAAGATGTATCCGCGGCGATGCGACAAAGTGCCTCCCAAGGCTGACTGGGGCCCCGGGCGCGTCACACCCCGTTGCTCCAATCTTTACTTGCCGGACGAATCCGGCAAGTAAAGATCGGTCCCCCTGAGAGGGTTCAGGACAAACTCCCATATCCCTTGTATCTTTATTCGTTTTTTCGTTTCTTTGAAAATTTCCTGATGTAAGAGTTCATGGATTCGACACCGGGAAATAATTGCTAATCATTACCCGTAGATCATTTCTTCGTACTCAAAACGACTGACCTCCAATAACTTCATGTCTGATTACCCGGGTGAATTGAGGTAGACTCAGGTTTAACATCATGCGCGCATCAACATTGAACTTCCCGAAATATGGCTCAAAGCTGTTATTATAGCCACGCTGCCATATAAGTTATGGGCCATCCTTAATATTTGGTGACCTTAGTTTACCAACACTTGGTCGGATCGAAAAACCAAGCTATAAACAAAATAAGAATGAATGCTTAAAAAGTCATTATAAAATTTCCTTCGTGTGAATGTTATAATGTTAAAATACTATACAAAAATATAGGCGATGGGCCCGGTTACTAAGGGAACCCCGGCCTGGGGCTCCCCGACGGTAGTCGGACCCCTCCTTGGCCGAATCCTGGCTACGCCACTGTGTTCTGAGACTCTACATCAGCCACCCTGGGACCCCCTAAGCCTAGCTGGGGCCCTGAGCTAATCTGGGTACAGTTGTGCTTAACTGGGGCATCTGATCTGGTATGGGGGCCCTGAACTCTTCTAGGGTCCCTGGGCTAAGCTGGGGCCGTGAGCTTGAATGGAGCCCCTGAGCTGGTATGAGAGGGGACGCTATATCAGCCGATCTGGGCCCCTGAGCTGAGCTGGCCTGTACTGAACAAGATCCCTGAGCTGGTCTGGGGCCTCTGAACTTTTCTAGCATCATTGAGCTAAGCTGGGATCCGTGAGCTTGAACAAGTCCCTTGAGCTGTTTTGAGACCCTACATAAGTCGACCTGGGGCCCTCCGAGCTGAACTGGGCCCCTAAGCTAATCTGGCACCCTGTGCGAATCTGGAGTTCCCTGTGATGAGCTTCTACGGGTGCTGTGCTTATGTAGGGTCCCTTGATAAGCTGGTCCCGAAGCTAATGCACTGGTCTGGGCCCTTGAGCTGACTGATCTGGGTTCCTGAGCCATGGTCTGGACTTTGGGGCCCTCCGAGATAATTTGGCGGCCCCTGGGCGGCATAGGCATAGCGACCGGGAGCCAGGGGGATACTGCCCCCCCTTTTGAGGTGGGCCCCCGCAACGAATATACAAATATGAGCAACTGTAATATAGAACAAGAAATCCAAACGGCCCTGATAGCTTGTCTGGGAACGTTCAAGTTCGGTGGTACGCTGTCTGCAAGCCCCTGGAGGAGGAGCGCTTCGAAACAAAGCCAAGGAACCTACTACCCGAGTGTTTCCAAATGAGTCCCGAGAACTGGGCCCAATCAAACTCCATTCCATATCAATCCCAACACAAAATATGAATCGGACACGGACCCTGCACTAAATGCCCAGCAACAGTCGTTCCTGAGCCATCGAAAGGCGCGACGTTTTTCGATGCCAGGGTTATATGGCGTCGCCAACTCTTTCCCTGTTGGAGGGGTTTCTTGGGAGTCAAATTGCTCCTTGCACAAGGAATCTGCCGTGCCTTAAACCCGAGTTGGTCGCGTGGAAGCAAGGTTGCTAACCACTATAACACCATGCCAACACCTCGGCATCACAAAGCTGGCCATCAAGTACCAACATTGCACTTGCAGTCATGCTGGAACTCTGCATTTTAGGCATCGAAATATAGCTAGGCATATTTATTATGATCAGCCTTTACCTAAATCAATCTCTAATGATCAGGGGCGCAGCCAGAGCTTTCGTATGGGGGGGGGCACACAAACTTTGAGGGGCACCCCGGGGAAAAAGGGCACTTTTTAACGTAACCTAAAAATCTTACTATATCTTTGTTCATATCATTTTTTGGGCATCTTTATTTCAATAAAAATGCAAATAAATCATTGAAGGAGAAGGAAACCTCGATTAAAACCGAAAAAGGAAAAAATATCACCAAAATGTTATGGAAGCAGCCAAAACACGACTGTTTTTGGATAGATTTAAGGACAAATCAGCCAACTCATGCAAGTACTTAACATCAGAGAAATCAGCGGAGCATGTGATATCTGTTACAATGTGCAGGTTAAGGCATATTGGGGTCAAAAATTCATGTGTTATGCCCACTGGTTTTGTCGTGACGAGTGAGCCCTGGCTGAACGAGGATTAAGTTCCTTGTCTCCCACAATCGCCGTGGGACGAGGAGTAGCATAGTGTCTTTGGAAGAACACATTTTTGCTGCCGGAAAGATTTGGGAGATACCTTTTGAACGCGTTTATTAGGTTCCATATTCTCAAGGCTCGGTCCCAGTTAAGAGCAAAGAAAAGGTGAACAGGCCGGTGGTTTGAATGGGGATGGTGTGCCTGGGCTGAAAATTGTGAAACCTAGTTCTTCATTGAAATTAATTAGTAGAAATCCTGGTTTAGGGGACTGTGCTCTGAGCTCAGGGGCACATGCCTTTTATCATCCCTTCCCAGAATCCACCAGCATAATAAGCAATTTATATAACCAGGGGTTCCTAGGTATCACACGCCGTTTTAGAGATTCCTCATTCCTCGTTAGCTCCGTTTTACAAGGGGAGTTTCCATTGTGTTCTTATTCCCCATCTATTCAAGACCAGCTCTGGGTCCCCCAAGTGTGGATCAGAGGCCTCCAGAGCAGCTTCCCCCATCCCCCCAGTTGTGCCTCCAGGGACTAGACTAGCTCAGTGACCCCGCCCCGAGATGATGGGAGTTGGCCTTGTGTTCTTATTATCTGGCTATTCAAGACCACCTCAGGGGCCCCTGATGTAGATCAGGGCCACAGAGCAGCTCATGTTTCACCCAGGGACTAGACTAGCTCATTGGTCCTAGAGATGAGGTCATCAGACTAGCTCAATGGGTCACATATAGGCTCATAGGGCCTTAAACCAGTTCAAGAAGCCCCAGAACAGTTTAAGGCGCCAGATCACTTAAGAGGGCCTCAAGCCAACTTAAGGGGCTCTCACAAGCTCAGCGCCCAGACCAGCTCAGGGTACCCTCAGAACCCAGATCCGCTCTTGGGCCCCAGATCAGCTCTTGGGGCCCCAGATCAGTTCAGGGGCCTGAAGTCAGGTCGGGGGGCAAGATCAAGTCAGGGGCTCTAATTCAGCTCAGGAATCCCTCACCAGCTCGGGGCCCAAACAGTTCAAAACCCCCAGAGCTCCTCAGGGGACACCAGATCGGCCCATAGGGCACCAGATCAGCCTCGGGGACAAATAATCAGATCAGTGGTCCCCGACCAGCTCGGGACCCAGATCAGCTCGGGAATACCAGATCAAGTCAGGAGACACATCAGCTCAGGAGCCACATACCATCTAAGGGGCCCTCACCAACTCCTGTAGGCCCAGCTCAGCTCAGGGCCTGGGAGCTGCTCAGGAAATCACGTAATCAACCCAGGAGGCCCGGGTCAGCTTAAAGGGCACCATATTAGCCATGGGGCACCAGACTAGCTCAGAGGGAATAAGATGGGCTCAAGAGACACAATGATAACTCAGCAGGCACAAGATCGACTCAGGGGGCATTAGTTAAGTTCAGGAGGCAGTATATCTGCTCAGGGTGCACCAGATCGATCAGCGCAGGGGGCAAGTTCAAGTCAGGGGCACTAAATCAGCCCAGGGATCCCTCACCAGCTCGGGTCCCAAGCAGTTCAAAACCCCCAGAGCTGCTCAGGGGACACCAGATCGGCCCATAGGGCACCAGATCAGTTTCGGGGACAAACAATCAGATCAGTGGTCCCCGACCGGCTCGGGAATACCAGATCAAGTCAGGAGGCATTAATCAGCTCAGGAACCCCATACCATCTCAGGGGCCCTCATCAGCCTCTGTGGGCCCAGCTCAGCTCAGGGCTTTAGAGATGCTCATGAAATCACGTAAGGAGGCCCAGATCAGCTTAAAGGGCACCGGATTAGCTCAGGGGGCACCAGACTAGCTCAGAGGGCATCAGATGGGCTCAGGAGGCACCAGATCGACTACGGGGCATTAGTGCAGCTCAGGTGGCACCCGATCCGCTCGGGGGTCAGATCAGCTCCCAGCCCCCCAGACTATGGCAGGAGCATAAATCAGCTCAGGTAGCAACATAACAGCTCAGGGGACACAAGGTGGGCTCAGGACCCACCAAACCAGCTCAAGGGGGCACCAGGCCATCTAAGGAGACATCAATAATCAGCTGAGGGGGCACCTAATCAGCTGAAGAGGCACCATATTGACTTAGGAGACAGAATCAACTTGGGGAGACATGAGATCAGCTCGGGTGTCCGAATCAGCTCAAGGGGCACTAAATCAACTATGAGGGCATCAATCAAGCTCGAAGGCATTAGACTAACTCAGAGGGCATTATATAGTTTCAGGAGGCACAATTATTTGCTCAGTGGGGCACTCGATTGACTCAGGAGCACCAGATCAGCTTAGAGGGCAAGTAATCAGCTCAAGGGGCACAGTACCAGCTGAGAGGCCACGAGATGAAATAAAGGAGCACCAGATTAGCTTCACCCGTACGATTATTGGCGACGATGAGGCATTAGGTGGACACATACTAGGTCCCCATACTCTTCCCAGGTGCTTGGAAAGGCGACAGAATGCCCTAGCTGACCGAAAAAGGTATTAAGTTTTCCAAAAATAGTTTCAATCGCTACATGCGGTCCAGTTACATCTAGGTTCAACGGCGGAGGGCACTAAATTTCGAGCGGCACGGCCCAAGTTGGGTACATCACCTGGCAGTCAAAAGGGCACCCCGGCAGTGATGGGGGCACGTGCCCCCTGTGCCCCCCTGGCTGCACCCCTGGACAGTAGATCAACTCCGGGAGGCATTAAATAAGTTCAGGGGCCCGGATCAGCTCAAGGGGCACTAAAACAGCTAAAAGGACACCAGGCAAGCTCGGAGGTATCGAGCTAACTCAGAAAGTATTATATAGGCTCAGAACGCACACCTAGTTTCTCATGGGGGCACCAGATTGACTACGAGGGCACCAGATCAGCTCAGAGGGCACAATATCAGCTCCAGGGGGCACCAGATGAGCTCCACCCGTACGATTATTGGCGACGATGAGGCATTATCTGGAAACGGATTACGTGCCTATACTCTTCCCGGGTGCTTGGAAAGGCGACAGAATGCCCTAGCTGACCAAAAAAGCACTTAATTGTCAAACAACAGTTGAAATCGCTAAATGCACTCTAGTTCCATCTAGGTGCAACGACGTAGGACACTAAATTTCGAACGGTACGGCCTAAAGGGAGTACACCACCTGAAAATTAAAAGGGCACCCGGCACCGATGGGGGCACGTGACCCCTGTGCCCCCTGGACAGTAGATAAACTTCGGGAGGCATTAAATAAGTTCAGGGGCCCGGATCAGCTCAAGGGGCACTAAAACAGCTAATAGGGCACCAGGCAAGCTCGGAGGCAACAGACTAACTTAGCATTATATAGGTTCAGAAGGCACAATTATTTATTCAGGGGAGGGGGCACCAGATTGACTACGAGGGCATCAGATCAGCTCCAGAAGGCACATGATCATCTCCAGGGGGCACCAGATGAGCTCCATCCGTACGATTATTGGCGCCGATGAGGCATTATCTGGAAAAGGATTACGTGCCTTTACTCTTCCCGGGTGCTTGGAAAGGCGACAGAATGCCCTAACTGACCAAAAAGGCACTTAATTGTCAAACAATAGTTTAAATCGCTAAATGCAGTCTAGTTCTATCTAGGCCCAACGGCATAGGGCACTAAATTTCGAGCGGCACGGCCCAAAGAGGGTACACCACCTGGCAATCAAAAGGGCACCCCGGCATCGATGGGGGGGCACGTGCCCCCTGTGCCCCCCTGGCTGCGCCCCTGCTAATGATAGAAATAATAGATCCGTAATAACCTACATAAATGTTCCCATTTTCGTCATTAAATAAGCAAATACAAGTTGATTAGGCATAGCGAAGTGAGGCAATTTGGTATCAAAGCATTGTCTGTAGTTTTCTAAGAAGTTCTTAATTTTGCAAATGTAATGAAAAGGGCCTAAACATCTGTAAATATAAAAAAACGCGTTCGTGGTAAAAAATGATTGAAATTCTCCATAAAAGCTTAGAAATGTATTTCGTATTTGAAAAGGGTCTAGGTAAAAAACCAAAAAGGTTTTTTGGCGTTTTACTATGATTTATTACATCATAATAGGTACAACTCGAAATCATAGGGAAAAATTTAATTTCTCAATTTTCCATAAATTGGCATCCTTGTGTGCATGCATGCCTTATTACACTAAACGAGCTATCTAAAATTTTTAAAATTATAGGACCCCGTGGACTGGGGCCCCCCCTTGAGGTGGGCCCCCTCTAAAGCTGCCCCCCACTTTTCAAACCGTTCCTACGCCCCTGAGCATGACCAAGAGATTCAAATGATGTACAACATGAGCCTGAAAAGGTTTTTATTCGATTTGACCTTCGCTTGAGATCAAGTGTGCGATGGTACCTTTCAAGGTCATGTTGCATATCATTCAATTGCTTGGGTCTAGATGAACTCATCGATGCCTTTGACTTTGTTCTGTGAGTAATGGTTAGCGAGTTATAAAGGTAAAAAGCTAATAGTTATAGTCATAAAGCTTATAATGTTATAGGTTATAAAGCTAAGTTGGTCAGAATTTGACTCATTTTAGCCCTCTGTGACGTCACGGGTCTACAGATATGGTTCAAGCTTACTTTGAAAATAGAAGACAGTAAGACACTTCCAGCGCCGTTTCAAGTTTTTCGGTGTCAGCTCCGGTTCCCGAGACCGTAGTGAGGGTCAGATGGGACCCTCCCCTCGGTTTTTTCGCGAATTATTGTGCGCCGATTTAAACAAGACGTACGTCGTTTTTCTGGCCTTTAGGGTGATTAACTAGACAACTTACCACCAAATATTAACATCAGGTCAGATCAGGTCAACAAGTTATGGCATCCTTTTCTAAACCATGTAAGGCCATTTCGTTCTCCTAAAATGAGTCTGAAAAAACAGGGTGTCACCGAATTATAGAAGTACTAGATTAGGTTTTGAAAAATCATTCAAAAGCACTTGAAATGAAAAATATACGCGCTTACTACTCTAGACCTGCGGCAACACGTCATGGTGCTTGCGGGTGTTTCAAATTGCCCAAAATTATTTTTCAGTAGAGAAACTCGAGTAACGTAAGCAAAACGATCATTCGATAACAGGTAACAAAATTGAAAAAAACCTATAAAATCACTAACATTTGCGATGACAAGCTTCTTAACGTACCCTTTTAACCCGCGCCCCACCGGGGGTCCGGCGCCACCTTCGCTCCACCGGGGCCATGGATGACCCCCTTCTAACTCCGAACATATAAGGGTTAGCGCAAATCTGCGAAGTGCATTAGAAAGCTCGCGTGAATTCAGTAAGAAATTACTTTGCATGTTTAAGCGCTCAGGTCAATGGTTTGACCTTCAGAGGTCAAGCTACTTCACGATAGGCCATTTTCACTCAAATATGCAGTGCTCAAGCAAACAGGGCACAACTCTTATGCAATTAGAGCTATTGAGATCTGGTAAAGTACATTTGGTAGGAAAAGGCCAGACCCTATGACCTATGGGATCCGTGAAAGGGTGTCGAAGACCGCTGTTCTGAGCAGTCTGAGCATTTGCAATCATCTTTGTGACTTTTAGATCATAAGACAGCTTTTCCTCATGCTTTTTCAATGGGAGAGGTCACCTCCTGACCTGACCTCAGATCAGGAAATCGAAAAATCCCGGATATACACCTTGTAGACCCTGGAGGGGCCATGAAGTGTAGGAAGTTTCAAATTGATCGACTAATAAATGTAGCTCTTATAGAGCTCAAAAATTGAAGTGAGGTGACCTTGGTTGACCTCGTCTGGTGACCTGACCTGGGGTGACCCGGGGTAAAAAAAATGTCAGGGATGGTGGAAAAATGATAGGGAGAGAGATAGAGCCCTCAACCACGGTGCTGCATCTCGTCGTTTTTCTGCTATCCTGAAAAAACCTTAGGGGAGCTATCGATGGCCCCGGTGGGGCGAGGGTTAAATTCAACAACCAGGCTCAGCAACTCTGTCGTAGCAATCCCCTACCCTGGCAAGTGTTGCCACACTTCACGACCCATTCCTTAAAATAAGCTTCGCCCCTTTGTTCTGCATCATTTAAGTAAACACCCCTCCCGAAAAATTCTTTCACACACTTTAGAGGCAGGCGAAGGTGCTTTGCACAGAACGCCCTATAAAAAGTCCTTAACTAACTAACTAATTGGTCTAAATTTGACTCATTTTGGCCCACT
The DNA here is from genome assembly GCA_034440635.1 of Lepas anatifera. Lineage (NCBI taxonomy): Eukaryota > Metazoa > Arthropoda > Thecostraca > Lepadidae > Lepas > Lepas anatifera. The sequence continues at coordinate 21,776 of JAOTON010000583.1, read as the reverse complement.
ATGACGCCACGGGTCGACGGATCTGGTTCAGACTCGGCTCCAAAGTAGAAGACGGTGAGACACTTCCGGCACCGTTCTATTTTGTTTCGTATTACCTACTTCCGGTTCCTGAGATCCTAGAGGGCCTCATCGTACCCCTCTCCCAGGCGGTGGTGTGAACAAAAAGAGCCCAGGAGGGTCCGGGTTAACAGTGAGAATCTAATGCGAGACAATGGGAAACAGAGCAAGTAATCAGGAAATCAAAACTGGCTCATTCTACCGCATGCTTATCGTCCTGAAAATGCATATTGTGTCCATGTGGTAGGCTGTACTGGATTGAACGGAGTTGATCTCGTTTGCCCCGAAGAAGCTACCAATCTTTGTGATCTGGATCGTTACGCTGCGAAATGCTACGATATTAGGAATAAGTTGGCTGTTGAGTATTTTGCTTAAATACTACAATGAAAACTTTGTAATATTTCTATTCAAATGACTGATATTGTATAATTTTCAGCACAGGTATTTAAGAAAGCTTGGTTTAATTCTGGTATGGTCTCGAAAATTATTTGGAAACAAATGATTACATGATACTTGTAGCTTACAAAATGTCGGATGAACATTAAGTTGAATAATGTTTTCAAATTTGCCACGCAAACCCCCAAAATGATTTTTTCTGAAACATTTCGATACTCTGACTAGATATGATGAAACACATTTTTTTTGAAGTAACAGTTTCCAAGTCAGTTTCGAAGACGCAACCCTTCGAAAGCACCACTCTACACGGATTTTGAACTATCCTGAAAAGAAATGTGTGGCCAGCAAATATTGGTGTACTGAATATGTTTGAAATATTCTGCATTGCAAAACTAAGATATTTCTGGTGGGCTGCTAACCGTTCCATAAAATTTACAATGTTTGCAATTTACCATTGGAGAAAAACATACAAATAATTGATTAGATCTCAAATTTTCAGCACCATGTCTCGTGTGAGATTCGAAAGCCTTCTCGACGTGCGAAACCAAACAAATCAGCTAACACACCAATGCTAGCAAATGACTAGCACGCATAAATTTTTCTCGATCTGCGGGACGAAGAGGAGTATGGGGTACCCTATAAAAGAAGCACTAAGCAAGATTAAAAAAGTACTTGCTGACAAAAATTGGTGTTGAGGTAAAACTGACAAAAGGATTCGGATCTGGAAGCCGTAAAAGACAGTGATCTATGCCACCTGATCAACGATGTCCATAATCGTCGTGGCCACCTGGGAAAGAAAAATATAAAAAACAGCTCCAAAGACGAGTTTGAACCATATCCGTTGACCCATGACGTCACAGAAGGCAAATATGGGTAAAATTTTGTCCCATTTAGGAAACCCTTTGTAGTTAGGGAACCATTAGACCTAGAACAAGGTCAAAGGCATCAATGTGTTCGTCTTGACCCAATAATTGATATGCAACATGACCATGAAAGATTCCACCGCGACCCTGGTCTCAGGTCAAGGTTAACAAAATTTGACCTCAGGTCAAGGCCAATTAATGACCTTTAAGAAATATTGCTGCACATCATTTGACTCCTTGCGTCATGCTCGTCACTATGATGCCAAATTTACTGATGTATCATATCTTGTTCAAAAGTTATAGACACTAACAACTCCAATACCATGACCTTTGGTGACCTTTGGTGACCTTTTTATTGATCTGACCTCACAATGGATGCCAGCATGCCGATTTGTTCTTTCAAGAGGTTTCGCATAATATAAACTTTAATTAACAAATAATATACACTTATAAACTTGATCAAGCTCTTCTAGAAGCCGAGTTACACCCTGGTTTTGTCAGCCTCATTTTGGAATACTATAATCGTCCTAAATAATATCTTAAAAACTGGTTGACCTGGCCTGCCCTATGCCAATTTTGGTCATACGTTGTGGAGCCAATTACTCTAGAGGTGTGCAAAGTGACGAGGCTCTCACTTAAATTGACTCGGAAGCATTTGCTGAAAACCAAAGGAGGTCTAATCGGACCCACCAGCGTTGAACTTGCTCAGTTTAAATCAAACTACTGAAGGTGTATCTGATCAAAGGAGTTAGTCACAAAACCTATGTATTTTTGGAAACGGCAACTGAGAACCACAGGCTCCATAAAGCCATTCCTGGCCTGAGGAGTGTTTGGAACACTGGACAAGATGAAAAAGATTGTTTGGTAGCAAATAACTGCTCGATGGGATGCTTATCTGAGCAAATTGTGTTAGGCAGTTTGAAGAATGCCTGAAATTGTAGGCATTCTGCAGAATGCCTAGGCATTCTTCAGAATGCCCAGACGCTTTGGCAATCTGCAGATTGCCTAGGCATTTTGCATATTGCCTAGGTATTCTGCAGAATGCCAAACTGGCTGGGCAATCTGCAGAATGCCTAGGCATTCTGCAGAATGCCTGGTTCTTCACCCTGCCTGTAACATATCTATGTATATAGAACAGCTCAATACTTATAACAAAGAGCAGCACTGTAAAAGTCATCAGTAGGCATTTGAAATAATTTACAAAACTTGACCTCCTCTCTTTCCTGTTAGCAAACTTCTGTAATTACACTGCTTAACCTATCAGTTTGCACATAGCATCACATGCTGGATTCTGAACTTCAAACTGCAATTGCCTCTTAAAATCAGTGCCCATTAATGAGCATATACCTAGAAATTGTATATAAAAAACATCGCATCTACCATTTGGACCCATCTGCAGAGATTTTCATCTTCCACAAATATCTAAACAAACATGCTCTCGTTGAGCGATTTGTTTTAGCCTTAGTCACTGATCTTTCTGCATCCTGGAACGACACAGAAACGCCCTATGCTCATAAATTTCAATGTCAAGTTTAGCCCCTCATAAGAAATGAATTTTCTAACCATAACCAGTCTTTTTATCCATTTCACCGCCGCCACACACAAACACAAAAACACAGGCGATCACCCATTGCAATTGCAATTCCAGAATAAAACACAAAAGATCATCAGATACGTAAATGTATGCCTCAGTTGCGCAGAAATAGCAAATCTGGCACATCTAGCATTAAACCAGCTTAAAACATACTGGATGTGCAAAAAAAACATACTGTTTTAAATAAAACCTATATAATGCAAAAAAAGACCTAATTTATCACAAATATCTGATTTGAGGTGAATTTCTTGAAGAAAATATTGTAAATATTCTGTTGTGAGCAAGATTAGAATAATTAACCGTGAAGTGCTAGTAGGTCCTTGGTAGGAGACTTTGACCAACCTTATCTTTTAGGGTCTTGGTTTTACCAAACTGAACAGTGAGTATCGGATCACACCTCTTCCAGCTCAACTTTACAACGAGAAGCTCAGTTTTGCTGGGGGTTTACTTTGAGTCGATTCCGAGTAAGCCAGTTATGAGCTAGTCTTAGCGTACTTTCAACCCGCAGTTTTAGGTGGCATATGTTAGCCAGAGAGTCTGAATCTAGAAATTGTGCATGATGAGCTTGCCCGAAGACAAGTGAGATGCCAGGTCATTAATAAAGATCAGTGCTGGAGATGTCTTCTCAATCCAGGGGGGGTTCTGGGTGGGTTAATGCCGGCATGGCAATACAAGCCCTTTTTTGGAGCAAGAAACCCAAAATTTTAGAGCCAGAAGCACGGAGCAACGATTACGACGGCCGACCTACTCTACCGCGCTAGGCAAAGCACACGTGCTTTTTATGTTGTACAGAGTTATGTTAAAAAAATGGGATGTGTGCAAGTGGCTTGAGGGTTTGTGTATGAGTACCTGCGTCGTTTATGTCAGTTAAGAGGAATGCGGGACCTTCAAAAAGGGATTTGAAATGAGATAGCCATGTGATAGAGCATACCCAGAAACCACTTGAACCCTATTTATTTTGTACCAGAACTTAACTTAACGTTCGTGGAAAAAGGTAAAAATTCACACCTACCGACCCATCTTCCTCGGTTGTTTTTACGTGCTATGAGGTGATCTTAGGTAAGTGACGTCATGTTCAAGCCCCGCTGCGCGTGCTGTGCAGACAAATTCTTCTAGCTCTGACATCTTCAAAACCCACGTGTTAAACATGACTCTGGTACTGTCGATTATAAATGTGTTAAATGTGCTTTATTGACACAAAACCTGACCACCTCATACTCCGATTTGACGACACGCTCATTTGGAGGTTTGTTATCGCTCATAGAGAATAATTCAATAATACAAAAATTGGACTTATTATTATTATTAGCCATTGATCAGCAGAAACAAGGCAAAATATGTTTTTAAACAAAGATTGATTCTAAAACCACGACAGTCTGGAATTGCACCCAAGGTACCACGTTCCCTCTGAGGAGTAGAAATAAAAATCGTACGTTTTATTATTTGTGGTCTGATTGTTAGCAAGTCATGCAGCCCAGGAAAGTTTCCGGTTGACATCAAGAACATGAACGGCTGGAGTGCCAGATCACCCCTTGGTAGCTGGTCATATGATCGCCGTAACCTCCTCGCCGGACGCCCGGGCATACCCAGGGCCCCGGCATTGGGCTGCCCTGTAAGAATGTGCACTCTAGGCACACGCGCTCCGAGAGTGCTCACTGTCCCCAGAATGACATCAGTGTACTCCTGTACCACCCAGCGCAAAATAACTGGGAGACGAAATGCTAGATAGGGACATGCGTAAAAGTTACATTTTCCTTTCTTTTTACTTAGCTTTTAAGTATTCAATTGTTGGAGGACATTACTAGAATATTGCAGTAAAATATTTTTCTATCGCAGCCTAGTTAACATTTCGTTATAGCTCCTCTAACAGTCAAAATTATTTGATATCCGATGGCGTAATTTTGATTGAATCATATCGAGGCGTGGCGCAATCTCCTCACGTAACGGTATCGTAGACCATCTCTGACATCAAAATCCAGTCCGACATCGTCCCTAATCTGCTACTAGCGATAGCTATATTGAGCCTCAAGCAGTCGGATTGGTGCACTCGACAGCATCCCAGCCGCCGGTATCCACGTCTGCGGAGACGGGGAGCCAGGAGCGTGGCTAGTGTCTGGTGCTGGAGCGCTGACAAGCGGCGCCGATAGCCCACCAAATCTGCTGCACTTGGAACCTCAAACCATCGCAATTGCGCACAAATGCGAGCCTCAAACTGTTCACAAAAACGTCAGTCAAATCGACATGATCTGACATGTACGGACAGTCAGAATAACGAGGGCCAGTCTAGAGGACTGATGTTAGCCGAATATTCTCGGCAGGCATATCAAGACCGACAAAAAGCACGTGTACTGTATGATCAGCCTCAAGGCCTGGTGCGCGAGAATGCCTCCAGCGAGGGTAAGAGCACTTACGACCACACACATTACACAAGACAGCAGATGGAGTGCCTAGGATTCCCTTTTCGGAGCCCACGGCTGGCCCGCCGCCGTTCCCCGCCTGTAGGGAAGCTGGAACCTATCACGATAAAATCTGGGAGGCTTGCCCTGTGGCGCTCCAACCCGAAAAGAGACTGACCATGGGTTTGTCGTCTCATGACTTAGAAAATATTTAAAGATTTAGCAAGGATGGCAGATATTCACCCCACTATTTCAACTACCTTTTCCATCCGTTCTCATCTAACCAGAATGTATTGAGCTGTTAATTCAGCATGAAAAGTCACCACCAGAACTGTGTCGCTCTGGAGGGGACGATAAAATATCCTAACTGTAGGTTCCCAGACCGTGACCAAGGGCGAATCCAGGCCTAAAAATACATCCGATGAGCGTTCCGATAAGGGTTTACGAAAACTCAAAATGCTGAGTGAAACTTGTTGAGTACAATATCAAGCATAAGACTGAATGTCCGCTTAAAATCGGTCGGATTCCCACACCACGGCGACACCGCCCAGATGGTGTGCACGCGTGGAGAGGTAAACAGAGAACGCCGCCGCCGCTGCACGCGAGAGCGCACCAAACCCAGCCCTCCCCTCCCCACACTACCCGGCGAGCTCTCCAAGGACACATGCAGGACGACGCCACCAGGGGCCGCCAGGCTGCCTGCCTTATCGGTCAAAGTCACTGCCAGAGACAGCATGAGCTGTGAACGATCTTCACCTTGCAAAATGTGTTGCTAACTCACATCCCAACCACTTTTCAGGTTCAGCTCAGCAGCAAAGTTCCGCCTGTCACAAACCAGTCTGCAAGCGACTCAAAAACGAAACATTTGCAAGCACATAACCCAGTCTACGTCAGGGAGTGGAAAATATATTTTACATGCGGTGGAAGATACACATCAAATATCGGCGCCTCCCGACATACAGTTCACATTCTCGTTCAAATTCCCTCATAAAATGCCACGCTCTCCTTTGAAATATTTTCACCAAAAGAGCAAATTGTGAGCTGAAAAATACAGATTCAAAAACTTATTGCTCCATTCATCCGTAACGCTAGGTCTGAACGCATATTCTAACGAAGACAAGAAGTACAATCACAAATCACAAAAATGTTCCAGCCATTTTTAAAGTGATAAAACGATCCAGTTTGACGACCGGTCAACCAGGCACACTCGGTCGATCCCCACTAAAAGCCACTGACCGGGACTCTCACAGAACCGGGCAAGGGTGGGGAGCGGTTGGATCTGAGCGATGTGAGATGATGCAGCAATAAACGAAGAGGAAAACTTTTCACCAACTTAATAACCATCCGAACTCTGCTCCAAGCCTTTACCTCACAGATGTGATTGGTAATGGTTTCAGACGCTTTCTTATTGATAGGGGTTTAGGTGCTGTGACTACTTAGCCATTTCAATACTGAAAAACGATGCAACATAAAGTATTGACCAGATTGAGATCAACGACTAGCAAAGCAGACAGTGACAGTACAAAAAGGATATATCGGAGCGACTAGGTGCAGGCAACATCTAAACTTACCACGAATTTTTAGGAGTATCGATCATACACACTTTTCTTAGAGAGAAGACAATTAAAAGTACGTCTACACCCTCCATCTCCAAACTCCCTCAACCAGCTACCCTGACAGACTTAGGATTTCAATGGCTATTTTGCCTCAGAGTTTGGCACTGTTCATAACTTGCTGACTTCCGAATGCTTTCGCTGATAAAAAACAACCAATTTCGAACATCAACCTCTCCAACCCAGAGACAAGGATCCGAAGGGACCCATATGGAGGACACACTTGCGTTTCAGCGGGGTCACGAGCCGGTACGGATACCGATAGAAAAGGAAAAGCACGGACCAGTCGAGACACAGGGGACGAGAGCACTCGCATTCGAAATTACACAACGTGGGCCGGTTGGGTTACTGAGGAGAGAGCATACTGCTGGGGAAGGAGCGCACCCATACACGAGAGAGCGAGAGAGAGAGAGAGAGAGAGAGAGAGAGAGAGAGAGAGAGAGAGAGAGAGAGAGAGAGAGAGAGAGAGAGAGAGAGAGAGAGAGAGAGAGAGAGAGAGAGAGAGAGAGAGAGAGAGAGAGAGAGAGAGAGAGAGAGAGAGAGAGAGAGAGAGAGAGAGAGAGAGAGAGAGAGAGAGAGAGAGAGAGAGAGAGAGAGAGAGAGAGAGAGAGAGAGAGAGAGAGAGAGAGAGAGAGAGAGAGAGAGAGAGAGAGAGAGAGAGAGAGAGAGAGAGAGAGAGAGAGAGAGAGAGAGAGAGAGAGAGAGAGAGAGAGAGAGAGAGAGAGAGAGAGAGAGAGAGAGAGAGAGAGAGAGAGAGAGAGAGAGAGAGAGAGAGAGAGAGAGAGAGAGAGAGAGAGAGAGAGAGAGAGAGAGGAGACTCACCCTCGAAGAGAGACATGGGCCGGTCGGGTGTGCGGCAGCCGTGGCGGCCATACTCCGAGCACCACTCTGCGAACCGGGCGGCCCGGTACAGCTGACGCGGCTCCTGCAGCGCATCAGTGTACCGGTCAGGGCCAGAGCAGAGGCACAACGTCATCGCAATCACCAGCAGGATGCCGACACCACGCCTCTCAAAACATCCAACTCTGGTCAGATAGTTGTAGCGTTTTGGAAGGCTAAAAACCTGGCTAAAAAATCAAGACAAGAACATTGAAAAACTTGTTCTAGGCGGAGCCATAGATAGACGTAAAAAATAGCATGCATATCGTTTTTTAGCATCGATACGTCGTGATTCCAAACAATATGCAGGCCTGTATGCCGTGTGAACTCTCATAATGTGGATTTCGGCGTATGTCGAGAATATCTCAGTTTGTGTGATTTTTTAAATATACATTCCTAAACGGAACGCAGTGTCTTTATAATGGGTTTGGACTGAGACAGAAATCGTAAATCATGATGAAAATATGGTATGATACTCTCCTTGTCTATAAGACTCATCGTTTGAGAAGTAGCGCGAGTTCCTAACACATTCTTGCCCCGGCAGCCCACTCCGCGTCTAAATGCAGGCGCGCTACCTCCACACAATGGTGGCGGAGAGAAGGCGCGGAAGAGGCTGCTCGGGAAACGCCTGTTCCTATGCAAACGGTGGTTTCGGACAAAGGAAATGTGAAAACAAGGATTTCCAGATGCAGCGCTGATGCATATGGTATTGTTATGTTTGTTCCCACTGGTCACAAAGTAAAAGTACAAGAGCTAAGCCAAGTAGAGCCCGAGCAACGTAGAACCCCAATAGAAACAAGGTAGAAGACAAAAATGGCCACTGTATTGCTTTTGGAGTCAACCGGTAATCAGGGATACACACAAACACCGAAGACAGCGAGAAGTCACGGGGGAGGTAGGGCTGGACAGCGCAATGCTCGGGGAGCCCAAGGCTATGCACAACATATGTCCAAGGGCACAGTGCTCGGAGAGCCCAAGGCAGCGTGCGGACCCTCCCCCCGTCTGGCACTTGGAGAGCCCAAGGTAGCCAGCAGGAGAGAGAGAGAGAGAGAGAGAGAGAGAGAGAGAGAGAGAGAGAGAGAGAGACAGAGACAGAGACAGAGACAGAGACAGAGACAGAGACAGAGACAGAGACAGAGACAGAGACAGAGACAGAGACAGAGACAGAGACAGAGACAGAGACAGAGACAGAGACAGAGACAGAGACAGAGACAGAGACAGAGACAGAGACAGAGACAGAGACAGAGACAGAGACAGAGACAGAGACAGAGAGAGAGAGAGAGAGAGAGAGAGAGAGAGAGAGAGAGAGAGAGAGAGAGAGAGAGAGAGAGAGAGAGAGAGAGAGAGAGAGAGAGAGAGAGAGAGAGAGAGAGAGAGAGAGAGAGAGAGAGAGAGAGAGAGAGAGAGAGAGAGAGAGAGAGAGAGAGAGAGAGAGAGAGAGAGAGAGAGAGAGAGAGAGAGAGAGAGAGAGAGAGAGAGAGAGAGAGAGAGAGAGAGAGAGAGAGAGAGAGAGAGAGAGAGAGAGAGAGAGAGAGAGAGAGAGAGAGAGAGAGAGAGAGAGAGAGAGAGAGAGAGAGAGAGAGAGAGAGAGAGAGAGAGAGAGAGAGAGAGAGAGAGAGAGAGAGAGAGAGAGAGAGAGAGAGAGAGAGAGAGAGGAGAGAGAGGAGAGGGGAGAGGAGAGGAGAGGGAGAGAGAGAGCAGGAAGGACTTAACCGTAGTAGTCTCAGCCGACCACGGCCCACTCGTGGCTGCGCCCGACCTGAGGTCACCGCGCTTGGTGCGCATGTCACGTGACACCGACAGTGGCACCATTTAGCGCCGATACGGTCAGTACAAAAAGCCGCGCCGTTAGCAAAAATCGAACAAACGTACGCCGGGATACCACACTAACGCTCTAACCACTAAACTAGCGCACGCGGTGGGCACAAATGTTCAATACAGTTCCATAACACTATTCCCCCTAAAAAACTTCGACTCGAAGGAAAAATGGTGTATGCTCCAGCGCCAATTACTCGCGCTCAACACTCTCCTCTGGTTTCCACTGCAGCCAGCGAGGTACCCTGTCGAAAGCCTGTCAGCACCTCTGGATGGCAGGTGCACACCGTCTTGGTGATACAACTACTCGGCATCGTTCCCAAGGATACGCCACCTCTTACTTCCGACTGGCTTGGTCAAAAGGCGGCCTAGTGGGATCACTTCGACGTTCTCGTAATCGCTGGAGGTCTCCAACAACAGTATTTCAGCCTGATATGCTGGACAGTCGACCCCGCATTGGTTGCGGTCGAGCTTGTAGCGCGGGAGCGGCCCCGGGATCCCCACCCTCCTGGCAGCGCCCTTCACTGCGTTAAGGACGTTCCAGAAATCGGTCTCCAGGGAAGCGAGGTCGGGTGTCCATCGACCGGTTGGTGTCCTCGGATAGAGCTCGTTCCCCGTCATCCAAATGATTATGGATCCAAGGGCGTAGGCGAAAGCTGGGGATGCCGCACGCCAGCGCTACATCTCCTCGGTTATGCAGCGAGTGAGCTTTGCCCCCGAGTGCCCGCCTCTTGAGCGGTGGACGATGATATCCGGGGGGGCGGATCTCAAAACGGTGCTCAAACCAGGCACCCTCGGAGTCCCCGATGAAAAGGTGGGCTTCGGCTCCGTCCATCTCGGCGCTGGGGAGGACCCTGAGTCCATCGACAACTTCGTCGCAGATGATCAGGACCTCCAAATCAGAAAGCCATCGTGAACTGAAACAGATATTGCGGGGGCGAATGAAACATCACCCAGCTGCGGGTAAACATGCTGGACGGATCCCCATCGCAGTGGCCAAGGTTCTCCCAGCTAAAAAATTATCGTATTCCACTCATTACTCAGCACTCTAAGTAACAATATCACACAGACCCGGTCATTGGACGGTTCTGTCCCACCGTAGTGAACAGTTGGGCTATCACACACAAAAATGAAGAAAAAAAACCGGAAGGACACGAATTGACGACAAAGCACAGGAACATGATATCGCACAGCCAGTTTGTTAGTATCATGCGTAGCATTGAGAAAACTGAGTTACAATATCGCCACATCGTGATCGAGGTCACCTATTCCAGCAAAGCTTTTGTTTCTGAATATTTTCGATATTTTTGCCCGACCCCCCCGTGACTGATATGATTATCTTCGGTCGCAACAGCGGGTAACACAGCAGGCTCACTCCCCGAAACGGGCGTGTCTTCAGGCTTCAAAACCGGAGTCACATTTACCCACTTGCCAGAAGTGTGGGGGCCCCTCGATCTTCCACCACCGACTGAAGTGAACAACCTTGAGAGCCCCTTCTCCGAGCTTCCGGATTCTGTAAGTGACATAAGACCATCTTTTTCTACTCGATATGGCCGCTCCCATGGGGACATAAATTTTGGACTCAGTCCCTTGTTACGCTTTGGGTTGAAGAGCCGGACCTGGTCTTCGGGCTGCAAAAGCTTTGTTGATGCCTTGGCGTATTTTCTCAGTTTCATAGCCTGTGACGACAGCTGGAGATTGGTCCGAACGTGTGAATGTGTCTCGCTCAGCTTCTGCCGTAGGTCTCTGGCAGAGTGTGTCGTAGTCTCGTGGATTTCGGTCTCCCGGCGGTCTGTCTATCATCAGATCTATGGAGAGCCGTAGGTCTCTTCCCATCATGAGTTGTGCCGGCGTATACTGTGTCGTTTCATGCTCTGCCGACCGGTATGCCATCAGAAGAAAGAGTAGGAGCTTGTCCCGATCTTCTTGCTTACCCTTACAGCGCTTAGCAAGCCCTTGCCCTAGTGTTCGGTTGAATCGTTCAACTATACCATCCGACGCTGGATGCACTGGCGTTGTTCTCGTTTTTTAATACCGAGGATCTGACAACATTCCCTAAATACACTGCTCGCGAAATTTCGCCCCTGATCCGAATGGAGACGTAGGGGGTACGCCAAAGTGTGAGAAGAACTGCTCCACCAGGACCTGAGCGACTGTGGTCGCCTCTTGATTAGGTAGACCATATGCTTCTGGCTATTTGGTGAAATAGTCCATAGCGACTAGAATGTATCGATTTCCACTACCGAACACTGGGAAGGGTCCGTAAAGGTGCTTGTGGTGCTCTTGGTGGTCCCTTCTTTGCTGCGCAGACCTCACATGTTCTGCACCATTCGGTCACATCTCGCCGCATGCCTACCCAATAAAACCGCTCTCGAAGACGGCAAAGAGTCTTCTTGGTTCCAAAGTGTCCAATTGATACAGAACCGTGGCTTTATGCCATAACTACCTCGCATTTTTTCAGGGGAAACACTAATAACCACCCTAATATTTGTCCATTGGGTGATTTCCATGCCCTTTGCAGCAATCCCCAAAAAAACTTCGACTCGAAGGAAAAATGGTGTATGCTCCCAGCGCCAATTACTCGCGCTCAACACTCTCCTCTGGTTTCCACTGCAGCCAGCGAGGTACCCTGTCGAAAGCCTGTCAGCACCTCTGGATGGCAGGTGCACACCGTCTTGGTGATACAACTACTCGGCATCGTTCCCAAGGATACGCCACCTCTTACTTCCGACTGGCTTGGTCAAAAGGCGGCCTAGTGGGATTATCACAGCTCACATCCCGCAAAGTCCCAAGTTCAGATAAACATGTACTTCCAACGGTAAGCTTTGGGTAACAGTGGTCGGCCTTATTCACACAGCCTTGCTGGATCATTACTACCCCTTTCATTTTCACTGCGGGTGCCTATTGTCTGTTTAAAGGGTTCTTGCCTAAAAATGAGCAGCATCAACGAAATTTCTACACACACACACACACACACGCACACACGCACGCGCACGCACGCACGCACGCACGCACGCACGCACGCACGCACGCACGCACGCACGCACGCACGCACGCACGCACACACACACACACACACACACACACACACACACACACACACACACACACACACACACACACACACACACACACACACACACACACACACACACACACACACACACACACACACACACACACACACACACACACACACACACACACACACACACACACACACACACACACACACACACACACACACACACACACACACACACACACACACACACACACACACACACACACACACACACACACACACACACACACACACACACACACACACACACACACACACACACACACACACACACACACACACACACACACACACACACACACACACACACACACACACACACACACACACACACACACACACACACACACACACACACACACACACACACACACACACACACACACACACACACACACACACACACACACACACACACACACACACACACACACACACACACATATATATATATATTTGGGTGTTTCAGCCCACTATAGTAAAATTTTGTTTGTATGGAACGAAGTCATATCGACTTTCCCCCAGCTCTATACGTAAAACTGAATCGATTGACACCCTTAAAAGCAAAATAAAAAGACATTTAGAGGTCGCGCACTTTTATCACCAAAAATCATTACACTTGAAAGAGGCGCATTCTTTCTTGGCGCGCTTGGGTAGAGCCCTCAGATGGAGTTCCACCACCCGGAGCAGGCACTGCTTCTGCTTCTCGTCCTTGACGAATCCGTTGAACCTCTTGATGAGGGTGATCTCTCTTTTCCGCTGTTTTTGTCTTGAGTCGAAAGCTAAAGTTGTTGTGGCGTCCCATTTGATATAATAATCCTTCCCATATGTAGAAGGAGTATCGCAACAGATTCGAAGCATATATTCTAAATTCAACGTAATAACATATTATAAGCCACATCAAATGATCAAACAATTACTGTTCAAACCAAAGGACAGGATAGACAACCGAAAAAAACAGGCCCTGTATACAAAATGGAATGTAATGACTGTCCAAAAGTATACATTGGAGAAAGCAAAAGCATGATCATGGGCGCCGAAGGCGGGGGACAGGGGGACGCGTCCCCCTGTTGGCCAACCAGGGGGGGACGTCCCCCCAAAATTTTTGGGTCAATCGTCATTAATGCTGTCAGGTACCGAATATGCCAAAATTCGCCTCCCCGGTCAGCACCAGCCCGGGTCCGTCCCCCTGCGAAAATTCTGTGGCGGCGCCCTGCTCGTAATGTATAGCTTTCCTTTTAGAAAATTTATTCATCTTGACAATCTAATCAATCTCTGTGGTGTTAATCGTGTTGCATGTTTGTTTCCCGCAATGTGAAGTGATTTGTGCTCATATGCATGGGATCTTGTGCGAGACATCAAAAATTCAAGCCTTAAATTTTGTAACTACAATACAACGTACCTCAGTCTTGAAAATGATTATTTGAGATAAATGAAACCGTTCGACTTTAGGTGCGTATTTTACTTCAATTTTCTCTAATATGACATGAATATCGGAACAATTTTACACGAACATAGCATAGAAAACCGAAAACTTATCAGGAACATTGAAACCCTAGAAAAAAACTACAAAAAGCCAAACCTGCGGTGACGTTCAACCAGCACTGTATTAATAATAACTTGTTTCCGTCTTATACTAATATATATATATATATATATATATATATATATATATATATATATATAGAAATTACGTTGATGCTGCCATTTTTAGGCAAGAACCCTTTAACCCTCGCCCCACCGGGGGGGCCATCGATGGCCCCCCTAAGGTTTTTCCGGGATAGCAGAAAAACGACGAGGCGCAGCACCGCGGTTGAGGGCTCTACCTCTCACTGCATCATTTTCCCATCATCCCTGAAATTTTTACCCCGGGTCACCCAAGGTCAGGGTCACCAGACGAGGTCAACCAAGGTCACCTCACTTCACCTTTAGAGCTCTGTAAGAGCTACATTTCAAAGTAGATCGGTTTGAAACTTCCTACACTTCATGACCCCCTCCAGGGTCTACAAGGTGTATATCCGGGATTTTTCGATTTCGTGCCCTGAGGTCAGGTCACGAGGCGACCTCTCCCATTGGAAAAGCATGGGGAAAAGCTATTTCATGATATAAAAGCCACAAAAATGATTGCAAGTACTCAGACTGCTCAGAACAACGTTTTGGACACCCTTTCACGGATCCCAGGGGTCATATTTGCCCTTTGACTTTTCCAAGGTCATCCAAGGTCACCAGAGGTCAAAAACAGTATTTTGACAATAACTTTTGACCTAATTGAGCTAGAGCGGTGAAACAAACACCATCGTGTTTGTCTTGTCACTGGCTTTCATTTGATATACGGCAAGGTCACTTTTTGACCTTTCGTGACCTCAGGTCATATTAGGTTACGAGGTGACCTCTGGCGGTCAAGCCACTGGCGGGAGGTCTTTACGTTCCACATAGCGGAAAAAGTACTGGCAATTTGCTGTCAAATGTACTTTACCAGGCCTCAATAGCTCTAATGACATAAGAGTTATGCCTAGTTTGCTTAATGAGTTGTTAAGATGTTCCGTGGCCTCTCCCCCGAATCCGGAAATGTAAAAAACACTGAAGATTGTATATTCGGGCACAGCCCTTCATCAGAATCGTGGAGTAAATATCAAAAATTCTCAGTCCTAGTATAGCCAGACCTCGAATTCGAGGTCTGGCTATACTAGGACTGAGAATTTTTGATATTTACTCCACGATTCTGATGAAGGGCTGTGCCCGAATATACAATCTTCAGTGTTTTTTACATTTCCGGATTCGAGGAGAGGCCACGGAACATCTTAACAACTCATCATCATGCTCCTCGCCGCAGCACTTAAAAACTTATCATAGTTTGCTTAATCATTGCATATTTGAGTGAAAATAGCCGATCTTGACCTAATTTGACCTCTGGAGGTCAAACCATTGACCTGAGCACTAAAACATGCGAAGTAATTTCTTACTGAATTCACGCGAGCTTTCTATTGCACTTTGCAGATTTGCGCTAACGCCCATATTTTCGGAGTTAGAGGGGGGGCCATCGATGGCCCCCGGTGGGGCGAAGGTGGCGCCGGACCCCGGTGGGGCGCGGGTTAAACAGACAATAGGCACCCGCAGTGAAAATGAAAGGGGTAGTAATGATCCAGCAAGGCTGTGTGAATAAAGCCGACCACTGTTACCCAAAGTCTACCCAAAGTTATATATATATATATATATATATATATATATATATATATATATATATATATATATATATATATATATATATATATATATATATGTAGAAATTTCGTTGATGCTGCTCATATTTAGGCAAGAACTCTTTATACAGACAATAGGCACCCGCAGTGAAAATGAAAGGGGTAGTAATGATCCAGCAAGGCTATGTGAATAAGGCCGACCACTGTTACCCCAAAGTTTACCCAAAGTTATATATATATATATATAACTTTGGGTAAGCTTTGGGTAACAGTGGTCGGCCTTATTCACACAGCCTTGATATATATATATATATATATTCACGACGCCTCACCATTCACGCCAAAGAAGGGGGACCCAAGGATCACATGGCCAACACACACAACACACAAGTCACACACAAAATGCTAGCAGAAAACACATTCATCATTGACACTCACAACGATCCATACAGACTCTTCATTAAAGAAGCACTTTACATCCACAGACATAAACCATCCATCAATGCACAGATCAGCACACACACATCCATGGCACTATGGGGGAATTAGGCAGGTTGTATTGTTGATGATGTCAAATTGACTCCTAAACTTGTATCTGTTTCATTTAGTTAGGGAACTGTATTGAATGATGTGTGCAAAATGATTGCTAACTGGTATATGTAATAATGATAGTGTTTAACGTAACAATAGCAAAATGAATCTTCGTACTGTAAGTGTTAATTCTGCCAGTCACACGCCTCGCAATGTGCTCAATGTTTTCCAAATGTGATTTATTTATCTTGGAACTCAATCGACCGGCGACAGTTTTTTTACATGTTATCTTGAATAATGAATCAACTAATAGATTCGAAACGTCGATTTATTGTGACTTTATGAACTTTGGTGAGCTCATCAACTCAATTCCGTCCAATATTAAATTAACGATCAACAAAATACTAAGACTTCAAAAGAAACTGGTGAAAGCAAAGAATGCAACAATCTTCAATGGAATATGCTTAAATGAAAATATATATATATATATATATATATATATATATATAACTTTGGGTAAACTTTGGGTAACAGTGGTTGGCCTTATTCACACAGCCTTGCTGGATCATTACTACCCCTTTCATTTTCACTGCGGGTGCCTATTGTCTGTTTAAAGGGTTCTTGCCTTATATATATATATATGGCACCTTGGTCGAATCCAGGAATTTAGTGTAATTAGGGGTATTTTTGGCCGAAAATCAAGAAAACGTCCATGATTTCTCTGAAAAATTTACAATGAGTTCAATATTTTGATTTTCAACATGTTCATCTAGAGTGCAAAATAAGCCTCTGCCCTTGGATGACGTCATGCTATGGCAGCTACTACCGTATTCAAAAGGTTTCAAAGGCTTCAATTGGCTGGATTACTCACTATGACGTCAGCGCTGTCGTCACACCAACGGCTGAGAACTGTGGCCGCCTGGGTGGGGTCGATTTGGGGTACATTTCAGGTAGGTTTTTAGCTTTTCTCCACGGAAATTTTGAGTTTCAAGACAAACTATATATTGAGTACCGGGTTTTCTGGCATGCTTCACAACTTGGCTATCTCAGTTAAAATTACGTTATAAAGGTGCCACATTCCCTTTAAGGGCCTCATGAGGCGGTTGGCCGCTAATAAATCCCTTCCCCACATGGGACCGAATGCCGCAGAAGGAAGTGGTAATATTCAACCACTTCCTTGTTCCCCTTCTCATAAAATTACACGCCGCCGAAGCCCTGATCACCAGTACATAAGGCAGCGTTTGGAGCCCGCAGTCGACATCGAGAGCGCCCGTGCCGCTACCTTGGTGAGTTGGAAGAGGTGCAGGAAGGTGTAGGCGTTGCCGGCGGCGCCGTGGCAGATGCCGTAGCCCTTCTTGAGCAGGCCGCGGGACCAGACGAGGTCGGCGCAGCCCTCGGCCAGCTGCAGATACCGGGCGTCTCCAAATACCTGACAAACACAAAATACCTGACAAACAGAGCAGCTGCAGGTCCGGGATCCGAAAACCTGACAAACAGAGCTGCAGCGGCGGAGTCGGACAGTTGCAAATCCCGGGCACCTCCGAAAATTATTCTCACATCAATTGTAAAATTATTTTCTCGGTTATAATCAAACAATTATAAAATATGGACCATTACGGATGAAATCGACAAGAAATAGTATATTTAATCAAAATTAGTCGTGTTTTGAAAGCCGGTGTAAAAAAGAAAATACGTAAGATAACCAGCTGATGACCTTTCAGCTCCACCACGAACAACAAACTCGAGTTATCTCTTACCGAAAGAACTGCGGCGTTTAAAGGTAATAAACTAGAAAATTTCCTCGAAAAATGGAAAGGATTTGTGATAGATCACTCGTGAACGCTGATCCATTTGGGGTGTACATTTTGGAATTGATAATCTTTGCTTGAGAATTGCAGAGGAAGAGAGAGGACGAAGCCGACCTCTGAGGCGAAAGTGGTAGGTGCGGTAATGGATCTCCTGTCTTCTGCGCGTGTTCGCGGATGTGTGTGTGTATGTATGTGTATGTGTGTGTAAGTGTGTTCGTTTGTGTGAGCTGATGATGGGACCAGTGTAATAATAAACTGTTAAATCTAAAAATAAACTAGAGTTATACGAATTTAGAGTTTCTTATTATCCTTCACCAAAGCGCACAACCACTCGCACTTTTATGACGACCTTATTTGTATGACCAAGCGACTGGCGCACCCTTTAAATGAAACGTGGCACCTTGTCACTATTCCAGACTGGAGTGATATTACGGACAGCTTTTGTAAAAATAATGCATTTTGCTTTATTTCTGCTCAGAAATGATTGAGTTTAAAAATTGCAGTATTTTATTCGCCAGTGCTAGAGGTAGAATGTATCCACATCGGCGTGACGTTATGATCCGACAATTGCTTCACGCAAAAAAATGAATATGTTCGTTTGGGCAAAAAATGAAAAGCATACAAATTAAGCGTTTTCAGCTAAAAGAAGATATCATTAAAACTAAAAAAACACCTAACAATCCGGTTATTTTTTCCTGATATAGGTTAAAAACAATTCATGATTGAAACTAGGCACTGAAGTAACTCACATCACTATCGTCAATACCAAGTCATGCTTAGCACGGGATTTCAGGGGAGTTCGGGGTACGAGAGACTTCTCCGCTCAAAACAGCGTGAACATGAAGTCGCGTTGCTATGATTACCAGTCATCAACTCAGCTACGTGACCAGCCGGGAGGACGGGTCGACAAGGGGCGAATTTTTACCATTTACTCCGCGAAATATAAGTTGTGGGACAGATAAAATACCGATCAAGTGATTTCTCGGCACACCCCATCATATGAATATCTCCATTCACATTATCTAAAGAAGTGAACAACTGACCGACTAGCTAACTAAATATTTAACTAAATAACCGGCTAACTAGCGAGCGGCAGACCTTGTGCGCCATGCAGAACATGTGAGCGAAGCCCGGAGCGCCGTGGCACCAGTGCACCAGCCGGTCGCCGCCGGTACTTTCCAGCGAGGACGGGTAGTTGCCCGAGGGCATCCGCAGCTTGGCCAGCCTGTCGACGGTGGGCCGCACCAGGCCGCTCAGGTCCGACGGAGCCAAAAGTTCCGGCACCTACCGCCAGGGCCGCTACAGTCAGATATCGGTGTGCCCGCAGGCCACTTAGTAGCCGGCCATAAACTGGGAGGTGAGGGAGTCAGACAACTAAATTATTAAACATTACACACGGGCATAAAAACGTGACATAGGGGGAGAGGGTGAGGGGCCGAAAATCACAAAATAGGCGTCACGTAATTTATCGGCGGTCCCTCAGGAGCTGATCTCTCGTATGGAGGCACAGCAACCTAGGCGCATATAAAGCAAATTGCTGTTTCATCAGCCTGCAATCACCTATCCATCCGCAAAAAAACAGTTCCATGCGTAATTCATTCATTTTCCTAACACGCGTTTGCTGCAGTAGCCTGCAGGATACTGACAACGACAGTTAAACCCCGCCTCTAAGCCCTACCTGGGTACCGCGCAACGCAACACGACAACGCCAGACAGACGGCTGTCCGTGTGCGAACCTGCAGCAGCAGCGTCATGATGCCACTCATGCCGTGCGCCGCGCCCAGGTACTGTTTCTCGTGCCAGGCGTACAGCAGCGGGTACCGCGAGCGGCACTGCCGCGAGCGGCGCACGCCGCTGGCAACCACCTCCGACACCGTCTGCGGGGGAGGAACGGGTCACGCCGGAGACAGCTGTCAGACCAGCACTGATCTGTGGGGGAGGGACGGGTCACGCCGGAGACAGCTGTCAGACCAGCACTGATCTGTGGGGGAGGGACGGGTCACGCCGGAGACAGCTGTCAGACCAGCACTGATCTGTGAGGGAGGGACGGGTCACACCGGAGACGGCTGAGAGACCAGCACTGATCTGTGGGGGAGGGACGGGTCACACCAGAGACAGCTGTCAGACCAGCACTGATCTGCGGGAGGGACGGGTCACGCCGGAGACAGCTGTCAGACCAGCACTGATCTGCGGGGGGAGGGAAGGGTCAGGCCGGAGACAGCTGTCAGGCCAGCACTGAGCTTTCGGGGAGGGACAGGTCACGCCGGAGACAGCTGTCAGACCAGCACTGAGCTGTGGGGAGGGACGGGTCACGCCGGAGACAGCTGTCAGACCAGCACTGAGCTTTGGAGGAGGACAGGTCACGCCAGAGACGGCTGTCAGACCAGCACTGATCTGTGAGGGAGGGACGGGTCACGCCAGAGACAGCTGTCAGACCAGCACTGATCTGTGGCGGAGGGACGGGTCACGCCGGAGACAGCTGTCAGACCAGCACTGATCTGTGGGGGAGGGACGGGTCACGCCAGAGACAGCTGTCAGACCAGCACTGATCTGCGGGGAGGGACGGGTCACGCCGGAGACAGCTGTCAGACCAGCACTGATCTGCGGGGAGGGACGGGTCACGCCGGAGACAGCTGTCAGACCAGCACTGATCTGCGGGGGAGGGACGGGTCACGCCGGAGACAGCTGTCAGACCAGCACTGATCTGCGGGGGAGGGACGGGTCACACCAGAGACAGCTGTCAGAGCAGCACTGATCTGTGAGGGAGGGACGGGTCACACCGGAGACAGCTGTCAGACCAGCACCGATCTGTGGGGGGAGGGACGGGTCACACCGGAGACGGCTGTCGAGCAGCACTGATCTGTGGGGGAGGGACGGGTCACGCCGGAGACAGCTGTCAGACCAGCAGTGATCTGTGGGGAGGGACAGGTTACGCCGGAGACAGCTGTCAGACCAGCACTGAGCTGTGGGGGAGGGACGGGTCACACCGGAGACAGCTGTCAGACCACCACTGGTCTGTGGGGGGAGGGATGGGTCACGCCGGAGACAGCTGTCAGAGCAGCACTGATCTGTGAGGGAGGGACGGGTCACGCCGGAGACAGCTGTCAGACCAGCACTGATCTGCGGGGAGGGACGGGTCACGCCGGAGACAGCTGTCAGACCAGCACTGATCTGCGGGGGAGGGACGGGTCACACCAGAGACAGCTGTCAGAGCAGCACTGATCTGTGAGAGAGAGGGACGGGTCACGCCGGAGACAGCTGTCAGACCAGCACTGAGCTTTGGGGAGGGACAGGTCACGCCAGAGACGGCTGTCAGACCAGCACTGATCTGTGAGGGGAGGGACGGGTCACGCCGGCGACAGCTGTCAGACCAGCGCTGATCTGTGGGGGAGGGACGGGTCACACCGGAGACGGCTGTCAGAGCAGCACTGATCTGTGGGGAGGGACGGGTCACGCCGGAGACAGCTGTCAGACCAGCACTGATCTGTGGGGGAGGGACGGGTCACACCGGAGACGGCTGTCAGAGCAGCACTGATCTG